>CAJQZP010000631.1:1610000-1930000 GCA_907164705.1 Parnassius apollo | reverse complement strand
CTGTGAGTGCATACGAATCACAACAGCATTGAGCTGCTATTTTACGTTTGTATTCTGTAAGAACGTGGTCCTACCATGATAGCGCAGACCGATTCGTACTACAACCATAATGTAGCTGCAGCGTGGCTCTGCTCTAGGAAAAATATAAATAAAGAAAAACTGGATTGTGCTTTATGTATTTAACTATATAAATTAATGTCACGGCTCATCGCGAATATCGTATTTCCATAAATTTAATAACGTAGTAATGTTCGTTTTATGTCGTACCGTTCATCTCATTCATGATCCGGAAACTCGTCGCACAACCGGCGTCGAGCGCTCGTTAATCTGTTTATTGCTTTATCTCTGTTTTATTGCTTATTTTTCAGTGGATGGCTTATCGCGAGTATATTGTATCGGCCTATATCGACTTAAAGTCCATCCTTCAACACTTGCCATGAGCTCACTTTGTTAGCTTTATTATTATTTACTTAGCTTAACTTTTAAAGTTTTACAAGTAGTAAGTACCAAATTGAGGCAATAACATGTAACCTGGATTTTCTTAGTAAATAAGAGCATATGCACTTATAAAGTAGTAAAATAATACAACAAAAATTCAGTGATATTAATGATACGAGCTTGAGGTTCGTGACAATAAAAATTGCCGATAGAATTACCTGAATTAATACTTTAATTTTCTTTACACAAATTTTAACTTAAAACACTAATAATTAATCACACTGATTCACTTTATTCAACTTTGATCAACTTCAATACTTCCGCGATCGCATCCTGCAGCGCCTATTTATATAAATTAGCACGGAAATATCCAGAATATTCAAGTAAACACGCGCAAGGTACCGAGAGTTCGAGTTTCAACTAGATGCTAGTGCCATCGACTAAGGCGCGTAACACTGCCCCCACATGCTCGTCCCGAGCATTATCGGCCCCATAATAACGCGCCAGGCGATCCACATGGACGATCTTAGGAGTCCCTCTTGCGTCTTTCTGTATCCGGTAGGTTACATCGTTGATCCTGGTCACAATCCGGTACGAGCCATCCCATTTAGCTTGAAGCTTAGGAGATTTCCCTTTGCTGCGGACTGGATTGTGCAACCACACAAGTGAACCTTCGTCGAGCCCTTTGTTGTTCATTTTGCGGTCATACCGGGTTTTCATCTTTTCAGACACTTGCTGGCCCGATTGTCTGACGTGTTCATAAATGTCATTCATTTTGTTCCGCAAGTCATTTGCATAATCGGTTATACTGCGTGGGGCATCAGGTGGTATCCCGGTGATCAGGTCTGCAGGCAGCCGTAATTCTCTTCCAAAGTTTGCGAAAGCTGGTGTCACTGATGTACTTTCGTGAACAGCGCTTCAATATGACAGCAAAAACGGTTGTATGTGCTTATCCCAATCTCGTTGCCGGTTGTCTACAACTTTTGCTAGGTACCTCTCAAATGTCTGATTAAATCGTTCTACCACAGATTGCGGGTGATAAGAAGTCGTTCTTGTTTTATGAGTACCCATAACTCGGCAAGTTTCCTGGAATATTTGAGACTCAAAATTCCTTCCTTGATCGCTGTGAATCTCTAAAGGTACTCCAAAACGACAAAAGACTTCATGATATACTACTACTAGACTACATGATAGTTTATCTGCAACTGTTGAAGCTTCTTGATTTGGAATGGCGAAGACTTCTGGCCACTTAGTGAAGTAATCCATCACAACCATGAAATACTTGTTACCGCTTTCACTCTCCGGAAACGGCCCCGCCACGTCAATGGCTATTCTCTCCCATGGTGCACCAAAATTGTACAACTTCAATGCAACTCTACTACGAGTCTGAGGTCCCTTTACAGCTGCACAACTTATACAATTGCGACAAAAGTCCTCGACATTGTGTCGAGAGTGGGCCCAGTAAAACCATTTTCGGATCGTCAGTAGAGTTTGCTTAACTCTCAGATGGCCTTTTGAACAATCATTATGGTACAGCTGTAGAACATCCGGTACTTTAGCTTTAGGGACAACCATTTGTAAATGACAGCTGTCTCCCTGAACATTTTCCCATTTACGGCACAGAACTCCATCCTGAAGCAGCAAGCTGTCCCAATGGGCCCAATAGCTTTTAGTGGTCGAAGTCATCGCTGAGACGTCGCTCCACTTGGGCTTGGGAGCACTGGCCTTCATCCATTCCAGGATCGGCTTGATGTCCGGATCTTCCTGCTGTGCACGTTGTAAGCTGTCCTTCCAATCGTTGCTGAGGTGGTCCGCCCTGAGCATCCTCACGGATACCACTTCCTTACTCTCTTGCCTAGTACAATGTTTGCAATCTTTAGGACAAGGTCTTCTTGACAATGCATCTGCGTTTCCATGAGATTTCCCGCTGCGATGTTCGATCTCAAAGTCGTATTCCTGCAGTAGTTCAATCCACCTCGCAACTTGTCCTTCTGGATTTTTAAACTGCAATAGCTATTTTAGTGCAGCATGGTCAGTTCGTAAGTGAAATTCTCGCCCCAGAAGATATTTGCTAAAATGCTGCAACGACTTTACCACAGCTAGCAATTCGCGTCTTGTGGCACAATAGTTCCTTTCCGGTTTTGACAACGACTTGCTGAAGTATGCTATCACGACCTCTTGATCACCATTACGTTGAGAAAACACACCGCCAAGTCCTATATCACTTGCGTCTGTGTGAACTATGAATTCTTTGCTTGCATCAGGGTATCCCAAAATAGATGTTTTGCACAGATGGTCCTCGAGCTCCTGGAATGCGATATTACAACTTTCATCCCAGCAGAAATGTCGCTTTTCCTCGGTTAGCTTATGCAGAGGTTTGGCTATATCTGCAAAGTTCTTCACAAATTGCCGGTAATAGGAGCACAAACCCAAAAATGCTCTAACCTGCGTCTTGTCTTTTGGAACCGGCCAATCTTTTACAGCTGCGATTTTCTCTGGATCCGTGCGGATACTTTCTTCTGACACTACATACCCCAAAAAGTTGACCTGCCGTTTGAATAGTGAACATTTCTTCGGACTCAACTTGAGGTTGGCACTCTTAATCTTCATGAGCACGCGTTCCAGGTTTTGAAGGTGTTCCTCAAACGTACGGCCCACGATGATGATGTCATCCAAGTAGACCAGACAGGCATCGCCAATGAGCCCGGTAAGTACAAGTTCCATCAGCCTTTCAAACGTTGCTGGAGCATTGCACAACCCAAACGGCATTACTTTAAATTTCCACAGACCCTTTCCCGTCGAGAACGCAGTTTTCTCCTTGTCCTTAGGGTCAATTTCAACTTACCAAGTAGCCATTTTTTAGATCCAGCGTGCTAAACCACTTTACTCCTGTAAGCATGTCCAGCGTGTCGTCAATTCTTGGCAAGGGATAGCTGTCCTTCTTGGTAAGGTCGTTCAGACGGTGGTAGTCAACACAAAACCGCATGCTGCCATCCTTCTTCTTTACCAGTACCACGGGTGAACACCATGGACTAGATGAAGGTTCAATAACACCATCCTTCACCATTCCCTCAATCATGGTTTCCACTTCCTTTTCACGTGCTACCGGCAATCTTCTTTGCCGCTGACGGATAGGCAATTCTTCACCTGTGTTTATTTTGTGTTGAACTAAGCCAGTCTTTCCTATCTTTGATGAGAATAATCGGCATACTTGAGTAACAACTTCTTCGTTTTGACCATTTCTTTCGGGGAGAGAACGCTGCGACAGTATTCTAAAAGTGTGCTCACTCTCGTTTGTGCATCCTTGCTGGGGGTCCCAGTCGATAGATATTGGCACCGACGTAGCCAATCCACTTCCTCACAAGTAGCAACCAGTGTGCCTTTTTCTATAATCTGTTCCTGGCCGCAAAGGTTCACCACACGTACTCCTGAGATGTTAGTGGTTCTGACCAAGGTTCGAGCCACTTTCCATGGAAGGAAATTTTCTAAACTTTCCAATAGTACACAACGATGAGGTTGCCCAGGATTTCGAGGAAGACTAACCGGCACAATCATTTCCGATCTCGGCGGAAGAACAATCTTCTCAAGGGTGTACACGTTCCCTGGTAACGCTCCTTCCACAAAAAGTTCCTCTTGTCCACATTTTAAGACACCTTGCTTAACGTCAATCGCACAACAATTATTCCTCATGAAGTTTAGGCCCAGGATGCAGTCGTCCATTATATCAGCCACGATGACATTATGCAGGTAGATCATGTTGCCTAGCTTAAACTCCATCTCTTTCTCTCCACGGACGGGTATACGCTGACCGGTGTCTGTTACCAAATTAATGCGTTCTCGGTTGTATGCAGAGTCCCCAAGGAACTGACTTATAAGTTGGGAACTAACAACCGTACGAGAGGCTTCAGTGTCTATGGTCAGTTTACACGGCATTCCGTTGACCTCGCCCTTGATGTTTAGACTGTTCCCATCGTGGGTTCGTGAGATCGAGATCCTTGGGGCTCTTTTAACATCAGCCAGCACCCGCCCCGCAGTTCTGGTTTTTACTCGTTTCCCTGCTGCTGTTGGGCGGTGCTGTTAGCCGCACTACCCTCCTGATATCGTTCACCTTCCCTTTCTGCGGTTTGCTTAGGGCAGCTGGATCGAAAATGGCCCTTTTCCCCACAGCCATAGCACCTAGGGCTGTATCCTTTGTTACGGTCGCAAACTGTAGCTGCTGCAACCTCCCTGACGCGATGGGAACGACGATCCTGCCGCACGGCTTCCACCTCCAGTGTATGGGCCAAGGCGTCCTTAAGCGTCTCGTGGTGCCCGAGCCTCACAGCAGCTCTGACTTTCAGGTCAGGATAAGCTGCTGCTCAGGATGCCGTCGATGAATGTCTGCACCAGGTTCCCTTCAATGAGCGCAGTTACAGACCGGTATGCTTTTCGCACCAGCTTCTCCACCTCTAGAGCCCACTCCTGCAGGTTTTCGTTGATGCGCTGCATGCGATCTTTAAGCTGCGCACAAAAGACGTGTTCCAGGTGAGCGTCACCATATCTCGCCTCCAACGCCTCAAGGAGTTGCTCATAAGTCACTTCCTCAGCGAGAGCTTCCAGAACTGTTAAGGCCTGGTCGCGCAGGCCTAGTGTGAGAGCAGTCATTGCTGACTTTTATTACGTTATTACGACGTTATTTACATCGACTAAGGCGCGTAACATTAAGTAAAAGTAATGTTAAGGTGTAACACCATATATATATATTTATATATATATATATATATATATATATATATATATATATATATATATATACATATATATATATATATATATATATAGCAAAACTAAATCTATTTAGGAACCTAGGTGCGGAGTAGAGGCTCGATCGGGCTACAGGACACAAGTTTCAAATCCGGGACGAATGGACCACAAAATTGTGCAGCGATAGGTTTCCTGAGTTTAACTCCGGTAAACGGATTGTCGCAAAATGGCAATTACTAAAAGTGGACTGTATTCAGCGTGGCTCGCTATAATATCAAATAATATAGCGGATGTGACACGTAACGGGTTTGGAAAATGCACTTGCTGAGACTTAATTTACTAGACAGTACTTTTGTATAGGAGCCAATATGAGCCGTGTAGTGGCGGTTAAGAACATCAACTACCCCATATATTCCCGTGGGTGTCGTAAAAGGCGACAGAGGGAAACAGGCGGGAGATGGGCAGCAGTATCTTCCTGATAACAGCAACTGTGCAACAAAAAACTGCAGTTGCCAACCCGCTCACCAAGCGTGGCAACCTTTCAGCTCGAGTTACGTAACTGCTTTCAGTGCCTAGAAAATTGCAATGCAGTGGACTGGAGCTTGCGAGTCTGGTGACACTGCGTTACAACTGCGACGACTGGTGCGCGACGATAATCATATGCACTGGGGTTGAACGAACGCCACGATGAATTGTTGGAACTAGTTTGCTATGAATTGCGCTGAGCAAAGTGGTCACTACGAAGTTGTTCTGTGGCTCAACTTCTACAGGGTTGCTATCCCATCTACAACAACTGCTCGGTTGCGGTGCAAGTCGACAACTCCTCGGCCGTCTCCACTTCCACCTAAGCGGAGCGGGATTCCCATTGGACGCAAAAATGATGCCACCTATCTAAGCCCCCTCCCCCCTATTCAGGCCCGTGCAGGAGGAAAACGGATGGGTTAGGAGAATTTACCAGCTAATTCCTATCTAACTGAACAAAAATGCTCGGGTATTCGTTTTCCGCGCAACCAATCCCCCTGGCTTGAAGGGTTCCCTTAAAACTAAATAAAGTTAATACTAAGACCTAACTTTAATTACTAACCTAACCTAGAAATATATTTCGAAAACTATTGGTTAGATAGTGGACAGAGACGGACAACAGGATGCATATATAGCCCGGTCGCGGTCTAAACACGAGCTATCCTCGTTACTCCGTCGGATCCAGGGAAAACCTCTTCAATGATCCCTAGTGGCCAATGAAGAGGCGGCGCGTTCTCTTTAGTGAGAATAGCTACAGTTCCGACTGTTAATGGGTTTCCCGCCGTGTTCCATTTCTGCCGAGACTGCAACGTATATTATTAACGTATATATTCCATTCGCCATCGCTTCCAAAACGACTGCACTAGCCTGTCCAATAAGTTATGTCGTGAAAGAATATGGAGTTTTCATTGTCTATATCTATAGCGGGTAAATACTTCAAAGACGTTAGATTAAAAAATGTGTTGGAGTTAGAGCTAGCGGCTCCGAGGGCGTATGACAAAGGGGATATCTGTTCGTATATAACGAACTCGATTTGTGCAAGTACAGTGCTCGTTTGGACAGAGCGTTCTTTAGATGCATTCGAGAAGTGTAAGTTGAGCTTACGAAATGCCACCACACTATTTTATCCTAGTGCAGATTTGCCTATAGCTCTCATAACAGATGTTTCGACTACATGCGTAGAGGTTGTACTACAGCAAAAGGTAAGTGATGAATGGAAGCCTTTAGGATACTTTTCTAAAAAGTTGAGTACTGCATACCAAAAGTATGATGCCTATGATAGGAAATTATTGAGAATATTTTTGATTAGACATTTTCATTTAATTTCATTTTACATTAAACCTTATTACATGTCACATAAGATGCAATTTTAATTTAGCCATTTCATCGTCTTAAAACTTTTATCTAATAAAATTGAAGTGTCTGCATGTACTACTGGTTTCTAATAAGCTCAGAGGGTTATTCTTGCTACTAAGACTTAAATAACAATTTTCAAAGTTTTTAGAATAGTGATAAAACTTCACGAACAATAAGAAAGTCATATTAAGAGCGATGTAGCTATATTATGAAGCAATGTCTTTAGGTTTATAACTTATTATAGGTATTATAAAAATCTTATCATAATGAAAAACGGTGCGGTTAGGGCTAGCTTACCGTCAACAAAAGTGTTTGCTCATCGGTTCGCATGACTTTATATATTTTTTATTTTTGGAATTATATCTAATACCGAAAATTCTAAAAGGATGATTTTGTAAACATATGTAGGTAAACCTTAGTAGAAAGTAATATAATTAATGAGAAGCCAAGTGTATCATTGGCCTTCCATTTACGGTGCAGACGATCGTTCCTCTTGATAGCGGCTCGATGTTTCGATAAAGCGCCTCATCCGGCTCACGACGGTCTGTCCTTAACAACTTCGCACGTATTCTTTGTGAGAAGCGTTTTCAGCTCTATGCCTTTGAGAGTTCTTTGCACGGTGTCAAGAGGATAATTGGCTGCTCCGTAATAGTCTGCACATGGAATGTGTCACTGCGGATGATACAATTTGTGCTTGGGTGTTATTGTGTGTTTAGTTTTAATGGTATTTTTTGCTATCCCTTTTCTAGATTTTGTTAGATTCACTCTCAAATCTTTTTAAAGAAATTAAATATATTTTATAGTTATATACGTGCCGCGTTAGTCTGAGACTCACAGGTTCCATGTTTATATGGGATATAAATAAAATAATATGCCTACTGTGTAAATTGCCTTTATAGTAGGATATTTTATTGTTTTTATATAGGAGATGGGCTTGCTAATTTCTTTCACAACTTTCCATCGATACCCTTATAACTTTTGTTGTGATAAATGTGTTCTGAATGGCTCACTGCTCTTTTGACTCTGTCTATTACCTCGTTTATTACAGATATGTCTAACTACATTGCATTTAAGAGATTTTTTTGATAACGCTGAAGTATCTTTCTGGAATAAAAGTAAAGTAGTAAGTATAAATTTATATAATGAAACATTAACATTAACATTGATATGGTCACTATAAGATGTTGTTAGTTTAGCTAATTACGTAATAACTTAAAACAGAAGGACCCTTAAGTAGGGACTGAATAAATTAACCGACTTGGTATTACATGGATCTTACAACTTTTTACGGTAGAACTGAGTTGCGAGACTTGTTTTCTTTTACAAGTTATGTTTTTGATGGCATCTCATTTCTTTTTGTAGATAGTCTTACCTTTTTTCCTTTTCGGTACCTTCTACTTCTTGAGTACCAACAACGTACCAATCTACACCTATTAAACGTATACAGGTACACTGATTCATTAACTGCAAATATAACTTTGTAGTCCTATATATTTATATGGGATTACAAAGTTATTTATGCAGTTAGTGTATCTAGAAAAAATGGACCGAAATTGAAAAATATTTTAGTTTTCCCTTGTTTTATACACTAAACATTAATTTATTCTAAATTTGAAGCTTCTATGTCTGCTAGAAGTGCCTTATATTATTATAGTTGTGATGATGTGACAAAATTGAGAAACTTTGACTAGTTATAATTATTAAACTGCTAGTTCAAATTGAATGAAATTTGAAATATACGATATTTATACAATGCCTGCTTGGTTTCTGAAAATTCAGTTTCGTAGTTTTATTCACAACGAAGTTATAGGGGGTCGAACATGGCCTGAGCTGCTTCGAGAAAGTATGGTACAGCCGTGCCGCTTTTTGGTCGACTTGGCGGGGGCACTGCCGTGCCCCCAGATTTTACTAAGCGAGAAGACGCAAAGTGTTAAAGATAAAAGTGGAACAGAGAGTAGATCTCCCCACGGGCAAAACACAACAGAGTCCCGGCGGGAGATCTCTCCTTTTCCTTCCACCGCCATAGTGGTGACCCCGATGTGATGTGCACACGCAACCAACAGCCTTCGGAAATTACAACTTCAAGGCCTTCAAACCTTCGTCAATATCCTTAAGAACCCTTCCATTCACTCCTGAAAATCGTCTTTTGCAGTCTTCAGTTCTTGCAAGCCAGCCCAACTTGTCCTCATCTCGACTTACCGCAGATTTATAAGGCAGACTTCTGGTACTTGCTGCAGTACATCGTTCTCACCAGCATCACTTACCAGTGCGTAGTACGGTATGCATTACACATCGGTGTATTGTTCACACCGGTGTCACTTGCCCTTACGAACACAGCATGCATTCCACGCCGGTATTAAGGACGCACCGGCGATCGGACTGCTCTATCGACCTCCGGTATGAGCCTCTGCTCATACCGGAGGTCGATAGAGCAGTCCGATCGCCCCCTCTGGGTGACGTGGCCGCGCTGTCGTCGCGCCACAAGTGAAACGCATGGAAGCTTAAATAGCGCTATAAAAATTCCGAATCAAAACAGTATACATAGAATAAGAGCTATTCTGAACTATAACATGGAGCGTTGGCCACTCCCCGAGCAAAACACCTTGCCCGGCGTGAGATCTCTCCTTTTCCTTCCACCACCACATACGTATCATCTTAAATATTAAATAGTTAAAATTATGTGAAAATTAATAGTGATGGCTACGTGGCGCAGACGCTTAGCAATGAGTTGTGGCGCAGTGGACCTCGGCTTTGAATCCCGGATGGAACAAGAATTCGTATGACCTACAAGTAATTGTTGCGGGTCTGGGTGTTTATCCTTGTGCAATTTATGTATGTAAACTGCCGCCATAATATAAGAGAAAGTCCTAGTGTGAGGGTAACATCTATAACGGATTAAAATCATCGGATTCAAGCCCTTTTGCTTCGTAACTCATTGCTATGCCACTGCACCACAGAGCCGTCTTTAGTCGTCGTACCAATATTGATCCAGCGGGCTTGCTGAGCAAATTATCAAAGAAGTATTTATTTCAAACTAGTTGATCCTCACGAATTCATCCGCGTGTAATTTAGGGTTTTAATATTTTTGCGCGGCATCTTCTTTCTTTTCCTAAAATAAAAGTAGCTTAAGTTACTTCTTATAACAGTAGCTCTCTGCCAGTGAAAGTTCTGTCAAAATAGGTTCAGCCATTTCGGAGATTAGCCGGAACAAAGACACAGACAGATAAATATTTTGAAAATGTTGTTTTCGTCGTATATACTTTCATAAGCATTCAGTAAAAAGCTTTATTTATTTGTTTAGATATTTTAATTATTAGTTAGATAATTCAATAGTTAATATAGAAATTTATACGTGTCAATTTCGGTTCGGTCTGTTTATGGTTTTATCAAGAGTAATGCTCAATAAAAACCATTATTGCGTTATTTTATTTCAACTTTTTTATTCGTAATAAACCTTCATTTTATGGAGGTTAAATGCGAGTAATATACTTTTAACGGCTATGTGCAAGTGCGGGGCGTATAAAAAATTTAAAACATAATGTTCAGTGGAAATTCTAATATAAGTAGGATATTTGATTCGATTTGATTTGAATTTATTGATATTAAGTAAAAAACACTAACATTTTTTAACTAGTATGTGGATTTATTAACTTAGTATACTTAATGCTGTCCTCGCTAGGGCCATGTCCAAATTCGAGAAGAAAAATGAAATCAGTACTGCAACTCAAATTATTGATATATTATATTCCTATATATAAATATTTTTATATCTATATAGCAATATAATAATAACTTCTTGTCAGAAAAACCAAACAACTGACTTTGACCCGACCCCGGATACGAATCCAGGACCTCAAGATCATCATGGTGCGTTTACGACCAACGCGGCAATCTTGAATATATTATGAATAGATCAAAGTAATACATAGTTAACTATTTGTTTTCATGTAAGTTGATTATATATTGCATTAAATCTTACAAAGCCTTTGTTATCGTGATAAGTGCATAATTGAAACATCAATTTTCAAAACGTTTAAAATCCTAGGATAAAAGAGAATATGAAAATTTAATAAAGGAATTCCTCGGTAAACAAGGGCGTTTGTCTGCCCCATCGCTATGAACGCGACGAGGGCACTCGAGCTCTTACTTTTTGAAATGAAACTGTTATTTTAGGTTAACATATTTTTTATATATAAAGAAAGGTAAATTTGGAATTAGATTCTAAATCCTTGTGATTAATTTTACAGATTTTTTTCAAATATATAAAAGAATGTAAACAGTAATTTTCTATAGTAATGAGGCGCGCCTGAGTTGACGTCTGGCACTAGCGCCATCTGTGTCGGGTAACAGAGCGAGGAGAGCTTTCCAGAAAATGACATCACTAATCTTTCAACCGACAGCACCATCTAGTATCGAAATGAAGAACCAAGCTTTCTAGAAGCCCTAGGCTCGAACTTTCGGCGCTTGGTCGATTGGCGCGCGTATTTACTTGAATATTCTGGATGTACATAAACATCATCACTCACGCCTGTCACCCAGAGGGTTAGGCAGAGACTACAGACTTCCATTTAGCACGATCCTGACATACCTTTCTCGCCTCTTCCACATCCATATACCTACGCATACATGCTCGTCGGTTAAGGGTACTCTTAATTTGGCCCATTTTTAGTATATCGCCAATTTGGTCGACAAACTTCCGCCTAGGACGTCCCTTTCCGACTCTTCCATTCACTTCTGCAACATATATTTGCTTTGTCAGTCTTTCCGCATTCATTCTTTCTACATGACCAAACCACCGAAGCATTCCTTTCTTAATCCTGGTCACCGCATCATCTTGCAAACCACACTCTTCTTTTATCACACAGTTTCTCACCCTGTCACTCAGATTCAGCCCTAACATACTCCTTAGCGAGCGCATTTCTACTGCATTTATTCTACTCTCGTGCTTCTTCTGCCACACCCAACTTTCACTACCATACGTTAAAGTAGGGACTAATACAGCACTGTGAATTGCCATACGTGCCTTTTTTGACACATTCTGACTTTTCACAATAGAGTGTAGAGCCCCATTTACTTTATTTCCTGCATTCACTCGTCGTTCAATATCCTTATCATATCTCCCATCCCTGCTGAATACACATCCCAAATATACGAACTCATTCACTTGCTCAATTAACTCTCCTTCTATTCTTATTTCACATACCGTTTTGCTTTCATCTCTTTCAAAAACCATCACTTTCGTCTTAGTTGCGTTCACTTTCATTCCCCTTTCTTTTAATGACCTGTTCGTTAATGTAACCATCATTTGCAACTCGGCCGCCGACGACGCAAGTATGACTTGATCATCGGCGTACAAAAGGCATTTGATGGTTAACTCACCCATTCTTAACCCGCATTCTTCAACTTTCAAATTTTCCAAACAACTGTCCATAAATAGGTTGAACAGCCACGAGGAAGCTACACAGCCCTGTCTGACACCTTTATGGATGCCAAACCAGTCCGAGTAGACCCCGTTGATTCTAACATAAGCACTCGAGTCCCTATACAGAGACTTTAATGCCTGTATCAAACCAGCGCTCAACCTAAATGCGTTCAGCGTTTGCCATAACACATCCCTGTCCACTCTGTCATAAGCCTTTTCCAAGTCCATGAACGCACAAAAAACTTTTTGGTTTTTCGCCAAAAACTTCTCCGCGATCATGCGCATGGAAAAGACTTGATCTGTACACCCCATTCCCTTTCTAAAACCCGCTTGCACATCTCAAATTTTTTCATCAGTTTCTTTCATAACTCTTTCAATTAGTACCTCAGCATACAGTTTTCCCACAATGCTAAGAAGGCTGATACCACGGTAGTTTTTACAGTCCTGCTGTGACCCTTTTCCCTTATATATTGGGACTATCACGGCTTTGCACCAGTCTCCCGGTACCCGCTTTAGTTCCCAACATAAATTAAACAAGGTGTACAGCAGGCCTGCCACCACGTCCTCTCCAGCCCTTAGCATTTCGGGTGAAACTCTATCATATCCGGCTGCCTTACCTACTCGTACTTTCATGCTTTTCTTTGCTTTCATTATTTCATCTATACTTATCTCCCTATCTCTTTCATCTTCTTTCGGTATTTCGATTTCATTTAGTTCACAATTCTCCTCACTCATAAATTCGCTTTCAAAATATTCCTTCCATCTCTTTAGACTCAACACTTCATCATTCAGGATACAGCCATTCTCGTCTCGTAATGCATTCAATCTAGGCTGTTTTGAAAGTCCCCTGGTATTTCTTACGAGTTTCCAGAACATTTTAATATTTGCCTGGAAGTTATCCGATATTCTTCTATCATTCCTATCCGTTCTTTCTTGCTTTTTCCTTTCAACTAATTCTTTTACTCTCTTATTTAAACGTTTACACTCAGCCTTTTTTCTTTCATTCTCATCATTCTTACCGCCAGAATTACCAGCTTTGGTCGCTAGTAAATCTAGCCATGCTCTCTTCTTTGCTTCAACTTCCGTACGTACCTCATCATCCCACCATAACGTATTGTCTTTCCTTTCATTCGTTCTCTTACTAACACCACATACATCGGTAGCTGCATCCACTAAACCTTTCTTAACATTATGCCACACATTCTCCAAGTCTAACTCATTCACACACAACTCATCCAAATTACTTATATTTTCTCTCAGTCTGCATTTGTACTTGTCTTTCACATCTTCATCTTGTAGCCTCTCAATTCTTATACGCTGTAACGCAGTGGTAGACACAGATGTCCTATGCCGCCAACGTCTGAATAAACCCCTAATTCGGCATAAGACCAGGTAGTGGTCCGTCCCTACGTTGGACCCCCGGTAAACCCTTGTATCCACCACTGCGCTCCTCATTCTTTCATCCACAGTTATGAAATCTATCATGCTTCTATCATCACCTCTTTCCCAAGTATATATGTGAATCTTCTTATGACGAAAGAAAGTGTTCTTCACAAAAAGATTCCTTTCCACACATATGGTGAGGAGGCTTTCACCATTCTCATTTATACTTTCATCACCAAAAGTTCCCAATATCCTTTCATAGCCAAGCCTCCTCACCCCAACCCTTCCATTAAAATCTCCTAGCATAATAACATTTTCATTTCCCTTACACTTCATTAACACCATCCTTACCATTTCCCAAAACTGCTCCCGGATATAAGTGGGCTTAGACATGTCTGGGGCGTAGACCCCTAACACGAACAACTTCTTTAAACCCACTTTCATTCGTATCCATAGCAGTCTTGGGCTTACACATTCATACACTTTCACACATTGGCCCATTCTTTCTGAAAGGATGATACCTACTCCCTGGCATGCCCGCTCGATCTCGTCTACACCAGTACAGTATGCGGTATACATGCCATGTGCAGTGACATCTTTCCCCTTCCTTTTCGTCTCATTTACACATAATACATCTATTCCTCTATCATACATCATATCGCATACTTCATCCATTTTATCATTCATTGCCCCACATACATTCAACGTAGCCAGACGGGCCTCTGCAATCCCCTTTTCGCCTCTCTGGGAGACAGAACGTGACGGGTGGCGAACCTCGTCGCCGGTTTTCCTCCCGGAGATTCTTCGCACCCCTGCCCCATTAAAGGGGCACCGGGAACTCGGGGCCATTTCTTTTACTTTTTCCTCATGGTGCAAAAACTAGGGCGTGGCATATTTTACGCCGCTACCACAAGGCGAGTAGCCGAGTCTGTTCTTTCGGCTTTGTCGCTCTTTTAGTACCACCCGGGGGGAAACGTGTAGGGTGGGCCTAGGATTAGGTGGTCGAAGCCTACGGACGCGAGCGACTTATCCTCCTGGTCGAAGCCTACGGACGCAAGCGACTTATCCATCCATATTCTGGATGTTTCGGTGTAATGTGTATTTAAAGACGCTGCAAGATGCGATCGAGGAAGTATTGAATTTTGGCGAGACAAGCGAAGCATCGGAGCGAAATAAAGTGCATCAGTGTGATTAATTATTCGTGTTTTAAATTTTAATTGGTTTTGGGTAATTAAAGTGTAAATTTTAGTAATTCAATCGGCAGTTTTTATTAACACGAACCTCAAGCTCAAAACAATTAGTGTCAGAAATGGGATAAAATACTGGCTGGCTCGTCAGCAGCTCCTACACCTGCAGCACCTGACTTAGGTGCTCTGATGGTGATGCTGCAGGAACAGGCCCGCCGACAGGAGGAACAGGCCCGCCGACAGGGGGAATAGGCCCGGCGACAGGAGGAACAGATGCTCCTCGTGAAGGACATTCACGCTAACTTCGGGAAAGAGATAAGGGAGGTGAAGGATAGGGTTTCTCGACATGAAAACCGCCTGTTGGAAGCTGAAACTCAAATCAAGGAAGCTAAAACCCAAATCGACCATGTGAACAATCGGGTTGATTACGTGATGGCCGATGTGAAGAAGACGCTGGACGACCTCAAACTGGGGAATGGAACAACAGCTCTCGTAGTAGCTACTACACCTTCGCTACGTGGGTTCAAAGTGCCACCGTTCGACGGGACTTCTTCCTGGTCAGCCTACAAAATCCAGTTCGAGGCTGTCGTGAAGGCGAACGGCTAGAATAAAAGTCAGGCCATGACTGCTCCCACACTAGGCCTGCATGATCAGGCCTTAAAAGTTCTGGAAGCTCTCGGTGAGGAAGTGACTTATGAGCAACTCCTTGAGGCACTGGAGGCGAGATATGGCGACGCTCACTTGGAACACGTCTTTCGTGCGCAGCTTAAAGATCGCGTGCAGCGCATCAATGAAAACCTGCAGCAGTGGGCTCTAGAGGTGGAGAAGCTGGTGCGAAAAGCATACCGGTCTGTACCTGCGCTCATTGAAGGAGACCTGGTGCAGACATTCATCGACGGCATCCGCGACCTGGAAGTCAGAGCTGCTGTGAGACTCGGGCACCACGAGACGCTTAAGGACGCCTTGGCCCATGCACTGGAGATGGAAGATGTGCAGCAGGATCATCATTCCCATCGCATTAGAGAGGTTGTAACAGCTACATTTCGCGACCGCAACAAAGGATACAGCCCTAGGTGCTATGGCTCTGGGGAAAGGGGCCATCTTCGATCCAGCTGCCATAAGCGAACTGTAGAAAGGGAAGGTATAACGATCTCAGAAGGGAAGTGTGGCTATCACTGCCCAGCAGCAGCAGGAATACGACTTTACTATCGTACGTCGCAGCGGGAAATCTTACGGTAACGCAGATGCATTGTCAAGAAGACCTCGTCCTGAAGATTGTAACCATTGTACTAGGCAAGAGAGTAAGGAAGTGGTATCCGTGAGGATGCCCAGGACAGACCACCTCAGCAACGAGTAGAAGGACAGCTTACAACGTTCACAGCAGGAAGATCCGGACATCAAGCCGATTCTGCAATGGATGAAGGCCAGTGCTCCCAAGCCCAAGTGGAGCGACGTCTCAGCGATAAGTTTGACCACTAAAAGCTATTGGGCCCAGTGGGACAGCTTGCTGCTTCAGGATGGAGTTCTGTGCCGTAAATGGGAAAATGTTCGGGGAGACAGCTGTCATTTGCAAATGTTGCATATTATAAAATGTAGTGGGGAGTTTTAGCCGGTAAGCGCGCATTGTATTTCCGTCGTCAGTTCAAGTAAATGCCTGTACTCGTCGGACGCCTTTTATTTATCAGTGGCGACGAGGATAAAACTTGGTTCGGTGTGGAAAAATTTTGTTTGATCGTGTCGTAGACAATAGTTCCAACAATGTCTGTAGGCAAAATCAAGGACTTTGATGTGAAAACCGGCAACTGGTCAGCATATGTGGATCGGTTAGAAATGTATTCTGTGGTTAACAAAATAACGGACGATTTAAAGTTACCAACTTTAATCGCGCTCATCGGTGAAGAAACATACGAATTGTTGTTTACGTTGGCAAGTCCCAAGAAGCCGTCAAGCCTATCGTATGCGGTCGCGGTGGATCTACTGCGTGCACATCTGCAATCGACACCATCAATCCTGGCAGAACGGTACAGATTTCGTCAAAGACGGCAAGTAGCAGGCGAATCGATAGCGAACTACGTGGCGGACTTGAAAAAGATGGCTAGATATTGCGAGTTTAAAACTAACTTAGAGAAAAACCTACGAGATCAGTTTGTGTGCGGTCTGCGGAGTGATTTTATTCGACAGAGGTTATTTGCAGAAAATGATCTTGATTATAAAAAAGCGCTACAGTCAGCTAATACCGTAGAGGCAGCCAAGCGGGATGCGGGAGCTGTGGAGAGCTTGCAGGAACAAGATCCGGACCGGGAACTTAGCGAGAAGATACATAAGTGAGGAAACAGAAATTGTTCATCGTGCGGTGGCGACGAACATAGCTCACAAAACTGCAGGTATAAAATTTTTGAATGCAGTTACTGTGGGAAAAAAAGGCCATTTGTGAAGAGTATGCATGAAGAAGGAATTCGATCGTCGTATGACATCGGATAATTCAAATTCAAACGGTGCGCGAGGAAGGTCACGCAGAGGTCGCGCGCTCGGCCACAGTTCGGACGGCGGGAAGCAGCGCCGCGGGGTGGGGCTGGCGGCGGCATGCGGTATGCGGATGTCTGCTTGAGCGAGTCCGAGCGCGGGCACCCACGATGCGGCCGGGGACGGGTGACGTCTCTGTGGATGATCAGAACGCGTCTGATGATGGCGAGGAACCGATGTATCAGATGTCTTTAGCAAAGTATAGACCGGTGTGTATGAACATAATTATAAATAATAAACCCTTAAAAATGGAAGTCGATACAGGGTCGGCATTATCTTGTATAAGTTATTCAATATACATTAAATTATTTAAGGAGTTACTTTTAAAAATGTGTAAATTAAAATTAAAATTTTACGATGGTTCAGCTATTTATCCAATAGGGTACTTGGAGACAAATGTTGAGTATAATAATAATGTAAAACAGTTAGATTTATATGTAATAAATAAGGGTAGCACTAGTTTATTATGAAGACAGTGGCTGTCTGAATTGCGTATAGAAATACCTAAGCTAAGTAAGTATACAGAAATACATAACATGGTACCATGTAAAAATAACTCGCTTAACGATGTTATCTCCAGGCATGAGAATCTATTTGACGGCATATTGGGCAAGTATACTGCTGAAGAGGTCAAGCTGCACGTGCGCGAGGGAGCGCGGCCGATTTATTGCCGCGCGCGGCCCGTGCCGAACGCGCTACTCCCGCGGGTGGATGCAGAGTTGGACGCGATGCTGCACGCAGGCGTCACTGAGCCGGTGGACCGCTCGGACTGGGCCACGCTGTTGGTTATAGCGAGGAAAGCGGACGGCGGAATACGGCTGTGCGCGGATTATAAGGTGACACTGAACAAAGCTTTGTTGGTCGATAGGTACCCGGTTCCAAAAGTAGAAGATTTATTTAGTGGTTTGAGTGGTAATCGTTATTTCACCAAGCTAGATCTTTCACAAGCATATAATCAGTTAATTTTAAATGAAACGTCTAGAAACTACACTGTTATTAATACGCATAGAGGACTGTTCAAATACAACCGCCTAGTGTATGTTCTCGCTTCTAGTCCCGGAATTTTTCAAAAGATAATGATAAATCCCTTTAAAAATGTGCCGGACGTGGTTGTGTTTTACGACGACATACTAATAAAAAGTAAATCGTTGGATTCGCACTTAAAAAGAATAGGACAAGTATTTAGTATCTTGGAAACTAACAGATTAAAAAGAAAAAAAGAAAATGTGAGTTTATGGCTCCCCAAGTAAAATATTTAGGATTCATAATAGATAACAAGGGTGTTCGAGTCAACCCGGAAAAGTTAAAGCCTATTTTAGGTATGCCTCATCCAACTAATATATCGGAATTAAAATCGTTTTTAGGCATGGTTAATTTCTATGGGAAATTTATAAAAAATTTAAGTACTCATACTACCCCTCTTTATGACTTATCAAAAAAGGGTAAACATTGGAGATGGACAATGTCACATACAAAGTGTTTTAATAAAATTAAAAAGCTTTTGTGTAGTGCGAAAGTGTTTACACATTTTGATATGTCGTTGGAGAGCATAGTAACATGCGATGCCAGCTCGCGTGGGCTCGGCGCGGTGCTGGCGAGCGGGTGGTGGCGTATGCGTTGCGCGCGCTCACCTCCGCTGAACAACACTATAGTCAGATTCATAAAGAAGCCCTCGCGATAGTATTTGCAATGGACAAATTCCATCAATATTTATTTGGTAGAAAGTTTACTTTACTTAGCGACCATAAACCGTTAGTCACAATCTTTGGACCGCAGGCGGGTATTCGCAACACGGTGGCTAGTCGACTACAACGCTGGGCTATTAAGTTATCCGCTTATGATTTTAATATAGAATACATTGCACGGACAAAAATACAGCAGATGTTTTGTCTAGGTTGATTAGTGAGCATAAGAAAGGGGTTTCTAAGGAAGAATTAGACACCCCAGAACAAACATATTAACATTTTGCTTCAGACGCGTTACTATTGGATTCACATAAATTCAAAAAAAGAAACGGCGTCGGATATTATATTAAGCAGAGTAGTCAGATATATTAATGACGGTTGGCCGAAAAATGTCGAAATGAGAGAATTAAAACCATATATTAACAGAAAAAATGAGTTGTACATGGAACTAGGTTGTATAATGTGGGGACATAGGGTCGTTATTCCAGACTCTTGCAGGGATAAAGTTATTACGGAGCTTCATGAGGGGCATATGGGGGTAGTAAAAACGAAGGCGCTAGCTCGGAGCTATGTGTGGTGGCCGGGCATAGACTATATAGAATCAGCGTCCGTGCCTGCACCGTGTGCGCAGCGGTAGCTAACGCCCCTCCAGCGCACGCACCGCACTCATGGCCATGGCCAGACCGCCCATGGACCAGAATACACATAGATTTTTTGGGGCTGATAGCGGAACAAACTTTCCTTATTGTAGTTGATGCTCATTCAAAGTGGATAGAGGCAATTAAAATGAATAGCACTACAGCGAAAGCTGTT
This sequence comes from Parnassius apollo, assembly GCA_907164705.1. NCBI lineage: Eukaryota > Metazoa > Arthropoda > Insecta > Lepidoptera > Papilionidae > Parnassius > Parnassius apollo. The sequence goes on along the minus strand of CAJQZP010000631.1, from coordinate 1,909,928 downwards.
ATAAAGGAGTTGCGAGAAATGTGGGCGAGATTCGGTTTACCGAAACAAGTGGTTAGTGATAACGGTCCTCCATTTTTCAGTAACGAGTTCAGACAATTTTTAAGTTCCAATGGAATTGAACAAATTTTTTCAGCCCCATATCACCCGGTTTCGAATGAGGCGGCAGAAAATGCCGTTAAAATGTGTAAACGTAATATTAAAAAGCAATTAAGTGTAGAACAGACATACACCCGTCTTTATGTAGATTCCTATTAGCTTATAGAAATACACCACACTACACAACCGGTGAAAGTCCTGCAAAAATGTGCTTAGGGCGTAATTTACGCATGCGTTTAGATTGTTTGAAACCTGATCAGAAAGAATTAGTAAAAGCTCGGCAGAAGCGGTCAGAAACATCAGCTGAGGGAGCGATTAGACAATTTGCGGCAGAAGAAAAGGTCTGGTTTAGAGACTATCGCGGCCTTGATAAGTAGACGGCAGGGACAATAATAGAGAGGACAGGTAGTACGGATTACAAAGTCAGATCTAGCACTGGAACCGAGGAACACAGACATATCGACCAACTAAAGCGAAGAGTATCAAACGATGTAACCAAAATAGTAAACTTAACACGTAATAATAATAACAATCGTAACAGTCACACAATACGCGAATCACCTGTAAAACGATTCCGCCCTTCGCTAATGTTTCCAGTAAACAACGACAAACAGTCCGACGAGCCAGTTAACAGGCCAAGCGCGGCCGTACCGGAGGGCGCATCGCCAAACTCAACCGACGACGCTGACACTGTATTAACGGCAACTTTGCCAACGTCTAACATGCCCAATGTGCAGGAAATAGATAATCATGGCTCGAACAACAATGTTACTAATGAATCGCGTGATGTTTACCGTGTATGTAAACCAGTCAGACGATATAGTATAGATGATTGTTACAAGTAATAATTAAAAAATTGAAAGAGAGAAATTGTATGTAATATTTATTTGAGTAGTAGGTTCAATGATATTATTTTCTTAGGTAGAATATTTGTAACAATATAAAATAATTATGTTGAAGTATAACGTACGTTCTTAGTCATTATGTATAGTACAAAATAAGGGTGGAGGTGTTGCATATTATAAAATGTAGTGCGCGCATTGTATTTCCGTCGTCAGTTCAAATAAATGCCTGTACTCGACGCACGCCTTTTATTTATCAGTTGTTCCTAAAGCTTAAGTACCGGATGTTCTACAGCTGTACCATAATGATTATTCAGGAGGGCATCTGGGAGTTAAACGAACTCTACTGAAGATCCGAGAACGGTTTTACTGGGTCCAATGTCGAAACGACGTCGAGGACTGGTGTCGCAAATCTACAAGTTGTGCGGCTGTAAAGGGACCTCAGACTCTTAGTAGAGGTGCGTTGAAGTTGTACAATGTTGGTGCACCATGGGAGAAAATAGCCATTGACGTGGCGGGGCCATTTCCGGAGAGTGAAAGCGGTAACAAGTATTCCATGGTTGTGATGGATTACTTCACTAAGTGGCCAGAAGTATTCGCCATTGCAAATCAAGAAGCTTCAACAGTTGCAGATAAACTACTTCATGAAGTGTTCTGTCATTTCGAAGTACATTTAGAGATTCACAGAGATCAAGGAAGGAATTTTGAGTCTCAAATATTACAGGAAACTTGCCGAGTTATGGGTACTCATAAAGCAAGAACGACTTCTTATCACCCACAATCTGATGAAATGGTAGAACTATTTATAAAAAAAGTTGTAGACATTCGGCAACGAAATTGGGACAAGCACATACAACCGTTTTTGTTTTCATATCGAAGCGCTGTTCACAAAAGTACAGCAGTGACACCAGCTTTCGCAAACTTTGGAAGAGAATTACGGCTGCCTGCAGACCTGATCACCGGGATACCACCTGATGCTCCACGCAGTATAACCGATTATGCAAATGACTTGCGGAACAAAATGAACGACATTTATAAGCACGTCAGATAATCGGGCCAGCAAATGTCTGAAAAGATGAAAAGCCGGTATGACCGCAAAATGAACAACAAAGGGTTCGACGAAGGTTCACTAGTGTAGATGCACAATCCAGTCCGCAGCAAAGGGAAATCTCCTAAGCTTCAAGCTAAATGGGACGGCCGTACCGGATTGTAACCAGGATCAACGATGTAACCTACCGGATACAGAAAGGCGCAAGAGGGACTCTTGGGGCCTCTTATGGGGCCGATAATGCTCGGGACGAGCATGTCTTAGGAGGGGGCAGTGTTGCGCGCCTAAGTTGACAACATATTTTTTTATTAGAATTTGCCGAATTATCTAATCCTTGTGGTAAGTTTTTTTAAAATATAAAAGAATTATACTAAGTATATATATAATTCGTTATATATTAAGTAAGAATATTAAAATCATATATCAATGGAAACGTTATTAAATGAGCTATCAGATTATGCATAACGTATATATATATATATATATATATATATATATATATATATATATATATATATATATATATATATATATATATATATATATATATATATATATGATGTTACAAATGGTTTTCTATCACTCGACGCCATATTATGGCGTTTGACAGATGCGCATATCATTTGAGACGCCAGAATATGGCGTTTGGACAGACGAGGGGCAATAGTAATGTTACGCGCCTAAGTTTACGTCTGGCACTAGCGCCATCTGTGTCGGGCAACAGAGCGAGGAGAGCTTTCCAGAAAATGACATCACTAATCTTTCAACCGACAGCGCCATCTAGTATCGAAATGAAGAACTAAGCTTTCTAGAAGCCCTGCGCTCGAACTTTCGGCGCCTGGTCGATTGGCGCGCGTATTTACTTGAATATTCTGGATGTTTAGGTGATAATGTGTATTTAAAGGCGCTGCAAGATGCGATCGATGAAGTATTGAATTTTGGCGAGACAAGCGAAGCTCCCCGCCGGCACCAATGAAATTGATAATTGCAATTTGAAGTACTGATTTACCATGTGCTCACCGGTGAAGGAAAACATCGTGAGGAAACCTGAATGTCTGAAAAATAAGAAAAAATATATTTCGAAGGCATGTGAAGTTCGCCAACATGCACTGGGGCAGCGCGGCGGACATTTCCTTGTCCTAAAACCCTCTCAGAAATGAGAGGAGGCCTGTGCCCAGCAGTGGGACGTATATAGGCTGTAACTTTACTTTTACTTTACTAAGCGAAGCTTCGGAGCGAAATAAAGTGAATCAGTGTGATTAATTATTAGTGTTTTTAATTTTAATTGGTTTTGGGTAATTAAAGTGCAAATTTTGGTAATTCAATCGAAATTTTTTATGTCATGAACCTCAAGCTCGTAACAGTAATATATTATTATTTATGCAGTATATGATTTATAATATGTTATGATGGCCTAGTTTGTTTAGTCATCGTAAACACGGTTGCTAAACATAAGGTTTCAAATCACGGGTTGGGCCAAAACCAGTCATCGGGTTTTTCTCACAAAAACAAAATTCTGTAGCAGCTCGTAGTCAAGAAGTTGACGGTGTGTCAGCCTCGTGCTTCGGAAAACACGTAAAGTCGTTGGTCCTGGTATCTGTGGTCGTGTTGGGTTACCGTCTCATTTGACTCTGTCACTTCTATGCTGTTTTTTCGCTTCCGAGCTGTTTCTTAAATAAATTTTGTAATTTTTTTTTAACTATTCACATGAAAAAAATTATTTTAAAAATCTTCCGCTGGCTATCAGGCAGTGGTAAAGTAAAAAATGAATTACGATAAGAATAACGTGTAATCTATATTGAATAAAAAAATTACTCCAATCTATTAAATTAAGCAAGAAGAGTACGGTTTGCAAGATGATGCTGTGACCAAAATTAAGAAAGGAATGCTTCGGTGGTTTGGTCATATAGAAAGAATGAGTGAAAAAAGAGTGACAAAGCAAATTTATGTTGCAGAAGTGAATGGAAGAGTCGGAAAAGGACGTCCTAGATGAATGTCGACCAAATTGGCGATATATTGAAAATGGGCTAAATTAGGAGTACCTTTAACCATCGAGCACGAATGCGTAGGTATATGAATGTGGAGGAGGCGAGAGAGGTGTGTCAGGATCGTGACAAATGGAAGTCTGTGGTCTTTGCCTACCCCTCTGTAATGTAAGCAACTGTGCTTGCGCATACACTTGGGCACTACAATAACCCTTTCTGCGCAGATGACTATACTCCGATCAGACTTGCCGCCGTGATCAAATTTCGGTTTGGACGACATTAAATATTCTGTTATAACAGATCAGCTATCAGTTTTTGTATTCTTTAACGAGATTTTATTGGTCTGTGGCGGCGCTGTCGTCACGCCACAAGCGAAACACACCGAAGCCTAAATCGTCCATAATCCATAAACACTCACGCCTGTCACCCATAGGGGTAGGCAGAGACTACAGATTAAGTAGTAGGAAAAGGGGAGATCTCCCGCAGGGCAAGGTGTTCTGCCCGGGGAGCGGCCAACACTCCGAGTGATTTGGAGATGTTCTATATATACTGCTTATGATTCGGAATTTTTGATAGCGCGATTTAGGTTTCGGTGTATTTCGCTTGTGGCGTGACGACAGCGCCGCCACAGGTTTAACCTGTTTGTTTCATAATATGAATTTTAGATATTTTTTGGTACATATTTTTATCTATAGCCCACAACAATGCAATAATTTCATAATATTGACCTAGTGTACTCACTAAGATCATGAATTACTGATCATGAATGCAAAACGCATTTAAAAGTTTATTTTTTTTAGAACTCATACATTTTTTTAAGTTAGAGTTTTTACCTGATAGAGCAATGCTACAGCTATTTTATATACTTGTAGCACGATTAAACCGGGAAAAGACCACGCTTTCATAGAACACATGCGTAAATTAATAATAATGTGGATGCGTAAATCAAGGATAATGTGGATGTCTTTATGCCACAGCATTCACTTACCGCCAGGTAGTGTAACTGTGTGCTCATTAGTCACTTTTCTATATTATCTTATATATATATATATATATATATATATATATATATATATATATATATATATGTTCATTAAAAAATGATTCCACGTATGTCCGTAATAAATATACTTTTAAACTATTCAACCGATGCGCCCGAAACCGGTTTTATTAGAAAGGTAATAATGTTGAGAATATTGCATTAGGCACTATATAAAAATGTTAGTAACAAAATTTCCTTTTTTTTCAAAAACTTAACAAAATGTACCTACTTCTTTTTAACGTAGTAGCACACACCAGGTATCTACTAGTAGGTATTTTATAAATGACACTAATTGTTTAAATTAAACCATAAGATGAAGTTATTAGAATCATAGGTTACTTTGCGGAATTCTAATTCATTATAAATGTTGAAAATAGTTAATGTAATTTCAACATTTTTATGAAATAAGAGTGTCAAGCGCGTGCATAGTTCACTATGAAAAGTGGATACAGTAGTCCACAGACTACATCTACATTCTCATTATTATCACCCAGAATAGTATGGAATCCCTTGTTGCTAGTAACAAGGTATTTTATGATACCAAAATTACAAAAACTAGTCTCTACTAGGAAATGCTCACGCAGTGGACTTTCAGTGTAGCTGGTAAATACAAAAAAGTTGTAAATTCCATTTTAAGCGACCTTCACGCCTACACTTCGATTGGTTACGAAAACAAAACAAACTCCACCAATCTACCCCTCCGATATTTCTAGGCGTCGAATCCAACAGGGATTTATTTCTTTTGTTGGGATGCACAGCCCTTTGTAATGATCGATTCGGTCTTATAAAGAAAGCGCGCCGCTGCCCCAACTTTCACCCTCGCTTCCCCAACTATATCCCGCGCGATTATCGCATCAAGCGCTTTGAACTTTTGAAATCTCTAAGCCACATTAAACTTAAAATTAAATTAAAGCAAAACATAACTGGAACTATGACATTGAAAGTATCTTTTTTTTTTGTAGAAGAGTGTCATAAGTGCAATTTGTAACCTAAATTCGAATAAATCTGTTAGATAAAAATTTAAACAAATAAATATCTCGTGTTAATGATTTGTTATGTTTATACGAATATTGTACATTCTTATTTACCTAGTTTTTATAGATTTAAATAATTAAAATAAGTAATTATACGCAATTCTTTAAGTATTAAATTATTTAAAGTAACACAATAAGTTAAGATAATAATGAATAATTTAAATACTAAAATATGTTAAAATACGCGAGTATTTAAGTATTAAATTATTTTAAGTAAAAAAATAAGGTAATGTACGTGATGAAATCTGTAAAACTAGTTTCTTTTGAATGCGTAATGTTCCTGTAAACATAAAGGATTATATAAAGCAAGTACGTGCTGGTATTGCCAATAATTTAGTAAGTTCATTGCGATAAAATCCGTAAAAACTAGTTTTAAATATCTTAATAGTTTAACCTCTAAATTTTAAAAATTAATTTAAACTCTAAATATTAAATTAGTTAAATAGTTTATAGTTAAATTTGGCATTTCAGTATATTTACAAAGGTAAATACTGGGATTAAACACAAGCTACTTACACCAGTTACTCAACTGGAGGAGTAACTACAAATTCAAAGAATTAATAATTCCTTCATGCGGCAATGTATACGCTTTTACAAAAAAGTCCCAGAAAATATGCAGGCCTTATCTATTAAGAATTTGAAAAGTTTATTTAAACATTTAATGTGATAGAGACACCTGGAAACTAGGTGATCGCTACCATGCTCTGTCTAAATCTATTTATATCTAATTAAACAGCATATTGTATTGTAAATTAATGTTAAAAGGTCTTACTGGGTTTCTTGTGGGCTGAGAAAAGCATAATTGACTTTCAATAAATTTTCTGTAGTGTATTGAATAAAAATTAATCTATTATGTTGTCTCTCACAGAATGCCAACGTAAAATAGCAGGATCATGTTGCTGTGTTTAGTGTGGCGAGTGAAGAGAACCGGAGAGCCCTCTTTACTGGAAACGTAAAATAGCAGGATAATGTTGCTGTGTTTAGTGTGGCGAGTGAAGAGAACCGAAGACCCTTTTTACTGGAAACGTAAAATAGCAGGATAATGTTGCTGTGTTTAGTGTGGCGAGTGAAGAGAACCGGAGACCCTCTTTACTGGAAACGTAAAATAGCAGGATAATGTTGCTGTGTTTAGTGTGGCGAGTGAAGAGAACCGGAGACCCTCTTTACTGGAAACGTAAAATAGCAGGATAATGTTGCTGTGTTTAGTGTGGCGAGTGCCGGAGACCCTCTTTACTGGAAACGTAAAATAGCAGGATAATGTTGCTGTGTTTAGTGTGGCGAGTGTAGAGAACCGGAGACCCTCTTTACTGGAAACGTAAAATAGCAGGATAATGTTGCTGTGTTTAGTGTGGCGAGTGTGGAGAACCGGAGATTCTCTTTACTGGAAACGTAAAATAGCAGGATAATGTTGCTGTGTTTAGTGTGGCGAGTGAAGAGAACCGGAGACCCTCTTTACTGGAAACGTAAAATAGCAGGATAATGTTGCTGTGTTTAGTGTGGCGAGTGTAGAGAACCGGAGACCATCTTTACTGGAAACGTAAAATAGCAGGATAATGTTGCTGTGTTTAGTGTGGCGAGTGCAGAGAACCGGAGACCCTCTTTACTGGAAACGTAAAATAGCAGGATAATGTTGCTGTGTTTAGTGTGGCGAGTGAAGAGAACCGGAGACTCTCTTTACTGGAAACGTAAAATAGCAGGATAATGTTGCTGTGTTTAGTGTGGCGAGTGAAGAGAACCGGAGACCCTCTTTACTGGAAACGTAAAATAGCAGGATAATGTTGCTGTGTTTAGTGTGGCGAGTGAAGAGAACCGGAGACCCTCTTTACTGGAAACGTAAAATAGCAGGATAATGTTGCTGTGTTTAGTGTGGCGAGTGAAGAGGACCGGAGACCCTCTTTACTGGAAACGTAAAATAGCAGGATAATGTTGCTGTGTTTAGTGTGGCGAGTGAAGAGAACCGGAGACTCTCTTTGCTGGAAACGTAAAATAGCAGGATAATGTTGCTGTGTTTAGTGTGGCGAGTGAAGAGAACCGGAGACCCTCTTTACTGGAAACGTAAAATAGCAGGATAATGTTGCTGTGTTTAGTGTGGCGAGTGAAGAGAACAGGAGACCCTCCTTACTGGAAACGTAAAATAGCAGGATAATGTTGCTGTGTTTAGTGTGGCGAGTGAAGAGAACCGGAGACCCTCTTTACTGGAAACGTAAAATAGCAGGATAATGTTGCTGTGTTTAGTGTGGCGAGTGTAGAGAACCGGAGACCCTCTTTACTGGAAACGTAAAATAGCAGGATAATGTTGCTGTGTTTAGTGTGGCGAGTGCAGAGAACCGGAGACCCTCTTTACTGGAAACGTAAAATAGCAGGATAATGTTGCTGTGTTTAGTGTGGCGAGTGTAGAGAACCGGAGACCCTCTTTACTGGAAACGTAAAATAGCAGGATAATGTTGCTGTGTACCGTAAAAATATGTTTATTGCTATTCGAATTATTCTCCGCGAAATTTGACAAATTTTTCCGTACGATGGAACCAATCATTGAAGCAACCATTCCATTCGGAAGTTGTAGGTCTCTAAAATGGCCGTTTTGTAGGCGTCCACAGCTTCTTCAGGTGATGAAAATCTCTGTCCACGCAATTTATACTTTATTTCAGGGAAAGTATAGTAGTCATTAGTTCTTAGGTCGGGGCTGTACGGCGGATGGTCTAATAATTCTATGTTTTCTCTGTGTTCTCTTTTGATCTGTGTGCGGTGTGAGAACTCGCATTGTCGTGATGGAGGATGATGCGGAGGTTGCAGTTCTCTTTACGATGTTTAGAAACGACCCGTGGCAAACAAATGCTAGCATACCATTCTGAATTAACCGTTCTTTGTCCCTCAAGAGGAATAGTCGTAACATGACCGGTTTTGGAGACAAACGTGGCCACCATTTTTTTTGCAACACTCCGTGAACGAACAATTTTTGTTGGCTTTAACTCATTTTCGAACACCCAAACTCGTGACCAGTTTTTTGTTTCGGGTTCCTACGCATATATCCAGGATTCGACATCTGATACGATATTGTATACATCATTTGAGGATCCTGCATGGAATCTTTCGAGAGTTCTGACACACCAAGTAACGCGAGCCGCTTTTTTGCTCTTCACAGAGCGAATGCGGTATCCATCGGGAAAACACTTTTTTACACCTAATTGTTCATGCAATATTATTTTTATTTGACTCATGCCAATGTCTAAAGTTGCCTCAATTTCACGGTATGTCACATGTCGATCTTCCTCAATCAGCTTATGCACAGCATCAACGTTTTCTAGGGTGACTACAGTTTTTGGACGATCTTGACGAGGATCATCACTGAGCTTGACACATCCACGTTGAAATTCAGCAAACCAGCGATAAATTGTGGTTTTGGATGGGGCTTTACCACCAAATGTAGAAATCATCCGGTCAACACACTGTTTTTGTGTTAAAGCACTTCGAAAGTCATAATAAATCATCGCTCTTGAATTTTCTCGAGTCAATTCCATTTTTTTCAACGACTAAACAAGTTTGACAAAACCTTGTGACAAGACCGAGAATCTTTTTTAAATAAATAAATGTTATTCGATTTTTAAAACCAAGGAGTTTTTAATTAAAAAGATTTTAATATGGATTAATATGGATTACAGGAACTGTGGAAATATTCCATTCCCACTACTTTTAGTGCAGCCTAGTATTTGAGCAAACAAACTTTAACAGCACTTGTACAGAAATAGAGATTCATTCATTCCTTTAAAAACCATTAAACCACTCAAGGGTCACTCCCACTGGTGTAGAGTTATAAATAACGTTTTTTGTAAACAATATCCAATGCAACATAATATGTGTTGAGAGACAGAGGCGCCGCGAGGTGCGCAGCGGTTATATTACATTTCCAATAACCAACAACATTATTTCTCCAAAAGGTAACATATTTTATTTAACACAAATAATGGCTACGAAATAATAAAATTTAAAATAAATATATCTCTTCCTGAAATAAAAAAAATATTATTTATGTATATTTTTAAAGAACCCACTTCTTATGCATTATACAAAAATATGCCACAATTAAAGTCCGATTCTGCACTTTTTTGTGCATCATGTACTAGTTCATTAAAACATTTTTATACGTGGTTAGTAGTATAGTCGTAGCACGAATAGGCCGGCTCGACCGGGAAGGACCACGCTCTCACCAAATACCAGGGTGAATTAATAGCTTAATGCTTCTGTGTCTCGTATGGTGAGTGTAGAGAACCGGAGAGCCATTTTACTGGAAACGAGGCGTTCCATCTTAGTCCTCACGGGTGACACGCATCTGCATTTTGATTTGTAATCGAGGATAGATGTAGATATTTATGGGCCACAGAAACCACTACAGGTGTACTGCGTGCTCATCTATCACCCTATCCTATAGAAAAAAAAAACATACAAAATAAAGAGGTGTATTCATTTCAAAGCCGTGTAGTGGCGGTTAAGAATATCCACTACCCCATATCTTCCCGTGGGTGTCGTAAAAGGCGACAGAGGGAGACAGGCAGGAGATGGGCAGCAGCATCTTCCTGATAACAGCAACTGTACGATAAAAAAAAAACTGCGGTTGCCAACCCGCTCGCCAAGCGTGGCAACTATGGCAATATACCCCCCATGAACAATTACACAAATAGACGGCCCCCAGTCCCCGGCGGCTCCGCTATTCCTGGCTACGGTGGCGACCATGGTAACGGCGGGGCAGGGGGTGCTAAGAATCTCCGGTGGAGGTTCGGTTGCCACCTACGACGACTCGACCTGGCAACATTTAACGCACGCACACTGAGGACTGACGAGAAGATCCTGGAGCTGGAAGAAGAGATAGACAAGTTGCGCTGGAGTATTATAGGATTATCCGAGGTCCGAAGAGAGGGGGAGGACACGGTGATTCTCGAATCCGGCAACTTGTTCTATCACCGGGAGGGCGACCATCTGTCCCAAGGAGGTGTCGGATTTATCGTCCGCAAGTCTCTCGTCAACAACGTTGTAAAGATTGGGAGTGTGTCGACGAGGGTCGCGTACCTGATACTCAGAATCACCAAACGGTATTCGCTGAAGGTCATACAGGTTTACGCACCAACCTCGGCACATTCCGATGAGGAGGTGGAGGAAATGTATGAGGATATTTCCAAAGCCATGCATTCCTCCAAAACCCACTACACGGTGTTGATGGGAGACTTCAACGCAAAACTAGGCACAAGAGAAAACGGTGAGCTGAAGTTAGGGAAATTTGGAATAGGGCAACGGAACCGAAGGGGCCAGCAGCTGGCCGACTTTATGGAGAAAGAGGGACTCTTTATGATGAACTCTTTCTTCCAGAAGCGGCCCCACAGGAAGTGGACCTGGTCGAGGCCCGACGGTTCGACAAAAAATGAGATTGACTTCATTATGACGACCAGACGCCAACTGTTCAGTGATGTCTCAGCGATCGCAAGGGTGAAAACTGGCAGCGATCACCGAATGGTTAGAGGCACACTGAACCTAAACGTTAAGTTGGAGAGGTCTCGTCTAATGAAGTCAACGCTCCGTCCCCCTCGTGCTCTAATCCAGAATCCTGAAAACTTTCAGCTCGAGTTACACAACCGCTTTCAGTGCCTACAAGATTGCAATGCAGTGGACGATATGAATGACAAGCTCGTGGAAACTGTCCATGCGGTCGGAGCTAAGTTCTGCAAGACACGCCGCAGAAGAACACAAAAACTCTCCGATCACACTCTTAATCTCATGGCTGTTAGACGGGAGATGAGGCTGCAATCGTCAACAGATTTGACAGCATACAGGCAACTGAACAGACAGATCTCCAAATGCATGCGGCGAGACTTACGCAACTTTAATACTTCTCGTATTAAAGAAGCGATCGAGCGGAACCAGGGCTCCAAAGTCTTTGCCAGAGATCTGTCTGCCAGAAAGAGCCAACTGTCAAAGCTGAAGACTGAGTGTGGCAACATCGTTTCCGGGACACCTGAGATTCTGAGTGAGATTGAGAGGTTCTATGGGCAGCTGTACACATCATCGTTGGAGCCACACTCAAGTGTGAGTAACGATCCAAGAGCAAGTCTTATCCGACACTATTCCGATGATATCCCGGACGTCAGTCTGAGCGAGATTAGAATGGCTCTCCAACACCTTAAAAACGGCAAGGCCCCGGGCGAGGATGGAATTACAGCGGAGCTTCTGAAAGCGGGTGGAACACCGGTACTTGAAGTCCTTCAGAAGCTCTTCAATTCCGTCCTCCATGGTGGCACTACTCCAGAGGCGTGGAGCAGAAGTGCGGTGGTCTTGTTCTTTAAGAAAGGCGACAACGCTCTCTTGAAGAACTACAGACCGATTTCCCTTCTGAGCCGCGTCTACGTGCTGTTTTCGAGAGTCATTACGAATCGTCTCGCAAGCAGACTCGACGACTTCCAGCCTCCCGAACAAGCCGGTTTCCGAAAAGGCTTCAGTACCATAGACCACATACATACCCTGCGGCAGATTGTACAGAAGACTGAAGAGTACAATTTGCCACTTTGCCTGGCGTATGTGGACTATGAGAAAGCCTTTGATTCCGTCGAAATTTGGGCGGTGCTGCAGTCCCTTCAGCGGTGCCAAGTTGACTGTCGGTATATCGAAGTGCTGAAGTGTTTGTACAGTAGGGCTACGATGGCTATCCGAGTACAGAACCAGAGCTCGAAACCTATCCAACTGCAGAGAGGTGTAAGACAGGGTGACGTTATATCCCCGAAACTCTTCACCGCTGCTTTGGAAGACGTTTTCAAGCTACTGGACTGGAAAGGATACGGTATTAACATCAATGGCGAGTACATCACTCACCTTCGATTTGCCGACGATATAGTCCTTATGGCAGAATCGCTGGAGGACCTTAGCACTATGCTCAATGACCTCAATGGTGTCTCCCAACGGATAGGTCTTAAGATGAACATGGACAAAACAAAGATCATGTTCAATGTCCATGTCACACCTATGCCGGTAGTTGTGGGGGAGCACTATGCTCGAAGTTGTTGACGAGTACGTTTACCTGGGACAAATAGTCCGACTAGGTAAGTCCAACTTCGACCGAGAGGTCAATCGACGGATTCAACTCGGCTGGGCAGCGTTCGGGAAATTACGACACATCTTCTCGTCAGGTATACCTCAATCTCTGAAAACTAAAGTGTACAACCAGTGCGTGTTGCCAGTGATGACTTACGGATCAGAGACGTGGTCCTTCACTGCTGGCCGTATGAGGACGCTCAAGGTCGCTCAGCGAGCTATGGAGAGGGCTATGCTCGGAGTTTCTCTGCGTGATAGACTCAGAAATGAGGATATCCGCAGTAGAACCAGAGTGACCGACATAGCCCAACGGATTAGTAAGCTGAAGTGGCAATGGGCCGGCCATATAGCTCGAAGAACCGATAACCGATGGGGAAGAAAGGTTCTCGAGTGGCAGCCTCGTACCGGTAGGCGTAGTGTAGGGCGACCCCCCACTAGATGGAGTGACGACCTGGTAAGATATGCAGGAAGTCGATGGATGCAGGTGGCTCAGGACCGTGCTTTGTGGCATTACTTGGGGGAGGCCTATGTTCAGCAGTGGACTTGTGAAGGGCTGTAATGATGATGATGATGATGATGATTCATTTCAAAGATGAGAGCCGTGGTGGCTCATAAGAGCCGTGTTAGCTCAGATGGTTAGCTCTCGCTGTAAATTTCAAAGTACGCTAGCAAGCCGGGTTCGATCCCCGCTAGCAATAATGAAATTGTTAATTGCAATTTTAAGTGCTGATCTACCACGTGCTCGGCGGTGAAGAAAGACATTGTGAGGAAACCTGCACGTCTGTGAAATAAGAAAAAAAAATACGTGTGGCACTCGGTGACTGCAGCGGTAAAGCTATTGCATAGCATTTTTTATCAACTTATGCAATTATAATTATTTATTTATTTTATTTATGCAGTTAAGTCTTTGATATTAAATCAAGTTACACTTTTTGAGCGTGGTGACCGATAAGAAAACAATTTTTTTTCTCTTATTGAATAAATGAGAAGTTATTATTGTTTAAAATATTTTTAATATCTTACAATACTTGTAGGTTATTCAGGAATTTTTATCATTGAGTTAGCAGCTAGTGTACACGCACACAAACCCCGTGCCGAAGTCTGCCGAGTGCCGAAGTCTGCCGAACTAAAACGACGTTAGACGATGCACGGCTTTCAACGCCACACCTCCGTGCCCGTCGGAGTGGGGGAGCGTGAGGTTTTTTTTTCGTTACGGAATTTCTGGATTCGGTCCCCGCGCTCAAGGCCCGCGATAGAAGCTATGCAATAGCTTAAAAATATTTCGAAGACATGTGAAGTTCGCCAACACGCATTGGGGCAGCGCGACGGAAACTTCTTTGCCCTAAAACCCTCTGAGAAATAAGGGGATGCCTTTGCCCAGCTGTGAGGCGTAAAAAAGGCTGTAACTTAACTAACTTAAGTATTCATTTCGACGATGAGAGAGCCCTGGTAGCTCAGATTGTTAGCTCTCGCTTTAAATTTCACAGTACGCTAGCACACCGGGTTCGATCCCCGCCAGCATCAATGAAATTATTAATTGCAATTTTAAGTGCTGATTTACCTCTTGCTTGGCGGTGACGGAAAACATCATGAGGAAGTCTGACTGTCTGAGAAATAAAAAAAATCCGAAGTCTTGTGTTAACATACATGACATACCTAAATCCAACATTCAATTTTTCATAAATCAACGAATAATCGTGGATTCAACCAAGCTCCATTTTTCTGCTCGAGGGCGTTCAAATTCGGTTGAATGGTTAGAATGGCAAAGAACCTAGTTCTTTACCATTCTAACCATTCAACCGAATTCGAACTTGATGCAGTATAGCAAACTTTAGTTCCTTTTTTCGCCACCCGCAAAACAGAGAACTAGAATTCACTACTGCGGACGTCTCAAAAATGGACACTATTGCATCTATTGCGTATTTACATTAAAATCTTGAAAATATTGCACTTTATCCTCATTTTGATGTACTAAAACTGTGAACGATGAACAATTACATATATTTTAACATAAAACTGACAGTCAACACTAAAATTTTACGTACATTTCAAGTCAACTTTCCTCAACCAGCATGCTATTTCTAAGATAGCAGTTTGCTTCATACATATAAAAAAACGATTTTACACGTACTTAATAAGATAAAATACAAAATGAGATTACAAATAAGAAGGTTACTTACCCAGGCATTGTTTTAATACAATTCACCACACAATAAATATAAATTAATACAAAGTAATTACAAACAACTTCGTTGTTAGCGAGCGTCAATCACACTAATGGCTGACTCAAGGAACGGACGACATTTAAGAATGATTTAAATAAAATATACTACTAAAGTGTATAAGCTGTGGGGTTTTAATGCTAGACTTTTTTATTCTGTACACATTGACATAATATGGTAGAATGAGTTAGAAATAGCGCATAATGCTTTGTTTCTTCATTAAAAGAGCGGGTAAAAAATGTCTAACACTTGGACGCCCGCAGTCAACGGAGATATTTTCGTGTCCAAGTCTTGGACATCCGCAGTTGAGAGGTTATGCAAATTACTTCAAAGACTAAGATGGGTATGACTCTCTAGCGCATAATATTATGATAATTCAAATACCTGAAATAACCGTGTAGTGATGTAAGAATTTCCATTAACTCATATAATCTCGTGGGTGTCGTAAGAGGCAACAGGGGGAAACAAATTAGGAGATGGGCAGCAGCGTCCTCTTAAAACTAAGAATAAAAACTGCGGTTGAAAACCCGCTTTCCAAGCGTGGCAACTATGGCAAATATCGCTCTATGAGGCAATTTGTGGTGGATGACTATGTTCAACAGTGGACTTTAATGGGCTGTACCGGTATAACAGTAACAGTAATTCAAATACGACATGGTATTTTTTAAATTCCTTTATTACTTCAAAGGAAAAGCTAAATGGTAATTTAAAACCGTTTCATTGAAGTCTTTTTCAGTCAAAAGAACTCACGAGAGAAATTACAGCCGGCCACAGCCGCCAGCGGATTCAAATTACAACGAAGCGAAAGTCTGGACACAAAGGTAATTTGTTTATCCCTCATTATCTAGCTTATATTAATTCTTAATTATGTTGAGGGAGGGGGAAGAAAATTGTTTCAATTTTAGCTGACTACAAAAGGAGCGTTTTTTGTATGGAAAAGGAAAGGAAAGGCAGGTACTGCCCGTCAGTGGATGTACGCTTCACAGGTTGCTCAGGATACGGAAGGAAAGTTCGATCCCTCAGCGTGCCTAAAATTTTTTTCACATTACCATAATGTAATAGTGCGCAAAAGATGCATTTAGGAATCAAATTAACTCATACAAAATATTATTTGGATTGATTCAGAGTAACTGCCTCCGCAAGGTCAATTAAATTTTATAAAAATATGATTTTAAACCCAGGATTGACACTATGTAAATATGCTATTATTAAATAAATTGTAACATTTTTGTATTATTTTTAAATTATTTTGTTATTATTGAAGCTACTCATACTTGTCAATTGTATTATTAAATTGATATAATACAAATATAATTTGTTTGACCTTTACCTCGTATAATGTGACCTAACCGGCTGCAAGCTCTTGATGTGATCACACATACTGGTTATAACCGAATCTGTCTTTATTACGGGGTGGTTTGAATGTCTACCTCTTTTATCTGGGACTAGTACTACCGTCGTCGTATCCATCTTTTCTAGAGCCTTATAAATAACCTGATCACTGATAGACAAAGTGCTTAAAAAGTGTTTTTTGCACACATCCACATAATTAATATTATCATTGTCATGACCTACTGGTATTAGGTATTTTAACGTGTACTTACGTCTTGAAACTGTATCTGTATAGACTCTACGTTCATTTTGCTTTTTTACTAAGTTAGCCACATACATCCATTGCTTTTCTCGATCGACTAAGCTCCAAAAACTTTCAAAAATCTTCTTTCTTTGTTCTTCGCTTAATTTGTCAAAGCACTTCTTGCGGCAGCGACATGGTGGGCCCATCTTTCTGCTTGCTTGTATTTTACCTTTTCTCGAAATAGATTCTTTTCCCAAATTACGTAAATACTTTCTTTTATTATCTATCCATTCTTTATAATGTCTTTTTATTACATTACCTTTATCTTTCCTTGATGGACGACGGCGGCGGTCACTTGTGGTGGGACTATTATTTGAAATATCCGACAGCGGATTATTGTTCATGGTTGTATACGTCGAGCAGCTAGAAATCCATGCTGGTGAGGGTTGAGGTATAATATCGAACGCTGAAAAATTTTCTTTTTGTATATAATATGGGCAGAAATCATTATCACAGTCGTAGTCGAAGTGATTGATACTACAAGAAGGGGAAGGGTGCGGTGTCTCAAGATTTGCAGTATCAGAATCTGTTGCTACTTCTAAGTTGTCAAAGATGTTTCCATCTATTATATTTGCCAACTCATTCATTTCAGATTCATTAAAACTTATTGGCAATGGTGACTCTGAAACAGTATTAATATTTTAATTTGATTGCAACCCGCGTATGTCCTGATGCCTATATCGTTTAGTGAAGACATACACCTTTTACCTCTCCAACATATAAAATGCTTTACCCTGGCTGACTGACTTAACGATCCACCAAAGCAGGTCGCACATAGTTGCCTGTGTGACCTGCGTTAGTGAAGCATTAAGTCAGTCAGTCAGGGCAAGGCATTTTATAATGTTGCAAGATCCAATTTTAGAAAAGACTTGACATACATCATCGAAAACGAAAAAGGAATACCAAAGTAAAATACAGCATGTCACCATACAACAAAGTTTTGTCTGATAAAATGTTAACGTAAAATGTTATACAATATTTTTTATGAACGCTCAACGACGTATACTGTTGTAAGTAACCTATAAAACATTTTAGGTTGGTATCACGACAAAAAAGTAACATTAACTTTATTAATGCTAATAAAATATTACAAAAAGAAACATATACCTGTGATATTTCGGAGACTTGAATCACGAAAGCTGTTTAGTTCTATTTCATCTAATGAAACATTGTTATTTTAAATGGGTGTCTCGGAGTTTCTATTTTGTGTAATCGTATTATTGACTATATCACATAGTCTACGTCCTCTTGTTATTATCCTTGTACGATTCATTGTTATATATTTGAAGTAATTCAATTACCTATAAAGTTATTTTTGAAAAAACTTAAACGCTTCCTACATCATGGGTGCGGCCGGTTGAAAGTCCGGCGTGGTCTGTTGTATGTGACCAATACGAGACGCGGGCGCGTGATTCTCCCCGCCCTGCACCCCGCGTAAGCTATTGTAAAGGTCTATACAATGCTATAGTCCGTTCTCGTTTGAAAGTTACAACATTATACGTCTGGCAAATCCATAAAAAATCGTATTTTGTTTTTTTTTTTCACTTTTAATGCATTAAATAATGCAAATTAGGATAGTTTTTTGTAAAAACGCCAAACGCCATTTTTGTGGCATACAACAACTTACGTGGGAGGTATCGCTATAATTTGTTCATTAAGGTTATTTCTGTAATTAAAAACAGCCAAGTCAGGCCAATGTATCCATTTCAATTTAAATATTTTAATACACAAAAACTGTATAAAAATCCCTTTTTACAGTTTTTGTGCATTAAAATATTTGAAATTGGTAATATAGAGACCTTGTATATTAGGATTTTTATGTATACTCTGAAATTGCCGTTTTTTATGAAATAAATTAGCGTAGTTTCCTTTTCTATATTTTTATTTTTATTTATCAAAGTTATCAGCACTGCAATTTATGCATCTTGGGAAACGCAGTGTCAGTTTATTGATGCTCTTCTTGAAGAAATCAACTAGACGGGAAGCAACAAATTTTTGAAAAGTATTTTGTACAGCCTTCCGGGTATTGATTTTTTTCCTGTCAAAAAGTTATACCCAATTCTGGAAAAGTAGAAATCTGTAGGCGCAATTTCTAGTGAGTACGGCGGATGACGAAAAGCTTCCAGACCCAGCTCTTGTAACTTTGAAATCATCTGGTATGCAGTATGAGGTCACGCGTTGTCGTGCAGGAGCAGCGGGGGTGACCAATTGACCGAAGCTGGTTGCAGAGATGCGAGCTTCTTCATAATTGTGTTTAGTTCTTCACAATACACATCTACAGTAATGTTCATCCCATCTGGTAAGAAGCTGTGATGAATCACACCGGCGCTAGACTACCAAACATTGCCCATCACTTATTTAGGGGTAAATTTTCGTTTAGAGCATTGTTTAGATGCTAAACCGGGATCCAACTAACTTGCTGAGTGCTTACTATTGTATATTATTATTATTATTGTATATTATTATTATTATTGTATATTATTATTATTTTATAATATACAATATTCACTTCTTCTATTCACTTCATCACAGTTACAATTTCGCAAGAACATTCTAAGAAAGTTGGTAGATATTCAATAGTATCTTTAAATATTTTACGAGATAAATTTGTACTGCTAGCAATTTTTTTTAAATTATTTTTTTTTCCTTTTGTCTCATTTTGATTTTTATGTTACTGAGTACTGTTAATTTTATTTTATTTCCCCTTTTTCACTTTTACTCTGTTTATTGTGCATTTATTATTTACTGTTACCAATTTAATATTACTTTGTGGATAACGGTGCTGGTTACATAATGACTAACATTATTTATAAAATGTTATTTGGTTTAAGCATTATTATGTAATTGTTTGTTGTCCTGAATAAATTAAAAAAAAGTTATTGTATATTATTATTATTATTGTATATTATTATTATTATTGTATATTATCAAACAGAATCTATTTTTCTTCACAGGTAACAGTGCGGTTCAAAATTACTTCGTTTGTGTGCATGTTGAATATCATTGATTTCGTGGGGCACCCATTTGTCAAGCTTTGCTAATTCAATGTCAAAAGTTGCTGCTGATTCAGTCGTCGATTGAGTATCATTAACTTCCACAATCGCATTTAATTCGTCACAGGGCTTATTTATCAGTTCAAAATTTTCAGAAAGGATCGGCAAACCAATATCAGGTGGTGCATTCGTTTGTAGTATTCGCTCCATAAATGCTGTTAATATTGTGTACCGCATGTGCCGGATTGCTGCCATGAATCTCTGAAGTACTCATATTCTGTAATTACTCAAATACCCATGATGACGAAACTGATTAAAATACGATGAAAACATTATGCTAATCAATAAACAAATGACTAATTTTGAAAAAATAATTCCATGTTTTTCAAATAAAATTAATTTGAAATTAGAATTCTTAGCCAAAGAAAATTATTTTGATTCAAAATTGTCAGTACTGCTAAACGGCAATTTCATATGTATGTATGAAAGGTATGGTCCTATTATTTTCTGGAACTTTATTGTAATAGCGTATACATTGCCCCAATAATGAATTACTAACTCTGTGGAGTCGAGAAACTGCTATCACTTATTTATGTTAAAAATATTTAAAAAAAACTCTTGTTAAATTTTTGTCTACTACGACGGACGTACGTACGTACGGACGTATTTGAATTGTGATGAAATTTTACAAAAGCAGCTAGAGAACAATAACTGGTGGAATTAAGGCTATATTTTATCCGAAAAGCTTGAAATTTTTTGATATGAAATTGATAAAATAAATGGTCTCAGATTGTTTTAAATCTATCCTATCCAGGTGAAGTCGGGGTGGGTCGCTATTAATAATAAAATTTCATAAAGCATACTATAAGTACGATATTTCATAATAACTTGTTGAACAGGAACACGGGCTACATATAGCTGCAGCATGACACTAACACGTACAAATATTTAAACGATAAATTCCTCTAATATGGCATACAAACACGTGCAGATAAAATATATTACCTAATTTAAGTTCTTACCTTTACGATCTTACACGTATTCTTTGTAAAAAGCGCTTTTCGCTCGTAAGCTTCACAAGGCTTCACGAATTACATGAAAGATAAAGAGAGGATAGTTGACTAGTATATAATGAACTGCACTAGAACATAATATGTCAGTGAAAATAAAACGGTGTAAGCTGTCTCTGCTAACGTCATTTTAGTTTAACGAACGCTTATAAGTTATCTGAAGGAAAGAATATAAAAAAACAATTTTTAACATAAATTTTAAAAATTTTTAACATATATGTTAAAAATTGTCTTTTGAGAAGAAATAAAGTCTGAAATTTATTTCGGAGCTGTCTTAAATTTAGAAGTATAATTCAATACATTTTCATTATTAGCTATTACAAAATTAAGTTCAAATCCTAAACATTAACTCATATGTATCTTACATTCATTCATTCGTTACAGAACTTGTGAAGAGTCCTCCCACATGTCTTACCAAGTCGTAACTCCATCTAATGGGGGCCGCCCTACACTACGCCTAATGGTATGAGATTGCCTCTTGAGAACCTTTCTTCTCTGTTGGTTTTCGGTTCTTTGAGCTATATGGCCGACCTATTGCCATTCAGTTAACTTATCTGTTGGGCTATGCCGGTTATCTTAGTTTTACTGCGGATTCCCTTATTTATAAATTTATCATGAAAAGAAATTCCAAGCGTAGCTCTCTTTGTAGTTCACTGAGCGACCTTGAGCGTCCTCATACGGCCAGCAGCGAAAGACCACGTCTCAGAGCCTAAGTCATCTCTGGCAACACGCACTGGTTGTACAATTCTGTTTTAGGTATAACTTTATTTAAATTTATTTTATTTATGTTTATTAAATTAATGCAATATTTCTTTTAGATCTTTTTCTTATTTTGAATGAAATTTTGTATGTTACGGATTTTATCGTGTGTATTTTATAACTTATTCAACTTATTTTTATATGATTTTACGTGGTAGAGCCACGCTGCAGATATATGATGGTTGTGGCATGAATGGGTCGGCTCAACCGGGGAAGGAAAAGGTAAAATAGCAGCTTTATACTGCTGTGTTTCGTATGGTGAGTATAGAGATGCGAAGACCCTTTTTTACTGTAAACGAGGCATTTGTTCTTAGGGGTGACAATATATCTGCGTTTTGATTCTTAATCGAGGATAAATGTCTATGGGCCACAGCATCCATTTACCATCAGGTGGACTGTGTATTCGTTTGTCACCCTTATTCTATAAAATAAAATCGTTTCGAGTGCTTTACAGCACCATGATAATACTGTAAGCCCATTTTGCGTACATGGGACCAAAAACTTGATATTTAAAAGTTGAATGTAGCCGAGTTAACTATGTCAACGATACGTCAAACATCACGTCAGTGTATTTTTAAATATTTTGCCTATTTTTCTTTCTGCCTCTTCAGGCTTACCTTCGGAATCATTAAATCGCTTGTATTGCAACTTCATAAACAGATAGAGAGCCATGCCAGTAGTGATCAAAGCTATATTTTACCGTTGAACTAGGACGTTTCCGAAAATTGATAAAATGAATGATTTTAGATCTTACCCATTCGAAACCCGTGCGAGTTATTAATTATAAATAAAACTGTAATAATATGGGATTTATTGTAAAAGCGTAAATGATAGGGATTGCAAAGGAGAGTAAGGGGGGAATTTTACACATAAAATAGTCTATATCCAATAGCAGCATTATATGTACTTATATGTAGTAGAGCCATGCCACATATATAACATGGTTGTAGCATAAATGGGTCGGCCCGACCGGGGAGGGGACCACGATCTCGCAGTATACTGGCGTAAAATAGCAGCTTAATGCTGTTGTGTTTCGTATGGTGAGCGTAGACAACCGGATACCTTTTTACTAGATACGAGTCATACATCCTAATCCCCGGGAATAAAAACTCAGGGGAATGTTATACAAAATAAAAATTATATATATATCCTATACCCATTATAAGAATGTAAACAAGATTTCTGTCACTGTACATGTTAATGATAAGGAAGCCAAATAAAACATTAAAACCTTCTTGGGTTATAAAATAATAAATACAATTGAGTATCTTTCGTTTTACGAGTTCGTTACAATACAGGCATTAGCATAAAAATAACTTTTGGAATTTGCATCATAAAGAAATAAATGAACGGCTTCGTAATTTTTATCTCCGTCCAAAGGTAAATTGTAAAAGTAACAAAAACAAAAGAACATTTTTTTTTGACTTGAATGAAGCCTTTTAGGAAATACAAATGGATATTTTTTATACAATATAGATTATAAAGATTACTTATTGAAAAACATTCTTAGTTTTAATTACGATTAGTTCAAAAAGAATAAATAAATAAAGTAAAATGGGGTAAACTAATAAGTCGTACTATTTTGAACAGTTGATAAATCCCGGGTTTCCGGATCGGCGGATCTTAGCTAGTTTTCAATAAGCGACAGTAGCCTAATGGCAGGGCGCGGACCGCGAACTCAAAAGGTCGTGGGTTCGAATCCACCATTCGACTACTGTCGTGAACTACTCCTAACACAAGCATTTTGAGCTTACCAGGAGTGGTTAAAGGGAATATTAGTAATGTTAATTAAGGGATTACTAATATTTATATATTAATATTTATATATAGATTTCCGCAAAATAACCCTCTGATTTTATTAATCATTTATGAATGTCCAATGCGGCGTTCGATCTTTATACCCGATCTTATTCAAATTCATATTTCATGCCAAGTCTGAGCTACAAAGAAGCCTGTGGATACCAAAAGACGCAGCTTCCTGACCGCGATACATTTTAATGTTATTTTTGCGAGGCATGATGTGCGTGCAGCCACGCGCAACAGACAGCGGGGCTTGTCTATAAAACTTGCACCGCAAAACGAATTGGCGCCCGATAAAAATAGGATGTGCCAGCAGTCGCTTTAAAAGAACAATCAAAGGTTTGTTTTCATTGTAATGTAGTGAGTCGTAGGTCCAGTGATCGTAAACACGATTTCTGATCAAGAAAGTTTCAATATTGGCTTGGGAAAAAATCAATTATTGGGTTTTACTGTACCTGTTAGCTCATGTAAATGCTCGAATTCGATACGTCGGCTCTGGAAGATATCGAATTCGATATCAAATACTGCCCTATGAAAAAATTATTTTTTCGTTTTAAACAAAACTAAAGACTATATGCAATAGATAATAGTATCAAAGACAAAGACTCTTTTATTTTAAACCACAACCTGGCAATGTTTCTTAGAAAAAAAAAGAAATCACTCTGAACTTTCGGCTTTCCACGTGTCGCATTGATGAAGGTGCTCTGTTTTTTTATAGAATTTTATATTTGTGTCCGGACTAAAAACGAAAGTATTATACTTTTTTATATTCCTTGTAATATAGAAAACACGTAGATATATAATTTGTGGTATAAAAAGTGAAAAGTAAGTGCCAAAGTACTTCGAAATCCGGAAGGCCCATTTTGGCGGTTGGGTCAAAAATGTTATTTTTCCAATTCTCATTTATTTTTGTGCAAAATTTAAGTAAAAAATAGTTTTCTAACATATTTGAAATAACTTGACGTTGTATTTATTTCAAATTCACACAAAAAATATTTTTGAAATATTGTTCGAAATGTCATACAGATAAATATTATTATTTTTTTTTATTTTTTTTTATATTTTGGTATGAGTAACGAATAGAAACACATAAAACATAAAAATATTATATATTATATATATTTCGAAACATTTTCATATAAATTTCTCCAAAAACAAAAGTGTAGAATTCAAATTAGTAGTAATTTTGGCACTGAAGTATATATTACTACTATGCTAAAGGGTAACTTATGAATTTTATTACAATTTCTAGCA
This sequence comes from Parnassius apollo, assembly GCA_907164705.1. NCBI lineage: Eukaryota > Metazoa > Arthropoda > Insecta > Lepidoptera > Papilionidae > Parnassius > Parnassius apollo. Next base: position 1,885,076 of record CAJQZP010000631.1, on the reverse strand, counting down.
ACCAAAAATAATTTTATTCGATAGTTTATACATTAAACAAGAATTCCTGTAAGTTTTATCCATAAATATTGTGTCAAAGTGAAAATATAGCAAAATTTGCAAGTTAGCAAAAAAATTGCTAACTTGCAAATTTTTCCGCCATTAAGGTCCCGAGCGAACGGGAGTATAACATGTCGCGACCTCCGCAGCTTACAGCTTTAAATTCCCAGAAGAAGCCTAAAGTCGGGGATTTGACGGTGTTTCACTCACAAGCCTGACAAAGGATATAAAGCGGTTGGTGCTGTGCATAATCCTTTGGGTTGTATCGAATTACCGTCTCATCAGACTATGAGAGTATGAGTAATCTGTTACTGTGTGAACCTGTGCTTGCACATACACTCAGGCAATACAATCTTTTCCTGCGCAGATGGCCAGTCTACGTTGAGACCTTCGTGACTAAAGTTCGGTTCGGACATTATTATTACCGTTTTAGTAGATTTTTATTTTTTTAACATAGTACTTGACTAAATTAATGTTGAATTTGGTGGAAAGCGGCAATACAGAAAACTATCGTTTTTTATTTTTTGCCTTGCAGATACCTAGATTGTAATCAGACGGAAGCCAGACGCTGGCTAATTATTGCGTTTCTTTGATACAAGTAATACTAAAGCCACAACAAAGGGGTGAAGATCCGTGTTGTGGTTGTCCGATGGTAGAGAAGAGCGAGAAATTTAAAATTATCCTTTTAAGATTTTTATTTTACAAACACCAACGTAATTTGATAAGACCTAGTTAAAACACAGTCTTAATCCATGTTCGTATTAATATTGTGATTCTTATAAATATTACTAGTGCTAAGGGCACGGCGGTTCCTCAGCACTCGAGCAACCTTGACGTAGTTTGATCCCTGCCAGCATCAAGTGGTTAAAGTAAACATCATGGCCTAATTTACAAATTAAGAAGATGACATAATATGAAGTTAACTACGGAAATAAATACGTATGGAATAGAGTGACTAACTGGTAAGACATGCAGGAAGTCATTAGATACAGGCGGCTCCGAGAACCATGCTTTGTGGAATTCCTTGGGGGAGGCCTATCTTCAGTGTGTTCGGCAGTGGACTTGTGAATGCCTGCAACAATGATGGTGATGATAACATGTACATATCCGAATATAAATCCATCAGCTTAATCTGACAAATCTTTTCCGTCAACTCCGGGAGATACGAAAGATAATGGCTTTTCTTGTATAGCAGCTGGCAGAGAGTGAGCTGCTCGTACCGACTATTATTTATCGAGACCGACAAAAATGATGACAAGAAGCAAGGCTCTTGTATTGTGATCCTTCCCATCATTTAGAAAAGAGTAATTTCATCTTAGTTCACAGATGTGAAACTACTCTTTCCTACAATATCATCACCAGCATCCACGTATCATCAGGTGAACTGTAAGCTCGTTTCTAAAATCATAAACTGCATGCCCTTGTCCTTGCTATATATTTTAATTTACATGCCATTTTAAGGCAGAACGTACATGTATTCATAAACGAAATGTAACATTTGTTTTCTTTAATAGTACTTTATCACAATACGTACAAAAACTGATGTTAATAAATCTGGAAAAACAACGGTTTTGATGGTGTAACATTCTCCCTAACTTTTATTTATTTATTTTATATCGTGTAAAAGTGGCAGATTATAAAATATAACATTATCGTGACCATTATTAAAAAAAACAACATTAATCTTTCCCAAGGGATATTTCTATAGATTTAGTTACAGGCCGTTTGTAATATTTATGGCGTGATCGTCTTAGTACACCTTTATTTATGCTGTGTTTGTTTGTTAACTTAGTTGTTTTAGGTGTCTTTTTGGAAGAATGGATATTCACTAAAGCAATCGAAAGCCGAGAGAGGAAGAAAGAAACACCGCCAAATCCCTGACTTCGGTCATGTATTGAAAATTTTATGAAAGAAGAATATACAATAAAATGCTTTTCGAGCCACTGCAGGATTCGAACCCGGGACCTCGTAATCAGCAGCCTCGCAACAAGACTACGCTTGTTTCAAGATTTATTATGTAGTGCTTTATAAGCTAAGTAAACCCCGTCCACGAAGACAGGGCTCGAGAAAGGTTAAGTATACCCCCCCCCCTTATGGGGACATTATGTTGGAAACTGGACGGTAGTCCGCAGAAAAATAACTGGCGAAACTGTAAAAGAGGGTTTGGCTCTTTGTTAGTGCGTAAGCACAAACATCGACCGCACATTTTAATGCGTGTAAACACCATAATTAATACGATAAAATACAGCTACGGTGAAAGTACGTTACATAGTTCAGGTAACAAGTCAAATAATAAGCGCACTGACCTTTCGTGAGAGCTACTATCTGCCAGACTGCCGCTCCTGCAAAAATGATGTTAGTGTAAGGCATCACCGCTGATTGAATGGCCAGCCCGGCTACTAGCCGCAGAGCGTGTAATAAGTCTACCGCTTATCTTAAGGGAATTGGTTCTTACGTTGCACGGCTGTGACCACAGCCTTGAGAGTCTCTTCATATTCTCCCTACAGCTACCACTCCCATCAGGTTGACACATATGCTCCACCAACTAATTCAACGGCAGATACGAGTATAACCAGAAGGCTATTATAATTTAATTTGTTATTGCATTATGCATTTTTCGATCGTGTTTGTCTCACCGACCAACCAGCTGCCTTCAATCTTTCAAAGGTAGGAAATTTAGAGATATATTATTACGAGTATGTTGTAATATAAAACATAAAGAAGGTCAGACACTATGCAGCCCCGTCATGGATGGACCCGATTTGGACAAAGCTTTTTAGGTGTGAGTCAAACCAAGAAGTAGAGAGCGCCATTGAGAATACCGATCCGCCAAGCAATCATCACAGAGAGGCAATGCTGCAGAACGCAAGAAGCATCAATACGACTGTCGTCGGGCTTACACAATGTCAAGGTCCCCCATACGATCCCAGCAGATATTACCACCCGCATACCTCCATCGACCTGAACCACAAGATGTGTCGTATCAGGCATCAATGCAACTATACCTATCGACTTTGGCAACAAAATTGGTATTGTTGTTAACTAAAAACAGAACCAACGTATCGCAATAGCATGCATCCCAGACGCCAATAGCCAAAGATCCACGTATCCTAGCGCTGTTGCACTAAGGCATGAAGTTGAGTATGCTTGTTACACTTAAAACTTTTCGTAGACACTTTCATCCTAACGCGAAAGAAAGCCGACGTATAATAAAGATATGCGATATGATACGTCGGTGTGTGGTACGCGGTGTACACGCTACACGTCCACGTGTATTGCTACAACAAACCCGCTTGCCACCGGCACCAAGATAATGTGCCTAGCACATATCGTTTAGCGAGTTCAAGTTTACATCGGTCTCGGACACTGAGATGCAGTCTACAAGCCACTATATTCCATTTCTATTAACATATACATAATCATCATCATCACAGCCCTTCACAAGTTCACTGTTGAACATAGGCCTCCCCCAAGTAATGCCACAAAGCACGGTCCTGAGCCACCTGCATCCATCGACTTCCTTACTCTTACCAGGTCGTCACTCCATTTAGTGGGGGTCGCCCTACACTACGCCTACCGGTACGAGGCTGCCTCTCGAGAACCTTTCTTCCTCATCGGTTATCGGTTCTTCGAGCTATATGGCCGGCCCATTGCCATTTCAGCACACTAATCCGTTGGGCTATGTCGGTCACTCTGGTTTCACTGCGGATAACCTCATTTCTGAGTTTATCACGCGGAGAAACTCCAAGCATAGCCCTCTCCATAGCTCGCTGAGTGACCTTGAGCGTCCTCATATAGCCAGCAGTGATGGATCATCACTGGCAATACGCACTGGTTGTACAATCTAGTTTTCAGAGTTTGAGGTATACCTGAGACTAACTGCGATTAACATAATACATTTACATAATTGAGAACTTTCACATGTTTGCTTAATTTCATAGAACTTACTATAACATGTCGTTGTTGATAATATATGGGACTATAATCCACAAATCGGCTATTATTATGCTTATGCATTTAGGGAGACCTTCTATAATAATGCTTTTGTATCATACACCTTACTATCATATGTCCCTAATATAGGACTAATCGTTCTCCTACACTGCTAACTGACCACCCTACATAAAGTCGGGGAAAAAGTTTCTTCGTACCTTATAAACAAATTCAAAACATTTTTTTTCATAGTTCAATTACTTGTACATTTAATTATAATATTTATTTGCCATTTTGTTCGATAACTTGTTGCCATCTTGTAGGTAGTTACTGTCGTTGCTGTACGTTACTAGTAGTGACTGTTGTAGTAAATTTGGCGTTTATTATCATGATGAAAGACCTCTCCTTTTCTTTTGATCAATTTCGGTCGTGTTTACTTAATTTCTTGCTTGAGTCTCATCATTTGTTGGCAGTAAAGATCCGAATCGATGCTTTTCCCCGGCGGTAAAAGCTCATAATAAACGATGCCCTTCCAATCTGACACACATCACACAGCATCACCTTATTGCGTTTTAATCCAGGTTTTGATAAAGTATGTGGAGTTTGACAACCCTTTGACCACGATCTTTTTCGCACCTTTTTATCGTAGGTGATTCACTTTTTTGTCACCAGTGATAAATCTTTTCAAAAATGGTTAGGTTTCATTACGTTTCAATCGAGTATCGCAAATGAGTACACAATTTTTTATTTTAGTTAGCATTAAGTTTCTTTCAGTGAGCTCGTGTGATACACAAATATCGACCTTTTTTAATTTATTTTATGTACACACATTAAGATACAGAAGCAGTCTTATAGTAATTACGTACAAAGGTTCTACTTATTCCAAATTAGCTGAAATATCTTCCAGTAGACCCATAAAGGAAATTATATTGAAATTGCAAACTTAGTGCATACATTAGTACTACTAAAAATAAATAATATACACAATGTTACGTAAATTATATAAAATAAAACAATAAATAAAAATAAAATAAATCAATAAATACGACAGTTACATATGATATATATAAACTAAAACTAATATAATAGAATAATATATATATATACATATACATACACTTGAATACCAACAAAGTTTCGGATTTTCTTATATTTGACGGTAATGAGTTCCATAATCTTACCGTGTGAACTGAAAAGGAGTGGGAGTAAAAACCGGAATTATAGACGGGAAAGTCAAGAAGATTTTTAACAAGGGATCTGCATGGTTTGTCCGGAGGATGGGTGAAGGAAAATCGGCTTCTGAAGTATGTGGGAGAGGAAGGGTTGTGCAAAATGTTATAGAGGCGACATAACAATCGAGTGTTCCTTCGAAGTCGAATTGGGAGCCACTTGAGTTGCTTACGAAACTGAGATATATGGTCAAATTTCTTGAGCCCAAATATAAAACGGATACACTGATTTTGCAATCGCTCAAGTTTATTAAGAAGCTCCTCTGCAGCATCCAAATAACATCCGCGTAAGGAGAGGTAGGATAAGAGTAAGCACGAGTGATATTTTAGCTTTAAGAGGTAAGAAATTTTGTAGACATTTAAGTGAATGCAAAGTAAAGTAGACCTTGCGACTAACTTCAGCGATATGCGTGGTCCATGTTAAATAGTGATCAAATATGACGCCTAAGTTTTTGACAGTATTGGCAAAGGGTTCGCCATTAAAACAAACAAAAGGTAGTGCTATAAATTCTAATCTATTACGCAAATGCCTAACTGGATTAACTAATAGTCCGAAGGTTGCAGATCATTCACAGATACGGCTCAGATCCGCATTCATAGCTGAAATTGCATTATTCGTATCACCCACTGGAAAATGACGATAAAGCTGTAAGTCATCCGCGTAGAGATGGTAATTAGATGTAATATAATTTTGCATATATTGAGTCGATTATCCGCTACGGAATTATAATTTGGGGCAACAGTGCAGAGATTAATAAAGTTTTTATTGCACAAAAAAAAATGTGCTCGTGCCATTCATGGTGTGGGCCCAGATGTTTCATGTCGACCTCTATTTAAGACACTGGGAATCTTACCCGTGCCTTGTTTATATATATTAGAAGTTGCTAAATTTGTAAAGCAACACGGGAAAAGTTTTTATAAACTTAACAAAGAAGTGGTATCCATGAACACGAGATACCCAGATCGGATAGTAATTAGCGAAATACCGAAAAGTAAACGCTTTAGTAAAAATTGTTACTGGATGGGTAAAACATAAAGATCTTCCTATAAAAACATTTCAAAAAAAATTATACCAGTGGCTTCTTCAAAAAACATTTTACTCCGTAAACGAGCTTTTAAATTACTGATGAAAACTTTTATAGGACTATAGCTCAAAATTGACATTTTTTTTGTTATTAACTGACAAGGTATATAATATTGTTTAATTTAATTTACTTTATTTGTTAATTATAATTTTTTTTTGTACTTTTGATATCTTTAGAATATAATTGGATGGATTGTTTGTTGTTGCTAATTTAATGATTTAATAATGATTGATTTTGATGTGTTAATTTTGTATAAATATAATTTCTAAGAATAAATAAATTTGCATGTCTCCATTAGAGACTTAGTGTGTATGCATAGTATTTAATAGTATATCATGTAACATACATACTAAGTAGCAAATAAATAAATAAATAAATAAATAACACTCGTAATAGAGTTAATAAATATGGAAAATAAAAGGGGGGAAAGAACGCCACCCTGAGGTACACCCGTAGTGATACCAGACCAATCGGAAAGAGTGTCATTAACACGGACACAATGTGATCGACCACGAAGATATGAATCAAACCATGCGATGATTAAATATGTGAGTAAGAATTGGTAGAAGTAAAGGTAGAATTAGCAAAATCATCTTTGCGCACAGACCATCAATACCAACAGCATTTGAAGAGATGGCTAGGATGGATTTTTTGACATCTTCCTCCGTCACAAGGTGAATAGGAATATGATCTCCATTTAATAATAAAATGCAGTAATTTGCTCAATCGACCTTTATATTTCTAATTTTTTACAAACGATGACAGATACAACTGTATTTTGTTTTAAAAACATAACGGCTATATGTATATAAAACCTACACGGCTTACGAACTAATATTGGCATTAGAACTGCTAATATAGTTTGACAGGCGCTTCAACATGCCCCCCGGCGTTAAAAGTCTACCTTTCAACCAGATTCTTCAGGTTCAGGAAGCGGACAAATTTTGCTAAATGATCGGCGAACTATACCAGTCGATGTTTTAATATCCGACACCCTTGATACGCCGTCCGAGCCTGGATGGAATGCGACGATACGACCCATCTTCCACTTTAATGGCGGTGAATTCTCCTCTTTTAGGAGTACCAGTGAATTTAACTTCAAAGATCCTTTACAGGAACGCTATTTCATCCGCAGTTGAAGCTCTGATATATATTCTTTGCTCCATCTAGCCCAAAAATGTTGACGTAATTGTTCTATTTGTTGAAATCGGGTTAAAGAGCTTACGGAATGATCTTTATAGTCTGGTGTCGGCAAGGAAGTCAAGGGGCGTCCAATCAAAAAATGACCGGGCGTTAGTGGTAGCAAGTCTTCAGGATTCGTTGACAAAGGTGTGAGTGGTCTGGAGTTAAGTATAGCCTCAATTTGTATTAATGTGGTATTTAGTTCCTCGTAAGTCAAATTACAATTGCCCAGCACTCTAACTAAATGATATTTAATGCATTTGACACCAGCCTCCGCAAGCCTAGAAAAATGGGGAGAATAAGGCGGTATAAAATGGAAATTAATTCCTTCATTTGCCATTACCTCAGATAAAGAATTACAATACGTCTTATTAAATTTTGAAATGTCATTGTAAGCGACTAAACAGGAGGTACCATTATCCAAATAAATATTAAGAGGTTTCCCTCTTCTTGACATAAATCAGCGCAAAGCTAATATGAAGGTATTGCTAGTTAAATCACCCACTAATTCAAGATGAATTGACTTAGTCGCGAAGCAAATAAAAATAGCTATATACACCTTTACAATTTTACAACCACGGCCATGGCGAGAAACAGATTGAATTTGTCCCGCATAGTCTAGTCCAATATTCTGAAATGGAAAACCAGAAAAGATGCGTTGGTGTGGTTGGTTGCCCATTATTGGAGAGATTGTTTTTCCTTTCATTCTATTGCATCTTACACATTGTCGATAACAAGATCTGGCCAAATTACGACCTCTAATCGCCCAGTACATCTCTCTTATAGTGGCCAACATTAGCTGTGGTCCTGCGTGCATTAACCTTATGTGCTCATAATTGAAGAGCAATTTGGTAAAATAATGAGTGGACTGTATAAATATGGGATGTTTTTTCTCATAACAGTAATCGGAATTTTCAAGACGCCTTCCAACACGCATTATTTTATTATCATCGAGAAATACATTAAATTTATGTAACGGACTTTTAGTGGGTAAGCTTTTATTTTTAATTAACATGGTGTACTCCTTAAATGATTCACTCTGAGATATGCTTATAATAACATTGAGTGCGGTTTGCAACTCTTGATAGCTAAGAGGACCGTGAACGGATTGCTTTCTACAATTATTAATAAAACGCAGCACATAAGCAGCGGCCCGATTTAATCCAGTATATTTAGAAAAGCGTTTAAATTCAATTAATTTATTACCGCCTAAATCTTCATTATTGTTAGAATGAAGTATTCTGTGGAGGATAACATTTGACAATTTAATCTCAGGCAACTCGTGATTAATACTTAAGAAATTTGCAGGCCAGTGAGAGACCTCTTCCTTTAAAAATTCAGGTCCTGACCACCACTTACTCACGGATGAAATATCCTTACAACTCACACCGCGAGAAATATGATCGGCTGGATTACACTCTGTTGGGACATGCCTCCACTCGCAATTTCCAGTATTCTCTAATATTTCAGCAACCGTATTTCTAAGAAAGGGTTGTAGCTTGCTAGGTAACATTAACCATCTTAACACGATGGACGAATCTGTCCAAAAGAAAGTGCGCTTAGCTTGTTGTCTCAGCGATGCTACAACTTTTTGGTAAAGGCGAGCTCCAAAAAGTGCACCACAAAGTTCCAGTCTTGGGATTGTTATAGGTTTAAGCGGCGCGACACGACTTTTCGCCATCAATAATTGAATTAAAACCTCACCCTGATCATTGACGCTACGAACATATAAACAGGCGCCATATGCACGCTCAGAAGCGTCTGAGAAAATATGAAATTCTAACAAACTAGGCGAGTTACAAATAATACGACGTGGAATACGTAGAGTTTTTAATTTAGGTAAATCGACTATTATCTCAGCCCACATCTTGCTGATTGCTTCTGGCGTCAACTGCTCATCCCACGACAGCTTGAGCAGCCACAACTGTTGAAGAAGCATCTTCATCTTAATTACACCGGGAGATAGAAGTCCTAGTGGATCAAAAATCTGTGAAATCACAGATAACATATCACGCTTTGTTTTACCTGCGAATAGCCCTCCTATAGGGAAACAAAGTTGGTCAGTATGTGATTGCCAACCAAGTCCTAAAGTTGTAGTCGGTTCAAAGCCACCAATATTTAAATCAAGCGAAGAAATATCATTTTCACTAACCAGTTGAGATTCATTCGACTTCCACTTTCGCAAAACCATAATAGCTGATGCAAGTGTGAAAGTCACTACGGCGCAAATCTCTAACCTCGTTAATATTGTTACGCGCTCAAGTCGACGATACACTAGCGCCATCTAGTGTCAGGAACGAGAGTGAGGGGAGCATTGAGAAAATGACATCACAAATCACTCAACCGACAGCGCCTAGTCGAAACTCGAACGCTCGGTACCTTGCGCGTGTTTACTTGAACATTCTGGATATTTCTTTGCTAATTTAAATAAGTAGGCGCTGCAAGATGCGATCGTGGCAGAGTTGAACTCGGCGACACAAGCGTAGCTTCGGAGCGGAATAAAGTGAATAAGTGTGTTTAATTATTAGTGTTTTTAACTTTAATTTGTGTAAAGTAAATTAAAGTGTTAATTTAGGTAATTTTATCGGCAATTTTTATTGTCACGAACCTCAAGCTCGTAACAATTGGTGTCAGAAGTAGGATAAAATCATGCCGATTTTACCTAAGGAGGAAACGGAGGGTGTCCGTACCCGAAATCAACGCCAGCAGGAGACGGACGAAAGAAGATTTGGTGGTGCAACGCCGCAGACGTCGGAGGGCCAGCCGCCGGCTGCAGGCCCGTCAGTAGCTCCTACATCTGCAGCACCCGATTTAGGTGCTCTGATGGTGATGCTGCAGGAACAGGCTCGCCGACAGGAGGAACAGGCCCGCCGACAGGAAGAGCAGATGCTCCTCGTGAAGGACATTCACGCTAACTTCGGGAAAGAGATTAGGGAGGTGAAGGATAGGGTTGCTCAACATGACAACCGCCTGTCGGAAGCTGAAACCCAAATCAAGGAAGCTAAAACCCAAATCGACCAAGTAAACAATCGGGTTGATTACGTGATGGCTGACGTGAAGAAAACGCTGGACGACCTCAAACTGGGGGATGGGACTACAGCTCCCGTAGTAGCTACTACACCTTCGCTACATGGGTTCAAGGTGCCACCATTCGACGGGACTTCTTCCTGGTCAGCCTACAAAATCCAGTTCGAGGCTGTTATGAAGGCGAACGGCTGGAATAAAAGTCAGGCCATGACTGCTCTCACACTAGGCCTGCGCGACCAGGCCTTAACAGTTCTGGAAGCTCTCGGTGAGGAAGTGACTTATGAGCAACTCCTTTGAGGCATTGGAGGCGAGATATGGCGACGCTCACCTGGAACACGTCTTTCGTGCGTAGCTTAAAGATCGTGTGCAGCGCATCAACGAAAACCTGCAGCAGTGGGCTCTAGAAGTGGAGAAGCTGGTGCGAAAAGCATACCGGTCTGTACCTGCGCTCATTGAAGGGAACCTGGTGCAGACATTCATCGACGGTATCCGCGACCTGGAAGTCAGAGCTGCTGTGAGGCTCGGGCACCACGAGACGCTTAAGGACGCCTTGGCCCATGCACTGGAGGTAGAAGCCGTGCGGCAGGATCATCGTTCCCATCGCGTCAGGGAGGTTGCAGCAGTCACAGTTCGCGACCGCAACAGAGGATACAGCCCTAGGTGCTATGGCTGTGGGGAAAAGGGCCATCTTCGATCCAGCTGCCCTAAGCGAACCCTAAAAAGGGAAAGTGAACGATATCAGGAGGGTAGTGCAGCTAACGGCACTGCCTGGCGGCGACAGGATCGTCGTTCACCTCACGCTAGGGAGGTGGCAGCAGTTACGGTTCGCGACCACAATAGAAGATACAGCCCTAGGTGCTATGGCTGTGGGGAAAGTGGCCATCTTCGGTCCAGCTGCCCGAAGCACACCCTAGGAAGGGAAGGTGAACGGTCTCAGAAAGGAAGTGCGGCTAACAGCACCGCCCAGCAGCAGCAGGAATACGACTTTACTATCAGACACTGCAGCGGGAAATCTCACGGCAACACAGATGCATTGTCAAGAAGACCTTGTCCTGAAGATGGCAACCATTGTAGTAGGCAAGGAAAGGAAGTGGTATCCGTGAGGATGCTCAGAACAGACCACCTCGGCAACGGGAGGAAGGACAGCCTACGACATGCACAGCAGGAAGATCCGGACATCAAGCCGATTCTGGGATGGATGAAGGCCCGTGCTACCAAGCCTAAGTGGAAGGGCGTCTCAGCGATGAGTTCAACCACGAAAAGCTATTGGGCCCAATGGGACAGCTTGCTGCTTCAGGATGGAGTCCTGTGCCGTAAATGGGACAATGGTCGAGGAGACAGCTGTCGTTTGCAAATGGTTGTCCCTAAAGCTAAAGTGCCGAATGTTCTACAGTTGTGCCATAATGGTCGTTCAAGAGTCCATCTGGGAGTTAAACGAACTCTACTGAAGGTCCGAGAACAGTTTTACTGGGTCCATTATCGTGACGATGTCGAGGATTGGTGTCGTACATGTACAAGTTGTGCGGCCGTGCGGGGACCTCGGACACGTAGTCGAGGAGCACCGAAATTGTACAATGTTGGTGCACCACGGGATAGGACAGCCCTTGACATTGCGGAGCCGTTACAGAAAGGCGCAAGAGGGACTCCTAAGATCGTCCATGTGAATCGCTTGGCGCGTTATTTTGGGGGCCGATAATGCTCGGGACGAGCATGTCTTAGGATGGGGCAGTGTTACGCGCTCAAGTCGACGATACACTAGCGCCATCTAGTGTCAGGAACGAGAGTGAGGGGAGCATTGAGAAAATGACATCACAAATCACTCAACCGACAGCGCCTAGTCGAAACTCGAACGCTCGGTACCTTGCTCGTGTTTACTTGAACATTCTGGATATTTCTTTGCTAATTTAAATAAGTAGGCGCTGCAAGATGCGATCGTGGCAGAGTTGAACTCGGCGACACAAGCGAAGCTTCGGAGCGGAATAAAGTGAATAAGTGTGTTTAATTATTAGTGTTTTTAACTTTAATTTGTGTAAAGTAAATTAAAGTGTTAATTTAGGTAATTTTATCGGCAATTTTTATTGTCACGAACCTCAAGCTCGTAACAATATCATCCCCTCCCGTTAGCAAGTCATCAACGTAAAAATCGTGAATGATCACCTGAGCAACCTTGTCATCGGTACACTCTAAGCCTAATTGTTGGAGGCACCTAGTTGCCAAAAATGGAGCACTAGAGGTGCCGTAAGTCACGGTGTTAAGTTGATAAGCTTGAAGCTGTTCTGAAGGTTTATCACGCCAGACAATTTGTTGCAAATAGCGATCATCGGGATGAATGACTATTTGCCGGTACATTTTCTCAACATCAGCTGTGAGAACGTATTTGTGTAGCCGAAAGCGTAAAAGAATGGACAAAAGGTCGTCCTGTACCACGGGACCTACCATCTGTATATTATTCAATGAAACACCAGAAGAAGTCGGACTGCTAGCATTGAAAACGACTCTTAATTTAGTAGTAGTACTACTTTCCCGCAGCACACCGTGATGTGGTATAAAATGCATCTTACGTGGTAAATTATCTTTCTAACATTTCTCCATATGACCCAGACTTTCATACTCTGACATAAATTCTTTAAACATTTCATAGAGCTGAGACTGACCTGCTAACCTGCGCTCTAGCGATAGTAAACACTTCTTAGCTCGTGACCAAGAATCATCTAATACGTCAGGATTATGTTTTAAGTGTATCCTCACGCAAAATCGACCATTTGCGTCGCGTGGTGTTTTTTAAATAGTGTTCTTCGCATAGTTTTTCTTCGTTTGAATAATGAGGCGCAGGGCTTACCTCTTCGAGGTGCCAGAAGCGTACTAACTGTTTTTGTATATCTTCATCTAAATCTTTACTAGCCTCATCTTGAAAGATTCTTGTAAAATTACATTTAATAGAGTTGACCCCCCTTCTTTACATATTTATAATCAATCGGACCTGATACTAACCATCCTAAGCTAGTTTCACAAAGAATCGGCTGACCGTCCCCTAATTTTAATCTCTGCGTTCCTATTAAGTCCCAAAAGACGTCAGCACCTATAAGCATGTCAATGGGAGCAGGAGAGTGAAAATTAGGATCTGCCAGAGAAATGTTAGATAGAAATTTTAAGTTTGATAAATTAACATATCTAGTAGGTACATTTTCGGTTATTAATGGTAGGACAAAACAATGAAGATTACTAGAGAAGTTATCATTCAATGATTTTATCGATACCTTACAAATCTTTTTGACGTGTGCCGAAGCATTATTAATACCGACTACCGACTGATTTACATTTAGAGCGGGCAAACATAGCCTTTGATATAACTCTTCAGTTATTAAACAAGCGTTACTGCCACTATCAAGAATAGCACGAGCAATATATGGACAACCATTCTTACCTATAACTTTAATTAATGCCGTCGATAATAATACGTCGCCTCGTTCACTACACGATGCAGTGCCTACCTACGTGATAATGACTGCTGGGTTAAATAAATAAAATAATAGTCCAATATCTAAGGGGCTAAGACTCCAGATTTCTTGGTTGAATATCTTCACTCCCTCGGTGGTATTTCGACAATGAATATTTAAGACTTCCCAAGCGTATTCCACTAAATAATATCTTGTCCAATTACGTTTTTTCAAATCCGGCTTCGATTTAGGACCATGAATAGGAATATGATCTCCTTTTAATAATAAAATGCAGTAATTTGCTCAATCGACCTTTATATTTCTAATTTTTTACAAACGATGACAGATACAACTGTATTTTGTTTTAAAAACATAACGGCTATATATATATATATATATATATATATATATATATATATATATTTTTACCTACACGGCTTACGAACTAATATTGGCATTAGAACTGCTAATATAGTTTGACAGGCGCTTCAACACAAGGGAAAGATGAAAAGGGCAAACGTGCGGTTTCGGTATACCCGCCAATGCGAGTAGTGTGTTGGATTTGATGTAAGGATCTAAAGTCATAGGAGTAGCTAAGTGATTGTTTAGATCCTTTACTTTAACGTCATTGTATTCTAGGATCGGAGACCTCCCCACACCAACAGAATGAAGGAACTTCCACATCTCAGTAGAATTTTTATTATGGAGAGAGTTGTAAAAGTAGCGTCTATTAGCATACCGACACAAGCGACTGCAGCGGTTGCGCAAAAATTTAAAACGATTTAAGTTATTTTGAGATGGGAGACGTTTAAACCTTTGCTAAGCTTTGTCCCTCTGGCCCATAAGTTCTCTTATATCTTGTGTAATCCATGGTGCAGGATTACGCTTTAATTTTACGCGTTTGAGTGGGGCATGGTTATTGTATACCTTCAAAATTATATCATTAAAGTTACAAACCTTCTCATTAATATTAATATCGTCAACAATAGGTGGCCAATCAACATTACTTATATCACGCTGCAATGACTCCAGATCTATTCCCTTGTAATTACAAAGTAACAAGGATTGGGATTTTTTTTAGGTGGACAGAGACGATAAGAGAGGTAGATTAAATCATGATATGAAAAATAGGCAGTTATTTGTCCATGAGACATGACACTATCAGGAGAAGAAACGACCATAATATCAAGCAAAGAAGGGTTACAGTTAGGGGGAGTTGTGAGTTGCCTGAAGGGGGAGAGTGAGAAGATTGAAGGAAGATACCAAAGTCAGAAGTTTTTGGGAGCGAGAATCATTTTTAATAAGGCAGGTGTTGAAATCTCCCATAAGAATAATATGATGTACTAAATATAATATGGTAGTACTAAAATCAGCAAGGATTTTTTCAAGCGTATCAAAGTAATCTATGTGCATGTTAGGACTGTAAAATACCGCCAGCAGCAATTTCACATGATTGAGAGTAACTTCTATAAAGAGATATTCAGCAGATTGAGAGTAAATAGAAGGAGAAGCACATATGGTCTTATAAAATATATCCGAAAGCAGGTACATAGCTATCCCACCACAACCTTTTCCTATACGATCATTACAAATAAGGACAAAACCAGGTAAGGCAAACTGTGTAGAGGGGAGTGATGGCTTGGGAAATGACTCAGAAATTAGTAAAGCATCGAGATGTTCACTGTTAATTGATGCTAGAAATCAGGATAGTGGCGAGGAACACTCTGGATGTTAATGTGTGCAACATTAAAGTTGTTAGGAAATTTAGAGCGCAGGGATGAAATCTGGTCATACAAAGTTAAAGATAACTCACTATCCGCACTTGTAAAACTACTTGAAGATGAAGAGATAGAAGATGAAGAAACTGTCATCAAAAATATCAAGATTATTTATTTAGCGAATAAATTAAGATAATATAATAATGTATAGTAATATAACAATAATATAATATAAAATGTAAATATAATAATATAGTTTAAAAAATATGTATAAATATGATATGTAAATACAATATATATGTATATATATATATATATATATATATATATATATATATAAATATTAATTTAGCAATTACTTAATTTAAAATAAAACAAAACTTAGGTATAATCTAATACAAACGGAACAGAAAAAAAAATAAAAAAGATCTAAAATCACCAATCACAGAACTGTCATGAAATACTGAAGAAAAAAAAATCTTATGAGTATAATTTATACATAAGATTCGATTTAAAAAAAAGGAGTTTAAAATGTTATGATATGAACCTATCTTATAATTATATACATATTAAACTTCCTTAAGAGATTAATAAAAATATTGAAAAACACTATTACATATTACTGCAAAGCAGAATAAATAATACATTTTCCCAAGCTACAACTTGACAGTAGCACAGTGGCCAAAGGGCCGTGTGTCACAACTAAGAGAAAAAGTAAATAAAAAAATGCTTTAGTCATCATATAACTCACGAGCGTCAATTCAATGTGAATCACAGACTAGTATGATGCTTACGCAAATGTGAATGATAAAATAGACATTTTGATAACTACTGTGTGTAATTAAATGCTTATCTTATTATGAAAGTACCAGCTGGAAAAATGTATCATTATTACAGAAATATAAAGTAATTATATAACAGTATTACAAAGTGGTTGTAAAACGGCTAACAAAAAAAATTATTATGATATGGACCTATATTTTCTGAAAGAAAACAACGAAACTAGGGATTAGTTGCGGCGACGAGCCTTCCGTGGAGCATTAGTAGTCAATCTGGACGCAACTTCCTTTGGAGAAGTTGGTTCCTTATACTGCCCAGGGTCATTGACCGTACTACACTTGTCGGGATATCGGAAAATAAGGGGTTTTAGTTCTGCCATAGACTCAATCCTCTGACGTGATTTGTCCGGCAAAATAATAACTATTTTGCCTTCTACGGACCAGCAGTTCTTAATCCCGAAATGTTTACGAGCTGTCATAAATACTTTGTGCCTTGTCTTAGTCAAAAACTCAGATATCGTGATACCTGAACCTTTTAGTGAAGTTTTGTTATCCCAGACAAGACGACGACTCTCCAGACTACCAAATTTAACAAGCACTGGACGTGTTGAGGCTTGAGAAGATCCAAGACGATGGCATACTTGTATATCCTCGACTTTCAAATCGGTCACCTTCATTTGGTCGGAAAACAGCTTATATACCGATTCGCGCAACTTCTCATTCTGTCTTTCAGAAAAACCATGGATAAGCAGTATTTTTCTTCTCATTGCTGTTTCATGTTTGTCATATTGTATGTAACTAAGTCCAATTGTTTTCTGATCAGTGATAGCGATTGACAAACAAAGGATTTGAAATCGTTGAAGTCCTTGGACAGTGAAGAAATGTCTGGGTGAACTGGCGAGGTAACAGCTGTGGCTTTTAAAAGCTTATCTTCATACTCACGCATGCGAGAAGCAAATAATTTTTCCAGTTCATCAAGATTATTTACAAGCTGTGGGTCCATATTAGACTGTTATGCAAAACTGTGCTTTAGCAATAAAAAGATAAAAGTTGTTAAGAACAGCACGTGTTGGTAGACTTTAGCGGTGTTGTAACACATTTATTTAGAAAGAACGAATACTTTAAATAATTTAACAATAATAAATATAATTAGCACACTGAGTTTGCGTGTTTACTTTTTGCATAGCAAGATTTTTCAAATGAGTCAAAACTGTTTTGTGGTCAATCTTCAATTCCTCGGCTGTGTGGTTACTAATAAATTGCCAATTTTGTACTTTTTAAAAATGGTGTTGATTCTATCCGTATGATTCGTCACCAGAGCGAGCTGCAACTTTGACATTAAAATTCCCGGACTGAAAACGCTTGAACCAACTTTTTTACGCAGTAAATATATCGCACCTTTAGAATTATAGAGACCGATCTAAAAAAACAATTTTTTTGGAAATAGTTGAATAAAGTTTCGTACGTTTAAACATTTTGTGGAAAAGGGAGATTATTTGGTTGTACTTTCATAAAATTCGTATTATTTTAATTTTATATCCTACTTAACTTATTTATCTACACGTTATGAAATGAAAAAGTAAATAAAATCAACTTTTATTATTTTTTTCTCAATATATACAAAAAAGTGTTCAGTTGGGTCTTTGTTTGCCTGAAACTATAGTTTTTTTAAAAGACTTATTTAGGTCTCTGATTCTGAATCTTCAATCAAAATATCGTATCATTCCTAAATTAGTCACTGTATTAATGCATTTTTAGAAAGTTATAGAGACATTTTTATGTTCAGTATACACTCAAAAACATCTTAAGATAATAAAAAAGTTTTATTAGAAAAGTAAACGGACAAAAAACTTTACTACTTACTAATTGTACAACACAGTATGTCGCAAAGTTAACTGAAGCTAAAAGATAATTTAAAAAAATGGCATTCAATGAAATGCTACTCAGTCTTCTTTGAAACTATTGCTTACAATAAAATCACATTATATAAAACTATTCAAATAAGACATGTCTTAACAATAACCATAAACTTTGAAAAACGTAATAAGTAATTAAAGTATAGAATTATAAAAATCTGAATTATTATGCAGATTTTTATAATTCTATACTAGGTATTAAGTTTTTAATAACGAGATCACGTAAGTCTTTTTTCTTAAGTTCACTTAGCTCTAGTCTTTGTGAAAATGCTTTGGTTAGCGTTATTTCTTTTGGTCTGGCCATTTTCTTTCGTTTATTTCTCATATTGACCATGGTGAACTCACTTTGGGTGTACGAGGTTTTATAGTAAAATAGCGAACTGTTCCCCCTTACAAAATTCCAAAAATTGACATTGGTCCATATGATATTATTTTTATGTTCATCTTAATTATAATTATATCCCCACTTTTCTTGTAGAACTTTCAAATCGATGAAAAATTTGTATGTTAGCTCTATCATATTAAAAGGTTTACCCTTCTTACGCGAGTTCTTAATTAGTGTAACATATTGGTAGGGTGCGTATATTGGCCCAGACTTTTTATTTCTCTTAATCTCCTTTTCAATAAGGCTGTGTACATTATCTCATTCATCCTGGGTATCACCTTTAATTAGATATTTATTAGTATTTCTGTGAATATTTTCAAAAATAGTTACATCATAAGAATATAACGTGGTAATGTATTTATTTTTATTTTGTCCACAACAATTATCGGAATAAAATGTGACATGGAGAGCTTTGTTTTAGTTCTGCTCATTTAAACGGTGTAAATAATCTAAAATACATGATCCAATCTCGTTAACTCCTCTTTTTCCGTGAACTTCGTCCCAGAAATAGCTATATACGTTACCGTATGCCCCTATTTCATTATCATTCTCTTTTTTATTTTTTTTACGCTTTTGAAGTGTTGCTGTATCTTTAAAATTTCTACTATTGTAAAATTAAGGCAATTAACTTTGGATTTATAAAAAAAGATGATGTTTCTCCAGTGCGACACTGCATAACAGCCTGCAAATCGTAGACCGCGCAAATGTTGGTTTCATTAATATTTTGACGATCCAGACGTTTTTCTTCTCGACACAGAACCTTTTCTTTCAGATGGTCATCATATTTTTCCTTAATTTCTATCTTACGAACCGGAGTTGCAAGCTCGTAATCCAAGCATAAGCCGCACCTATCTTTTTTTGTTAAAAAAACCTATATTAAGTTCTTTAGTAAAAATACAACCAATAGTCACATATAGGTTTTTCTTCTTCTTTCTTAGATTTATCAAAATCTCTCCAAAGATCCATTATCGTCTTCTCACCGCTAATATACTCCCTGGAATTTGAAGCTCTCAAATAATGAGACTCTATTCTTGGTATCGAATTTATATGTCCTTTTATACTTTCAATAAGTAGTGGATCTGTGGGTTTTCTTCCAAAGTGCTTACCTCTATTGTCTTTACTTACGAAACCTTGCGGGTCAGTTTTCCTTTTAACTGTTCCGATTTGACGGTCACATATCCCTAGCGTGTTAATAAAGATGGTCTTACAAACATGAATATTGATATTATTTATTTTAAAATTGAATGCATCATTTGGTAATCTTGGCAGCTTTGCTGTTGCACGTATGGGCCGGCTCAAACCGGGGTGGTACCACGACCTTACAGAATACCGGCGTGAAGTGGAAGCTCTGCTTCCGCGTTTCGTCTGGTAAGTGCAGGTGGCCGGATCCCCCCCCCCCATCAACATGGTAGCGGAATTAAATAATGATAGACTACCCCAGGAGGGTACCAGCACAACTGGAGAATCCCTCGCTGAGCATCCACGACCATGTTTCTCCACTTCTGAGGGTGGGTGCTCAGGCTGCCCCGCGTATTATGGGGGGGGGGGGGGGGCAAAATTCCGCTCAAGACTACAACTGCTCGGGGCAAACGGAGCAACAAGACCAAGGCGACCCCTGCCACGCTGTCCGTGAATTTCTGCAATATCAGGGGACTTCTCTCTAACCTAAACGTCGTCCACTACCATCTCGAGATGGCGAGGCCGGCTCTGCTATTCCTGACCGAGACGCAGGTGTACTCTCCGGCTGATGTCTCGTATCTCCTACCCGGAGTACAAACTGGAACACTCCATTGTGCCTCGAGCTGGAGTTTGCGTTTATGTCAGAGAGGACATCTGTTCTCGACGCCTCGACAGACTTGAAGGTTCGGACCTGTCCATCCTTTGGCTACACGTAGACAGCGACGACCATCCGCGCGTCTACGGGTGCCTCTACCCCAAAGCGGTAATGCCGATATAGACCGACTCTTCGACCACGTCCAAATGGCTACAGATTCGTTGCTACGGCAGATCCCCTCCGCTGAGATCGTGATCCTCGGCGACTTTAACGCCTATCACGCCGAATGGCTTGGTTCACGTTTAACCGATCATGCGGGGAGATCTGTTCATGATTTTGCCTTGGCATATGGTCTGACACAACTGGTTACTTCGCCTACGAGGATTCCAGATGTTGGACTTTGTTGGACCTATTGCTGACCTCTCACCCGGACGGATATCAGATTTCCGTCGAAGCCCCTTTAGGCTCCTCGGACCATTGTCTTTTCCGGAGTGTGGTGCCACTCACGCTGAAATCGCAGTTGCATTCTGCAGGCTGCCGCCGTGTTTGGCACTATAGGTCAGCCGATTGGGATAGGATGCGGTATTTATTTGCATCCTACCCTTGGGGGCGGGTTTGCTTCTCGCCGGACGATCCCAAAGTTATTGCGGATTCTGTCGCTGATGTGGTACTTCAGGGTATGGAACTTTTTATTCTTTCCTCTGTGCCTTATTCTTGGGGTGCCCATTGGAGGCAAATCTCAGCCATGGTTTGGTTGCTCCTGTAAAATGGCATCATGCTATAGGCAGGAGTGCTACCGAGCCTGGGTTGATGCATCAGCGTCCCGGGATGTAAACACAAGCGCTATAAAAAAGAAGTATAATTCTACATATGCAGAATTGGCGAGAAACTAGTTCGCCTTCCTTCTGGAACCCGTTCATTATGGTCTCTCGCCAAGGCTGTCCAGGGGAATTTCTGTCAGCCATCTCTTCCATCTCTGCACAGGGAGGACGACTCACTGGCCCATACCGCAAAGGAGAAAGCCGATCTTCTAGGCTCTTTTTTTGCGTCCAACTCGACTCTCGATGACGGGGGGAGTACGCCGCCGACCATCCCGCGGTGTGAGTGCTCCATGCCGGAAGTGCAGTTCACACAGCACTCGGTTCGCAAAGCACTCCTCTCCCTGGATATCCACAAGTCGAGTGGGCCTGACGGAATTCCCCAATTGTGCTGAGGACGTGTGCTTCAGAGTTGGTACCGGTTTTAACGCGTCTTTTCCTGTACTCCTACTCCCTAGGCGTAGTCCCAAAATCATGGAAGACGGCTTTCGTCTACCCGATCCCTAAAAAAGGCCACCGCTCAGACCCTTACAACTACCGGCCTATCGCCATCACCTCCTTGTTCTCCAAAACAATGGAGTCTATTGTAAACTGCTAGCTCATTAGGTACCTTGAGGATCACCAGCTGATAAGTGACCGCCAATACGGTTTTTGCCGTGGTCGGTCAGCTGGTAATCTTCTGGTGTATCTAACTCATAGATGGGCAGAGGCAGTAGAGTCCAAGGGGGAGGCATTGGCCGTTAGTTTGGACGTTACGAAGGCCTACGATCGGGTTTGGCACAAAGCGCTTCTTTCGAAGCTCCCTTCCTATGGGCTTCCCGAGAAATTGTGCGATTGGATCACCAGCTTTCTTGCACATCGGAGCATCAAGGTCGTTGTAGACGGTGCAAGCTCCGAATGCAAGCCCATTAATTGTGGTGTTCCACAAGGCTGCGTGCTATCGCCAACGCTGTTTCTTCCGCATATCAATGATATGTTGCAAACCCGTAACATTCATTGCTATGCAGATGACAGCACTGGTGATGCTCTTTACACCGGCCGAGCCAATATTTCTCGGGAAAACGTCTTCGTGTGCCGGGACAAACTTGTGTCTGAAGTCGAGTCTTTGTTGAACGGAGTCTCGGATTGGGGGCGACTAAATCTTGTCCAGTTTAACCCCCAGAAGACACAAGTTTTCGCATTAACCGCTAAAAAGAACCCCTTTGTCGTATCTCCTCAGTTTCAAGGCACTCCCCTTGTTCCCTCAGCCAGTATCGGAATCCTCGGCGTTGACATATCGAGTGACGTGCAGTTTCGTGGTCACTTGGAAGAGAAGGCCAAATTGGACTCTAAAAAGCTTGGCGTGCTCAGCAGAGCGGGACAGTATTTCATGCCGGCGCACTGCCTGCGACTTTACAAGGCGTAGATTCGGCCGCACATGGAATAATGTTCCCATCTCTGGGCTGGGGCTCCCCAGTACCAGCTCCTTCCACTTGACCGCATCCAGCGCAGAGCGGCTCGAATCGTCGACGACCGAGTGCTTTCCGATCGGCTCGATTCACTGGCACTGCGAAGAGATGTTGCATCTCTTTTCATTTTATTTCTCATATACCACGGAGAGTGCTCTGAGGAATTGTTCGGATTAATCCCAGCCACCAAATTTCGTGAACGCACTACGCGGCAAACGTCCCGATACCATCCACACCATCTGAATGCTTGGGGGTCCACCACATTACGTTTCAAAAGGAGTTTTCTTCCGCGTACAACCTCTCTGTGGAATAGTTTACCACCGGCGATTTTTCCGGACCGATACGACCTGGGGACCTTCAAGAAAAGAGCTTACTCCTTTCTAAAGGGCCGGCAACGCACCTGCAGTACCCCTGGTGTTGCGGTTGATCATGGCCGGCGGTAGTCACTTAACATCAGGTGAGCCGCATGCTCGTTTGCCCCCTCTTCTATAAAAAAAAAAACTTATATCTAGATTTAACTTGCATCATAAAAGATCTTATGTAAGATCCCTGTAGTTCGATGTTGCCAAGAGACAATATGTTTCAAATAGCGTATTTATATCGGTCCCATCTACATTATCGTAACATGTGAGTCTACATGTACATGCATCTTTAACGAAACGGGCAGAAATTTCCCTTTTAGTTGTCATTGAAACATAGGCTTTCCCAGAATTTCTTAAAATTTTTGCTACATTTTGCTTCCATTTTGATGGATTTTGAGTACGCTTCCTAAATTTTCTGGGAGCTTCTGCGACAGAATTAATAGAAAAAATGTTATTAGATGCTATGGTATTGAAAGTAGTGTTGGAAGAAGGTGAAGAACTAGAGCTAGAGCTTGATAACCAAGTAGTCTTTTTAAGATTGGACCTAGACCTATCTACAATATAGTTTGGGTCGGAGTCACTTAAATCTACATCACTTTCATATCAATTGATAGGTGACTGGTAGTAATTTTTTTGCTGCAGATGTACTTCTGCTTGCAACTTGACCCGATTGTCATTTGTTTTACTGTTTCCAGAACTGCTGCTGGAACTGGAAGAGGATGTTGATGATGATCTGCTTGAATAACAAGAAGACCTACTAGTTCTAGAGGCTGAATCACGTGATTTCTTAGACTGTTGCATTTCTATTTCTACTGGCAGAAGAGCTGGCGTAAGACTTATAGACTCTTTAGTAAATTCATCGATTTTGGGTATCGTTTGTACCTGAAATATAATTTAGTTTACAATTCGTTATGAAAGAAAATACTATTATTTAAATAAACATAAAAAGCTTATAACCCACCTCATTGGTGTTCGTATTGTATAAACGAAACGTCTTTTGACCATAATATTTAATGGATACGTTAGGAGAGTTTTCTATTATTGATGGACTACTTGTTAATGATTCATTTTCTTGTTGAGGCGTTTTCTGAAAGTAAATATTGTAAGTTTACAAAAATACGCAAAAAAATATGTCTGGATAAATGTAAGTTAAGGTACCTAGTTTAAATTGTTATAATAATCAAAATAACTAAATCTTAATATATATAAAGAAAATGTATGATTACATACCTTAATAATAATTTGGTCAACCTGATTTGAAAATATTTTTTCTGGAGACGGACTACATGGCACAATATTTTCTTTATCGGTGATAATCTGAAGTAAAATACAATATTACGTTACTGTAGATATCCGTGAAAAATACTCAATGGGCATAAATATTTAATCTACCATAATGTCATCACTATCAGCCGATTTTCCTTGCACATTGGTTGGTGGGTCCTTGATGTAGGCACTACTATTATTAACATCATTATCCTGGAAATAATAAATGATAAGATTATAAAATTTGTTTTGTTGTTTAAAAACAATAATAAAAATCTGAATATTAAATCTAATCTGAGTACTACAAAAATTAATTTTTTTTAAAATATAATCTGCTCTTTTCTTCATTTTTCAATTTCTTTATTTATAATGAGTTACTATCTAAAATCCGATAAATATACAGAAAAAAAATATTTTTTTATTTATATTATATATATTGAAAAAAAAAATGTACGAAACGAAGACGCAATCATCATTTGGTCTATGTTGTTACGAAACGAATGTTTATGGTAGAAACTGATTTATGACTGTGTCCCTCTTGTAGTAAATACTATTGTACTCGCACAGACTAGTTAGACGTGGGCCTGTCGCGGTACGGAGTCGTTTTGTTGTCTTGTTTAATGAGTCATATTATATGAGTGATTTAATGACAAATAAGTAACAGCTGTAAAGAGAAATTTTAGTATGAATTAGACTCAATACAAAATAGGCCTTTACTTTATTAAAAATAGTTACATCCACATACCTTAATTTTTAATCTAGTAGCAATTCGTTTTAGGTCACCACAATTACAAAAAAGTAACGACCTGCTCATGATACTCGCGGCACATTACTGCTTGTGCTTGCGACTCTCTCCAACTGAACGGACGCGGTGGGAGGGGACGGAGTGAAAGAGACCGAAGTATAATTTTACCCCTTTATACGCCATATTAGGCCCGTATTTTATTACGAGTCGATGAAGATGGTCATACAAGGTAATTTGATGAGTCAAAGTTGAAATCTTAAAATTTCAAATTAGGTCTCTATAATTATAAAGATGCGATATGCTACAGCTATATAAGTAGTATAGTTGTACCTCGAATGAGTCGGCTCGATCAGGGGAAGGACCACGTTTTCACAGAACATCAGCGTAAAATAGTAGCTTCTCGCGGCTGTGTTTCGTATGGTGAGTTTAGAGAGCCAGAGCCCCTTTTTACTCAAAAAAGAGGCATTATATCTTAGTACTAGTCCTAGTCCTAGTAGTAGATTTCTATGGGCCGCAGCAACCACTTACCATCAGGTGGACTTTGTGATCGTCTATCACCCTTATTGTATATGTGTAAATAAAATTTACAAAAATTTAAGAATTCATTGTGTCTATCCGACAAATTAGCATGATATGTTACAATAGTTGACATAGCCCTTTCAAAACGACAGAAATGTTTTTGTTTTCGAAGTAATTGTAGACTTATTTCTGAGGTCTTAATGGTCTGGGAAAAATAAATAAAAAATTCCCCTACTAGCGTACCGACCCATTTGCGTAAGTAGCAGCGTAGTAAAACTGACGCATGGCTCTACCACATACAAAACATTTTGATAAACTTGTAAAAAAATCTATATATTAATAGAAAGTAAAATCAAAAGAGCTTCTGAATTTGGAGATCAATATAATAAATCATACTTATAGTATCGATAATTAGATATTAATTTAATTTTGGCCACCTTCACTTCAGAAGCTATTTAAGTCGAGTTTTACTTTTTATAAATTATAACCCTTTAGATTAAACTAAGGAATATTAGTATCACAAGCTCAATTTAACTACTATAATGCCATCTAAAAATTAAATTTATATAGAACTGATTTTCCACCTCTGGTAATAGAATTTTTCCCTCAGTTTTGTATGAGGTTATCCCTAAATTATAATCTATTTAATAAAAAAATCATAAAAATCGGTTCACAATTGACGGAAAAATAGCGATTTTCGGAGATAACATAACGCGTATTGGGTAATTTTATACTATCGCGGTCCCCTCGTTTCTTGGCTCTAGAAAATCAAAAATCATCCGATTTCGATGAATTTTTTTTAAATCTTCGGTTTTATGGCGGATTAAAAAAATATGTTAAATATCTCACCTGAAGATTTCATATAGTTTTATGACTTTAACCCTTCAGCCCCCAAGCGGTCTCATGAGACCGCGGCCATCATCCGCCAAATCCCTAGCGGTCTCATGAGGTCGCACCCACCTAAACCGCACTTAAACCCATAAAAACTTATATATAGAGACTACTTTTCTATGAAGAAGTTGTGGCATTATATAATTAATATGAAATACTCTATCATCTAGTGAAATAAAAAAACTGTTATCCTATGAATATTTATTTATAATCTACGTTTAATTCGTACGCCATTTTCGCGTGAATGTTATTGTATTGTTTTTTTTGATGTTTCTAGTGTTTTATTAGTCAAAGTCAAAGTCAAAATCTTTATTTGCAGAATAAAATGTTTAGGTAATACAGGTATTTAGTATAAGAGTAAGTCTCAATAATATTCTACTGGGAGTTGTACCGGTGTGCAGTTATACCTTAAAATAATCAAATTTAATTGTACATATATGTCAAAAGATTAAATAAATTATATAATACATCAAATAATATTGCAATAAATTAAAATATTCCTTAACACTATAAAAACACTTTTCAAGAAGCCATTTATTAATCTCAATTTTGAATTTATTCAAAGGCATTTCTTTTAAGTTATTGGGCAATTTATTATATATTTTAATAGCCATTATAGGAGCACTGTTTGCATAAAATCTAGAGTTGCATTTGGGATGAAATAATCTATTTTTATGCCTTGTTTGCCTTTCGAGAGATTCAGCGTGGGTTTTGAAGTAGTTCGGGTGTCGCTTTACAAAAATTTTCAACAGTGGTAGAGCCACGCGGCAGCTTTGCTGTTGCACGTATGGGCCGGCTCAAACCGGGGTGGTACCACGACCTCACAGAATACCGGCGTGAGGTGGAAGCTCTGCTTCCGCGTTTCGTCTGGTGGGTGCAGGTGGCCGGAGGCCCAAATCCCCCCCCCCCCATCAACATGTTAGCGGAATTAAATAATGATCGACTACCCCAGGAGGGTACCAGCACCCCTGGAGAATCCTTCGCTGAGCATCCACGACCATGTTTCTCCACTTCTGAGCGGGGGCAAAATTCCGCTCAAGACTACAACTGCTCGGGGCAAACGGAGCAACAAGACCAAGGCGACCTCTGCCACGCTGTCCGTGAATTTCTGCAATATCAGGGGACTTCACTCTAACCTAAACGCCGTCCACTACCATCTCGAGACGGCGAGGCCGGCTCTGCTCTTTCTGACCGAGACGCAAGTGTCCTCTCCGGCTGATGTCTCGTATCTCTCCTACCCGGGGTACAAACTGGAACACTCCTTTGTGCCTCGGGCTGGAGTTTGTGTTTACGTCAGAGAGGACATCTGCTCTCGACGCTTCCGCAGACTTGAAGGTTCGGACCTGTCCATCCTTTGGCTACGCGTAGACAGCGACGACCATCCGCGCGTCTACGGGTGCCTCTATAGGTCCCATAGCGGTAATGCCGAAACAGACCGACTATTTGACCACGTCCAAATGACTGCAGATTCGTTGCTACAGCAGATCCTCTCCGCAGAGATCGTGATTCTCGGCGATTTTAACGCCCATCACGCCGAATGGCTTGGTTCACGTTTAATCGATCATGCGGGGAGATCTGTTCATGATTTTGCCTTGGCATATGGTCTGACATAACTGGTTACTTCGCCTACGCGGATTCCAGATGTGGAGGATCATGCACCTTCCCTGTTGGACCTTCTGCTGACCTCTCACCCGGACAGATATCAGATTTCCGTCGACGCCCCTTTAGGCTCCTCGGACCATTGTCTGGTCCGGAGTGTGGTGCCACTCACGCTGAAATCGCGGTTGCATTCTGCAGGCTGCCGCCGTGTTTGGCACTATAGGTCAGCCGATTGGGGTGGGATGCGGTCTTTCGTTGCATCCTACCCTTGGGGGCGGGTTTGCTTCTCGCCGGATGATCCCAACGTTGTTGCGGATTCTGTTGCTGATGTGGTACTTCAGGGTATGGAACTTTTTGTTCCTTCCTCTGTGGTGCCCATTGGAGGCAAGTCTCAGCCATGGTTTGGTCGCTCCTGCAAAATAGCATCATGCTATAAGCAGGAGTGCTACCAAGCCTGGGCTGATGCGTCAGCGTCCCGGGATGTAAACACCAGCGCTCTAAAAAAGAAGTATAATTCCGCCTCTAGGTTCTTCAAAAGAGTCATTGCCAAGGCAAAGTCAGAGCACATAGGCAGAATTGGCGAGAAACTAGTTCGCCTTCCTTCTAGAACCCGTGCATTCTGGTCTCTCGCCAAGGCTGTCCAGGGGAATTTCTGTCAGCCATCTCTTCCATCTCTGCACAGGGGGGAAGACTCACTGGCCCATACCGCAAAGGAGAAAGCCGATCTTCTAGGCTCTTTCTTTGCGTCTAACTCGACTCTCGATGACGGGGGGAGTACTCCGCCGACCATCCCGCGGTGTGAGTGCTCCATGCCGGAAGTGCACTTCACACAGCGCTCGGTTCGCAAAGCACTCCTCTCCCTGGACATCCACAAGTCGAGTGGGCCTGACGGAATCCCCCCCAATTGTGCTGAGGACGTATGCTCCAGAGTTGGCACCGGTTTTAACGCGTCTTTTCCGGTACTCCTACTCCATAGGCGTAGTCCCAAAATCATGGAAGACGGCTTACGTCCACCCGATCCCTAAAAAAGGCGACCGCTCTGACCCGTCCAACTACCGGCCAATCGCCATCACCTCCTTGTTCTCCAAAACAATGGAGTCCATTGTAAACTGCCAGCTCATGAGGTACCTTGAAGATCACCAGCTGATTAGTGACCGCCAATACGGTTTTCGCCGTGGTCGGTCAGCTGGTGATCTTCTGGTCTACCTAACTCACAGATGGGCGGAGGCAGTAGAGTACAAGGGGGAGGCATTGGCCGTTAGTTTGGACATGCGAAGGCCTTCGATCGGGTTTGGCACAAAGCGCTTCTTTCGAAGCTCCCTTCCTACGGGCTTCCCGAGAAATTGTGCGATTGGATCACCAGCTTTCTTGCAGATCGGAGCATCAAGGTCGTTGTAGACGGTGCAAGCTCCGATTGCAAGCCTATTAATGCTGGTGTTCCACAGGGCTGTGTGCTATCGCCAACGCGGTTTCTTCTGCATATCAATGACATGTTGCATACCCGTAACATTCATTGCTATGCAGATGACAGCACTGGTGATGCTCTTTACACCGGCCAAGCCAAGATTTCTCTTCTTCTCAAAACGTCTCCGAGTGCCGGGACAAAATTGTGTCTGAAGTCGAGTCTTTGCTGGACAGAGTCTCGGATTGGGGGCGACTAAATCTAGTCCAGTTTAACCCCCAGAAGACACAAGTTTGCGCGTTAACCGCTAAAAAGAACCCCTTTGTCGTATCCCCTCAGTTTCAAGGCACTCCCCTTGTTGCCTCAGCCAGTATCGGAATCCTCGGCGTTGACATATCGAGTGACGTGCAGTTTCGTGGTCACTTGGAAGGGAAGGCCAAATTGGCCTCTAAAAAGCTTGGCGTGCTCAGCAGAGCGGGACAGTATTTCATGCCGGCACACCGCCTGCAACTTTACAAGGCGCAGGTTCGGCCGCACATGGAATACTGTTCCCATCTCTGGGCTGGGGCTCCCCAGTACCAGCTTCCTCCTTCTTGACCGCATCCAGCGCAGAGCGGCTCGAATCGTCGACGCCCGCGTGCTTTCCGATCGGCTCGATTCACTGGCACTGCGAAGAGATGTTGCATTTATTTGCGTATTTTATCGCATCTATCACGGGGAGTGCTCTGAGGAATTGTTCGGATTAATCCCAGCCGCCAAATTTCGTGAACGCACTACACGTCAAACGTCCCGATACCTTCCACACCGTCTGGATGCTTGGCGGTCCACCACTGTACGTTTCACAAGGAGTTTTTTTCCACGTAAAACCTCTCTGTGGAATAGTTTACCACCGGCGATTTTTCCGGACCGATACGACCTGGGGACCTTCAAGAAAAGAGCTTACCCCTTTCTAAAGGGCCGGTAACGCACCCGCAATTCTCCTGGTGTTGCGGTTGATCATGGGCGGCGGTAGTCACTTAACATCAGGTGAGCAACATGCTCGTTTGCCCCTACTTCTATAAAAAAAATACATATTTCTCGAATATACATCCATGGCAACGGCAATACGCGTATCTTTTTGAACAAAGGCTTGCAGCTATCAAGAAACCACGCACCACATATCGCTCGAACACATTTCTTTTGTAATTTAAACGCCCTAATCCTATCAACAGAATTTTCACACAAAGGCAGGGCATATAATAATACTGTTAAGGCTAAGTTGACATCTGGCACTGGCGCCATCTAGTGTCGGGTAACGGAGCGAGGGGGAGAGCTTTCCAGAAAATGACATCACAAATCTTTCAACCGACAGCGTCATCTGTTGTCGAAATGAAGAACTAAGCTTCTGGAAGCTGACTCTCAAACTTTCGGCGCTTTGTCGATTGGTGCGCGTATTTACTTGAATGTTCTGGATGATTCGGTACTAATGTGTATTTATAGGCGCTTCTGACAAGCGAAGCTTCGGAGCGGAATAAAGTGAATCAGTGTGATTAATTGTTAGTGTAATGATTTCTTAAATTTACGCGAACACTACACATTGAATAAAACTAAATTTACGGATTTTATCGCGTTTATTTCACTACTTTTACTTATTTTTACTTATTTTTAATTCCCGACGTTTCGGGTGCTTTACAGCAACCATGGTCACGGGGGGACTGAGATGTTTGACGTCCCAATGTCATAGTTAGTCCGGCTACCTTCAGTTTTTGAATATTAATTTTTGGTCCGATTTACGCAAAACGAGATTATAGTATCATGAAGTCTTGCAATGGTATGCTTAGGTTTGGGTTCAATTTGGTAATTATAGGATCCCAAGCAGGTGGCAGCACCCATCCATCTTCTCTATTGAAATTTGGATGTTTTTTAATTTCAATAGCCTCGCGTATCATCCTTGGTAGGAATCGGTGTTCTTTTGCGAGAATTTGTGGTTTATCAAAACGAATGTAATGGTGGGGACGATCTTGAACATGTTCGCAGACTGCAGGCTTACCGGAGCGTCAGTGCTTCACGTCAGCTATATGTTCTTTCACGCGGGTTTTTATGGATCTTTTTGTTTGACCTATGTAAGAGAGACCACATTCACAATCTAACTTGTACACTCCTGCATCTTGTAGAGGGATATTACACTTGACGAATGGTAAAAATTGACTAATCTTCTTCGGCGGCTTGTAGTATGTTTTAATAGAAGCTCGCTTCAAGATGTAGCCAACCTTGTCTGTGACTCCTCTGACATATGGTAGTACAGCAGGTACACGCTCGACTGTGGCCAGCTTCACTCGGTCACTGTGACGTAGGCGCGGGACCCGAAGCTTGTTGTCTTGCAATACTTGCTTGACGAGCTGAAGTTCGGCGGCCAGATGTTTTCTGTCACAGATCCCTCGTGCTCTCTGAAACAAAGATTTACCCACGGTAGCTAACTGTGAAGGATGATGGTGAGATTCACCATTTAAATATCGGTTGGTATGGGTCTTTTTTCTATACACAGTGTGACCAATTGTGTTATTAGGATTTCGAATGACTAAAACATCTAAGAGAGCTAAAGAATTGTTTGCCTCTAACTCCATTGTGAATTGTATTTTAGAGTTTATAGCGTTAAGGTGGTTTAAAAATGCAGTTACTTTGTCAGATGGTAAAATTGTGAAAGTGTCGTCTACGTACCGCTTGTAGAATCTTGGATTTACAGGAGCAGTAAGAAGGGCTTTCTCCTCGAAGTCCTCCATGAATATGTCAGCGACTATGGGAGATACAGGTGAGCCTATCGCCACACCTGCAGGAGTGGGCTCTAGAGGTGAAGAAGCTGGTGCGAAAAGCATACCGGTCTATAACTGCGCTCATTGAAGGGAACCTGGTGCAGACATTCATCGACGGCATCCGCGACCTGGAAGTCAGAGCTGCTGTGAGGCTCGGGCACTACGAGACGCTTAAGGTCGCCTTGTCCCATGCACTGGAGGTGGAAGCCGTGCGGCAGGATCATCGTTCCATTCGCGTCAGGGAGGTTGCAGCAGCTACAGTTCGCGACCGCAACAAAGGATACAGCCCTAGGTGCTACGGCTGTGGGGAAAAGGGCCATCTTCAATCCAGCTGCCCTAAGCGAATCCTAGAAAGGGAAGTTGAACGATCTCAGGAGGGTAGTGCGGCCAACAGCACCGCTCAGCAGCAGCAGGGAAACGAGTAAAGGCCAGAACTGCGGGGCGGGTGCTGGCTGATGTTAAAAGAGCCCCAAGGATCGCGATCTCACAAACCCATGATGGGAACAGTCTAATCATCAAGGGCGAGGTCAACGGAATGCCGTGTAAACTGACAATAGACACTGGAGCCTCTCGTACGGTTGTTAGTTCCCAACTTATAAGTAATGCCTGTCTGGTCTACTCGGATGACATCATCATCGTGGGCCGTACGTTTGAGGAACATCTTCAAAACCTAGAACGCGTGCTCATGAAATTCAGAGTGCCAACCTCAAGTTGAGTCCGAAGAAATGTTCACTATTCAAACGGCAAGTTAACTTTTTGGGGTATGTAGTATCGGAAGAAGGTATCCGCACGGATCCAGAGAAAATCGCCGCTGTCAAGGATTGGCCAGTTCCAAAAGGCAAGACGCAGGTTAGAACATTTTTGGGTTTGTGCTTCTACTACCGGCGATTTGTGAAGAACTTTGCAGATATAGCCAAACCTCTGCATAAGCTAACCGAGGAGAAGCGACTTTTCTGCTGGAATGAGAGTTGCAATATCGCATTCCAGGAGCTCAAGGACCGTCTGTGCAAAACACCTATTTTGGGATACTCTGATGCAAGAAAAGAATTTATAGTTGACACAGATGCAAGTGATACAGGGCTCGGTAAGTCGTTGTCAAAACCGGAAAGGAACTATTGTGTTACAAGTCGCGAATCGCTAGCTGTGGTAAAGTCGTTGCAGTATTTTAGCAAATATCTTCTGGGGCGAACATTTCACTTACGAACTGACCACGCTGCACTAAAATGGCTATTGCAGTTTAAAAATCCAGAAGGACAAGTTGCGAGGTGGATTGAACTACTGCAGGAATACGACTTTGATATCGAACATCGCAGCGGGAAATCTCATGGCAACGCAGATGCATTGCCAAGAAGACCTTGTCCTAAAGATTGCAAACATTGTACTAGGCAAGAGAGTAAGGAAGTGGTATCCGTGAGGATGCTCAGGGCAGATCACCTCAGCAACGAGTGGAAGGACAGCTTACAACGTGCACAGCAGGAAGATCCGGACATCAAGCCGATTCTGAAATGGATGAAGGCCAGTGCTCCCAAGCCCAAGTGGAGTGACGTGTCAGCGATGAGTTCGACTACTTAATGCTATTGGGCGCTGTGGGACAGCTTGCTGCTTCAGGATGGAGTTCTGTGCCGTAAATGGGAAAATGTTCGGGAAGATAGCTGTCATTTGCAAATGATTGTCCCTAAAGCTAAAGTACTTGATGTTCTACAGCTGTACCATAATGATTATTCAGGGGGTCATCTGGGAGTTAAACGAACTCTACTGAAGTTCCGAGAACGGTTTTACTGGGTCCACTGTCGAAACGATGTCGAGGACTGGTATCGCAAATGTACAAGTTGTGCGGCTGTAAAGGGACCTTAGACTCGTAGTTGAGGTGCATTGAAGTTGTACAATGTTGGTGCACCATGGAAGAGAATAGCTATTGACGTGGCGGGGCCATTTCCGGAGAGTGAAAGCGGTAACAAGTATTTCATGGTTGTGATGGATTACTTCACTAAGTGGCCAGAAGTCTTCGCCATTCCAAATCAAGAAGCTTCAACAGTTGCAGATAAACTAGTTCATGAAGTCTTCTGTCGTTTTGGGGTACCTTTAGAGTTTCACAGTGATCAAGGAAGGAATTTTGAGTCTCAAATATTCCAGGAAACTTGCCGAGTTATGGGTACTCATAAAACAAGAACGACTTCTTATCACCCGCAATCTGATGGAATGGTAGAACGATTTAATTAGACATTGGAGAGGTACCTAGCAAAAGTTGTGGACAACCGGCAACGAGATTGGGATAAGCACATACAACCGTTTTTGCTGTCATATCGAAGCGCTGTTCACGAAAGTACATCAGTGAATTACGGCTGCCTGCAGACCTGATCACCGGGATACCACCTGATGCCCCACGCAGTATAACCGATTATGCAAATGACTTGCGGAATCAAATGAATGACATTTATGAACACGTCAGTCAATCGGGACAGCTAATGTCTGAAAATATGAAAACCCGGTATGACCGCAAAATGAACAACAAAGAGTTCGACGAAGGTTCACTAGTGTGTTTGCACAATCCAGTCCGCAGCAAAGGGAAATCTCCTAAGCTTCAAGCTAAATGGGACGGCCCGTACCGGATTGTGACCAGAATCAACGATGTAACCTATCGGATACAGAAGGACGCAAGAGGGACTCCTAAGATCGTCCATGTGGATCGCCTAGTGCGTTATTATGGGGCCGATAATGCTCGGGACGAGCATGTCTTAGGAGGGGGCAGTGTTGCGCGGCTAAGCGCAACCAACCTATATCCGTTTAAATTCTAATTGGTCTCGCAACCTCGCTGTATAAACGTTTCAGTTAAACATAAGATGTCAATAGATTTATAAGATTGTGATAATTCTGTTAGCGTCAAGACTATAATGTCAATTTTATTTAGTACACCAGCTATATTTTGATGAAGAAGTCGAAAAGAGTTATGCTTATTGTCGTTCCTAACGAAAAAGCTGATCAGCGTCTTTTTGTGTACAAACGTATTTTTTACTGTCTTAAAGTAGTATGGAATCGTGCCTTTAGGAGGTTCCACTTTTTTGTTAATAGAGATTGACACATCATTAGCCGTTTTATGTTTTCTAAGAGTTTTAAAATAGAAAGGAATGGTGTCTGGCTTTGCGGTTATATTGGTTTCCAGTGACCTGCAGTCAGCTTTTGGTATGCCATTGCTATTTTTTGAATTACATAGGAAATACTTTTTGTATTCAATTGTGTCTATTACATTATTTACTCTACGATACGGATATATACAATTGTAACTTAAATCTAGGTAGTTGATATTTTTGAAACACTTTAAAATAGTTTGAGTATGGGAATTGAGTCTTTTTACATTAAGGTTGCCCTAGTCGATGGCACGAACTAAGTGGTGGGCGGGGTAAAAATGCATGCTATCTCAACCGACATTACGTGCGAAAGGAATAGACGCTGTGATGAGCAGTAAGAAGCTAGTGCGCACACACACGCATTCCTGAGTGACGCAAAGCGACGGCGTCATCGCGTATAATTATAATTATACCTACCTATGCGGTTCATGTTTGAATGATAACATAAACTCTAAAGGCAATTCCGAGCTCCGTGACGCAGTAGCTTAGCAATGAGTGGCTGCGCTTGGGGCTGCGGGTTCGAATCCCGTATACAAATAGTTGTTCCGGGTCTGGATGTTTGTCCTTGTGTAATTTATGTTTGTAAACTTCCTCAACGATACAGGAGAAAATCCTATTGTGGGGGTAACGTATTTTAAAAAGAGAAAAGAGAGAAGAAACAAATTGGTGTCATTAGAACTTAGGATCTGCTGTGTGAAACGTAATTACTATGAACCCAATTTGGTTGTTATTATGAAAGTTCTTCTGTGAATTTAAGTGGGTGTTATTATATACTAATAATTTCATTGATTTGTTTTTACCTAATTTTTAACCGACTTCGAAAAAAAGGAGGCGGTTCTCAATTCGTTGGTTTTATGTATGTTCTAAAGAATATACTTTCCAGATGATCCCACGGTAATCGATAATGGTCAGGTCAGGATCTGATGAAGGGATCTTGGAGAAATCGACGGAACTCTTCAATAAATGACAGCAAATCAACCGCGATTGCTGCTATCGCGTATCTATGCATTCTTTACGCAACCCCACAATATAATATCACGCCTGTACCCACTAAAGGGACATAACTCTCAACTAAAAATGGTAACATAAAAAACTTTTTTTTTTTGAAAAAAATGTAACCGACTTCTAACACAAACATAATTATTTTACACTTTTTTCTGTTTTCTTTATGTTTTCGTATTTTATTGTAGGTTATGCAAATATTACTGTAGGTACTATTTATTTTAAATAGGTATTTATTACCATAGCTAGTTAGCTATAATAGCACACAGGCAAATCCCCGAAGTATATGCAAGCCAGTGTCAGGATAACAGCTTTTTCAACTGCGCGATTTTGATGTGAGTGGGGCTTTTATGTAGGTTAATTAAATAAATAAAAAATGTTAGTTTGTAAATTGTTTATTGATTGTTTATGTTCAATAGCGGTTTGCAATATTCTCTTAGTACTTAGAAAGTTATCAACAATAGGCATTGTGTCACTGCAGGAACAATTACATACGTCTATCAAAATAGTAACGTACCTAAACGGAATAGGTACTAACAGCACAGACTTCCTTACAGAAGTCCAAAGAACACGTCTAGACAAGGTAAGTAATTAGAAGAAAACTACAACTTGAGATTGATTGTAAATCAAATTCACAGTACAGACACAATTAGCGAAATATAAATAAAAATTTGATTTATTTTATGATAGATAACGCTAGTTGAAAACTAAACACTGTATGGGAATGACATCACTGAACGAGTCGGGTGGTCAGTCCAAACAAATAAAAGGCGCGATTGTAGAAAGAAATTCGTTACGAAACGTTTGTAGGCTAGGGGGCTTGGCCTGTTTATGCTATTGATAACGAAGGCTATAAAATATGTACAACTTAGAAACTAAATCCTATTCTCCTATATGTACTTAATCTGTATTCATAACCCAATATTTGAGGTAGGTTTATGCGCTCTGTGATTAAATCTAATTCAAAATATACTATAATACCATAGCAAAGCTACTATTTTATTTAGTAGTAGGTTATATAGTAGTACTTATAGTAAATTATATGTAAAAAATATGAATATGTCTGAGGTAAGGTTAAATATTATAAACAAATATTTGCCAAGTGCGAATCGGACTTCCGAGCTACTACATATTACTATCTATCAAAAAAAAGCCAAAAATACACGTTTCTTTTTCTAGTAGGAAACCCTTTAATTTCAAATTTATTTTTACTATTTGTTGTTATAGCGGCAACAGAAATACACGTTCTGTGAAAATTACAACCATCTACCTGTTACGGATCATGAGATGCAGCCCGCAGACAGACAGACACACGGACAGCGGAGGCTCCGTAATAGGGCCCTGCTGGTTACCCTTGGGGTACGGAATCTCTGTATGGTTCTTTCTTCAAAGGACCATATTAGCCACCTGCCTGGTTCTCGTTTGACATTACCAATGTACTGGAATGACCTCTCAGAGTTTGTTTCCGCAGATCGAGTGTTTCTTCTCAGTTTCATGTTTTTGTTGTGTTAAAGTGTTTTAAAATTATTATTGTTCTTAGATTACTTACATAAATTACATTAGGTATATTAGGATATGAGGCTCCTATACGTAAGCACGATTATCGAAAATCTAAAAATTACCTATTCTAATTAAATTTATAGATAATTTTAAGATTTTCGACAATCGATAGGTAATTGAGATGTTTTCGTTAGTTGGTAAATTAAAGTAGTTAAGTACCTAATGTACTACCTGTATCGAAAGTTCATTATCATGTACCTACCTGTTTTCAATTTTAACTATCATACATGTGCTTCAACAAACTTATGGGTACATTTTACCAGCTATATTCATCCCGGCTTCAGCCTTCAGCAAGTGGACACGAACAAAAGGAAGAATTTTTCTAAAGAAAGATATAGATATGTAGGTATTACAACCATAAATAGATAGCAGCGGCTAACCTAGTGAGCATGTGTGAGTGCACGCTGTGCCCCCCCTCCATCCGTCCCACTGATCGGGGAAACAATTTGTAGCGAAAGGCAAGATGTTTTATAACAAAAACGGGCGCGCGAAATTTTATAAACAGACCTTTGGTAGTCTGGATGTCATGAAAAATCTATTGAATGTATCTGTTTAAAGTAAAATTCTTTGCATTTTTGAATAACTAATCTATCCCTGTATGGTAATTGTTTTGCAATTTTCGTTCTTCTTATGGTATTTATTTCCGCCCAAAGATGTGTTAAAAATAGTGTGGAAATTCGGAATTTTCGACGCTTATTACTTTTAAACATAACCTTTTTCTACTTTTTTGTTTCCATACAGGGCTAGATAATGATAAGACAAATTGAAATCATTTTTTATTTTGTACCTACACCATCAAACAGTGGAGTTATCGCCAGACTACGTTTGTATGGAAGAACGAGCGACTAGTGTACTCTTAAGATACGGGTTTTCAATTACACTGGTCACTAATATTTTTGCCTTATTTTGTCTCTTAAGTAATAACGACAGCTCCACGCCTATTTTAACTGGGTTCGAGTCATTGGATCCTAGACATAGAACAACCCAGTCGTCTTCTTGTAGTTCTTCAATCATAATTTTAGAACACTGAATTACGTGTTCAATACTTGCATTTGGATATACTATTCCACTGATAGAATATTTCTTTGGATTTTTATAATTAGATCTTGTTTGTGATAAAAATGTCGCCATGTTCTGTGCTGTTTGATCGCCAATAATAACAATTCTCTGGCTTTCTTCATTGAAAAATACTGCGGGTGTCGTCTCTTTGGAATTGTTTGCCATTTCATGCTGTCTTATTTCCTTTATCCCAGGTAAAGTATTCGGTTCAAAGTTTGCTATATCATCGTTACAGAGTTTTCATCTGACAAGTTGGAGCTTATATTACTACTAATTTGTGGTGTATTTACTGCTTGTTTTGAGATGGACGATGGCCCCGCTTTTTTGCAGAAGAAGTTTTATTTACGCATTTATTACATCTCCAGCTATTTTTCCTCTCTGTATCCATGATATTAAATCGATGAAACGAAACGTTAGCGCATACCAGGTCAAGCTTGCGCTTACATTGTGAACAAGATAGGTGTTCACGTCTGGTAAGTAAGGTTTTTCATTTGTCGCATTTTATTTTTAGAACGTTGTTCTTTGAAGATGACATTATATTTGCTCAGTTTTTTAAAGAGTATTGTGGATAATCCAATTGAGCACTATTTAAATATCAATTAGAATCTTAATAGAAATACAAATTCAGATATCAATTGAATAAGAAGTTAGGAATAAATACGTAAATTTGATGTCGAAATAACTTTCAACATAAATCATGAAAAAGATCCGCTAAATGCTGCGATACGAACTCACGATCTCTCGTGCGGTACAAGTGCTTATAGGCACATATAAAGTATGTCTATAAGACAAACTGATGAGTAAAAATTTGTTAAAGGTATGAGTAAAGTGACCGTTTATTTCTTCCTTAGAGAGGGACACCTTTTTAATTATTATATATTTAACACTTTTGACTGTCATCTTGGTCTAACGATTATAAACGCAATTGCTAATCATGTGGTCCCGTCTTCAAAACCCGAAACGGGGAACATTTATTGAGTTGTTCTGTTACAAAATTCTCAGTAGCAGCCCGGAATATTGACATCTAACTTATTGAAGTTGGTGGGGTTTCACCACCGCGCCTTCAGAAGCACGTAAAGCCGTTGGTCCTGCGCCTGATCTCTTTCCCGTCGTCTCGGATTACCGTTCCATCGGACTATAAGAGTGAGGGAGTAGGGTAGACCTGTGCTTGCGCATACACTTGGGCAATATAATCCTGTCCTGCGCAGATGGCTATTCTCCGTTGAGAATGGCCGCCCTTACCAAATTTAATCTGGAACCCTTTATTATAGTTTTCAAAATAAAACACATATTTGTACGAATATTTAATGATCAAAAGTGAGAATGAGAATTTAGAATCATATAAAATCTGGCTGCTGGCTTTTTAATTTTTTTCTGAAAAGCAAATAAATACTAATTAGAAACAACTTATGTTATTTGATAATGTTGATGTGTTATAAATGTTTTCAGAATAATCACGTATCTAGTAATATACGTTTTACTTATTTTGCGTTATACCAATCAATTACAGTAAATTTGTTTACTACGTAGACGTATTCGACTATTAGTGGGTTATGAAATAATCCTACACTTATGAAAGTGCGATCTGCAGCTTGTCGCTGAACTTGGGTAAAAAATGTTGATAATATATATATATATATATATATATATATATATATATATATATATATATATCAAAAACACTCAAATGGGGCTCCGTCGACCGGGCTTCCCTCGACTGCGCTACGTTGAGTGGCGTGGTGCTCCCCTCCCCCAACTCTCTCCCCCCATAAATCAGGTTTATAGTCACGGGTTTATTCCCTCGCTCACTCGACCTCGCCATCTCCTTCTAACCTAACCTGTTCGAGTCGGGATACCCTAAGTCCCAAACTCGTAAAGTCATAAAACTATATAAAATCTTCAGGTGAGTTATTTTCATTTTTTAATCTTTCATAAAAACGAAGATTTTATAAAAAATCATCGAAATGGGATGATTTTCCGATTTTCTAGAGCCAAAAATGAGGGGACCGCGATAGTATAAAATTACCGAGTATAGTACATATACCAGGGTGGTCTGAAAAGTTTTCGACCTCAACGTGCACTTGTCAATAAAAGCTGATAATGTAGTTGTACATATTTTGATAGTTACGGACACCAAAATTTCAGCCATTTTAGACGCTTAGTTATTAATTAACATTTGTTTAATTATGACGATGTGAGTGTTTTTGTGAAAATTAATTTTCTTTCATTTCATTATTTTTTTTGTTTTGAAAGTAAATACGCCTACGCAGATCAAAAATGAGTTGAAATCTGTATATGGGGACTCAGCATAATCTTTTATCACAGTGAAATTTTGGGCAGCTGAATGAAAACGTGGTCGTGAGAGCCTGGGAGACGATGATTGCTCGGGACGTCCAAAAATTGCAACTACTGACGATAATATTGCTAAAGTTCACAAAATGGTGCTAGACAACCGCGGAATTAAAGTGAGAGTGATAAGTGACTTCTTTTTTGGTCTCCTCATCTAAAAATTGCTCTCGGGGTACAGAGATTTTTGTCAAATGGGGAGGCATTAACCTTCGTGAACAATTATTTTAAAGAAAAAGATGACTACTATTTGAATGCGTTAGAAAGATGTGAGCATCCCTGGGAGAAGTTCGTAAAGGAGACTATGTAGAAAAACAAATTTTAAATAAAAATATCTTGTATCTTTGTTAGGTTGGAAACTTTTCAGATCACCCACGTAAATGTATCTACGGACTAATTTTTACCTCTAACTTTGTTTAAGTTGGTCAAAAATGGACTCGAGTATTTTCCGTTTCAGAATTTTACGGGAGTATTGTAACATCCTATCGAAAACCTTTTACAATGAAGATAAATCGGGCACAATCGAGCGGTCCACCTCGTCAACGTGATGTTGGTTTGACGAAGGTCTTTCGACGTTATCGATTTAGAGTGATAAATGTATCAGTCCCTTTCTATTGACATCAGGTTGACTGGCAGCTAAGTGTCTTTTTCGTTTATTTTTTGGGAATGTTCTAGTCTGTTATATTTTTACTGTACACTTAAATTAAATTGTGTCTACAAAGAATATATTTATAATATAATGTTTTTGTTTTTAGAGTCGAGTTTTAAATCCTCAGTTAAATTTTATTCATAGTGTAACGCACGCCTCTCTATTGCATATAAAATGGCCATTTGTTAATATATTAAAACATGTGTGACCAGGTAACCAATTATGTATATAGGTCTTTATCTATATTATCCAAGGATTTTTCTTAAAGTTTAGTTATAAGCTGCTTAATAAATTTATGGCGTGAGTTAGGAGCTTGTTGTCTTAGTTTTGTTTAGTAAATTGTTTATTTTAGGTGTCTGTCTTTTGGAAGAAAGAATATTAACTAGAACAATCGAAAGCTGTTGATAGTGCTTTACAGTTGTGTTAAGCTAACGTCCAGTCATTAAGTGACCCAACTCGTGCAAAGCTACTTAGATGTGATTTAAACCAAGACGCAGAGAGCGTCATTGAGAATTGCGATCCGCTAAACATCACCGCAGAGACGCAATGCTGCAGAACGCAACAAGCATCAATACGAATATGGTCGGGCTTACCACATCCCAAGGTCCCCCATACGATCCCAGCAGACATCATCACCCGTATAACTCCATCGACCAAAACTACAATGTGCGTCGAATCAGGCGCAGCACATCCGCAGATCAATCACAAGACGCAATACCGGGAGTAATAGTAAGCATCAATGCAACTATCATACGGATGGCGCCCCTTCACAACACGTCCACATGATGCCTACCAACTTTGGTAACAAAATTGTTAGTAGCACGCTTCTAAGGTGCCAGTAACCAAAAATCCACGTATCATAGAAGTATTACACTAAGACATGGAAAGTTGTGTGTGCTTGTTGCACTTAAAGTACTACCTAACACATTCTCCCTGATCCAACAGATAGCTGACGTATCATAACGCTATGCGCTAAGACGCCGTCAACAATCGGTACGGGTCCAAGGGCATGTCATATTGCTACAAAAACTCGCTTACCACCGGCACTAAGACTTTTTTATAGGTAAGGGGGCAAACGAACATACGATTCACCTGATGTTAAGTGACTACCGCCATCCATGAACAACTGCAACATAAGGTGAATTGGAGGTGCGTTGCCGGCATTTTAGGAAGGGGTAAGCTCTTTTTTCGAAGGTGCCTAGATCGTATCGGTCCGGAAAAATTGCCGGTGGTAAACTATCTACTGGAGAGGTAGTACGCGGAAAAAACTCCTACTGAACGTACAGTGGTGGACCATCAAGCGTCCAGATGGTGTGGATGGTATCGGAAGGTTTGCCGCGTAGTGAGTTCATGAAATTTGGCAGCTGGGATCAATCGAACAATTCCTCAGAGCACTCCCCGTGGTAAATGCGAAAGAAACTGCAAAGAGCTCTTCGCAGCGCCAGTGAATTGAAACTTGAAAACACTCTGTCGTCGACGATTCGCACCGCCCTGCATTGGATGCGGTCAAGTGGAAGGAGCTGGCACTGGGGAGCCCCAGCGCAGAGATGGGCATGGGAACGCTATTCCGTGTGCAGCCAAACCTGCGCCTTGTAAAG
This sequence comes from Parnassius apollo, assembly GCA_907164705.1. NCBI lineage: Eukaryota > Metazoa > Arthropoda > Insecta > Lepidoptera > Papilionidae > Parnassius > Parnassius apollo. The sequence goes on along the minus strand of CAJQZP010000631.1, from coordinate 1,841,394 downwards.
TTGCAGGCGGTATGCCGTCATGAAATACTGTCCCGCTCTGCTGAGCATTCCAAGTTTTTAGAGGCCAATTAGGCCTTGGACGTCATACACGGTCAGTTCAACTGATCATTCCAACTGATCAGTTCAAACTAAAACTGTTGATATTTTTTTAAATATTGGATATTTGATATATCGATAAATAAACTTATATATAAAACTCCGATATTGATATATTTATAATTATCAATATATCAAAAATTCAATATTTTAAAAATATCAACAGTTTTAGTTTGAACTAGTCAGTTGAACTGACTATGTGTGCGTCCTTTACATTCCTATGCTGAACAAAGGGCTCACCATAGATTTTCAATCAATCAATGAATTTATTTATTCGTTTTCACATGTAAAAAGGCTGACAATATTTTTTAGATGTGAAAACGAATTTCAAGCAAGCAAGCAGTTCAAGCGTTTCAAGCCAATTTTTTTAGCATTTTCAGATGTTATCAAGAAGATACTGCTGTCGATCACCTATTTCAGTTTCCCTCAGTCGTTTCTTAAGACATCCGCTGGACGATATGGGGGAGTAGATATTCTTACTCCACCACTACACGGTTTACTTTGTTAGGCTGTGATAGCAGAATGAAAGTGTCTTGATGCGCTGGCATTGATCTCGTTAGTCTGCATGATAACTTACACCCGATCTTTTATTGACCCAGGTGGATCCCCACTTATAATAACAGTAGCCTATTGGCAGGGTCCGGACCGCGAAATCAAAATATCGTAGGTTCAAATCAGCAATTCGCCTACTGTCGTGAACTACTTACTCCTTACACAAGCCTTTTTAGCTTACCAGGAGTGGTTAAAGGGAATATTAGTAATGTTAAGAGAATAGATAGTATTTTTTATTGGCAGTATATGCGTACATAGAAACTCTAAAACCGGTTATTTATTTTAATTTAACTCCCATTTTTCGTACATTATAAGAATATTCAAATGGGATCGTCTCTATCTAGGGCCAATTTTATGTTATTTATAAAACGCCTACTATACAATAAAACCTCTATCTTACATAAAGTTTAAAAATGTTTTAAATTTTTTTATTAAAGGTTTTTTGAAAGGCCTACTATAAAGTATAAACCTACCATATGAATGCTTGAATTTTTATAATTAAATCTCTAATAATATGTTGCAACAATATGACATAAATATTAAAAATATTATTAAAATTTATTGTTAATGTTTTTTTTAAAGACCCTCTCTTACAATATTGTGAAAAAATCTGATATAAAATTTACCTTACACTATCCGGCGTACTTGTTATGCCTACAAAAGAGGTGCTGACCCTACATTAAAAAAAATATATATAATATTTTTTTAAATAAATACGGATTAGTAAAACTATTAACTTCATTATGAAATAGTAGCAACTTGAGATTACAAATTAGTCTCAAAATCTAAATGTAATATGAATTTGAGCATTTTCACAGACATTGGTCCGTTGTTCCACAAATATTATTATTTTACGCATTTGGTACGTCGTCTTGCATTTTCTATTCAGATTTCTTGGGAAAATTTATAGCAAACCTTATGTATAATGTGCAGGAAAGATACTTTGATAAGCCATAGTTTTTTAAGAAAAGCTTTAATCGAGTATTTTATATCACTCCTCAAATTTCGTTTTTAAAACCTTAGCTGCACATGTTCCTTGAAAACTTTAAAAACCATTTGTTTTTTTTTAAATATGCGTCTAAAATTTTTCCTTTTTATTATTTGCCCTTGAAGTGATTTCTTATTACACGCAGAATTTGCTTTGTTAAGCAATTTGATGCCTAGTTTGTTATTATTACTCCATTTCCATTTATGTCCGTTGTTCATTTATTTAACAGAAATAACTATTTTAATTATGATTTACATACATGATATAATATATGATTATAATATAATGAAAAATAAAGTTATTTAAAGAATACCATTAAATTATACTAATACATTAAATACGTGGGGGGAACTATAATTACATAAGAAAATAAAAATATTTACGGTATAACTACACTGGGATGCTTACATACCCATGCCATTCGTTGACATCTCCACATAGCACAACTGTCGACGCTAGTCTGATAATTTTATTTTTCTATTTTATTAGTAGTGGACGATAGTTAACTAAAATACACGAAAGCTCAAATATGTAGGTATAGCACAAGCAGAATTATTTAAGAAACAAATCTTTGTTTTTGATAATTTTTTTTGATAAACCGCGGAGTTTAGATTTCGTCAGTTGTTGTATATAATAGTTGCAACAATATACATTGAAAAATATAAGTCTCATTCCACTGTATGTGGCAATAACAATTTACATCGTTTAAAACAGGTTTGTATTAATATATTTAAACAAATACTAGGTTAAAAAATAAAAAGACATATTGTCAAGGATAAATTTATTTATTTTTTAATAGGAACAACACAAATACTTACTATTATTATATTTTTAGGAACATTTCTATAAACATTGCAATAAAAGTACTTACCTAATATTTATAAATTTTCATTAAAATCTTAGAGAACACCGATATAAAAATAAAATAATGAATATTAAAAAAAAACAGCTTATAATATTATCAAACTTAGGTTATTTAGAAACAATATAAAAAGGACATAAATGAAAACACAGCACACTCTTTCTATTATAGTTTAATAACATAACAAACTCTTCTTAGGATTGTGAAAATAGAATCATAAAAAATCATCATAAAATAACAAAAATAATTATGACTTACTTAATAATTTCTATAAGATCAACTTAAAATCAAGATAACTAGAAATCAGGTAACCATTTATAGTTATTGGCATAGTAACTATCCTTGGCTTTAGAGGAATATTTTTTTTTATTAGAAATTATACATAAGTAATTGAAAACAGTTGAGTTATTTTTAATTAAACAAACCAAATTTTTGGTTTTATTGGAGCTGTGAAAACTATTATTATTTTGAAAAAACAATGATAAAACGAAGATGAAATTTAAATGATTTAAAAAAAGGAAAGACTTTTATAAGTACTATTCTGAATCAGAAAATTCAACATTATGAGAGCCAGCAACAAAAGATAGACTCTTGAAAAAGTCATGATATGTGGCTGGAATAATTCCATTATGACAGAGACTCATTAAGTCATCATATTTTGCCTTTGTTAAGGGAAGATGGTTGGAATAGAGGGGGCATAGCTCAGCCATACTATTTCTCTGGCGTCTTCGGGTATTGGTATTAATGGCAATCGTCATAGCATTACTGTTTGCCAAATTGTACCGATATTCAATTTTAAGGATCTTCTGCACATACCCGCACTTATTTTATTTTGTTCCATTTAACTACGTCTCCACTTATATTTTTTGACCAATTACGCCCGTCCAAAAGTTGTTTAAAGTTATAAAAATCGGTGTGCTTCATTTCTACGACGCTATATGATTTTCCATCCTGTTTAGCCCATCTAACCAAGCTAAACCATTCCAGAGGTGTATATATAAGTTTATTTTTAGATGATCTTTCTATTAAAGCGTGTACGCTGTCACCCTCTGCTTGGGTATGACCTTTTTCGAGAAAGGTATGTTTTATAGTAATGTTAAGTTTATGAGCAATATACACATAAAACGCAAAAACAATGCGATTACGGTTCTGACCAGAATCTGAATTCTTTTGCACCATGTTCATGCATTTTTTGTATAAAATGAGAAAGACAGCTTGATACTTCATTAGAACCACGCTTAGCTTTTCCTTCGTGCCACATATAACAATGTCCCTCCTTATTTGCTAGATCAAACAAAGTAAAATTATAAAACCGACAACTTCCGCTTGTAATATAAAATACTCAATTGGCCATGAGGTGCATTAAGAATCTTTTGAAAATCAAAAGTAGCTGCGACGATTTTACCTTGTGAAGATTTGCTGTCATTTTTATCAGATTTCATGATTTGTCGGGATAACTTCTTGTTTGTGACATGATTTTCATGATCTGCGATTTGTTGTTCAGTAGGACCGTCAATATTTCTAAAAATGTGACATTGATCGCATTGATCTTTCTGAGGCACCTAAAAACTGAGCTTAAAATTTTCATTTACAAAATCTCGATATTGACGTTCGGTTTCAGCTTTCTCTTCATATTGTGTATTAGCCTGAAGCTACTCATAGTACATTTCAAATAATTTAAGAAAATTTAAATCTCCATCCAAATATAATTTGTTTGACCTTTACCTCGTATAATGTGACCTAACCGGCTGCAAGCTCTTGATGTGATCACACACACTGGTTATAACCGAATCTGTCTTTATTACGGGGTGGTTTGAATGTCTACCTCTTTTATCTGGGACTAGTACTACCGTTGTCGTATCCATCTTTTCTAGAGCCTTATAAATAACCTGATCACTGACAGACAAAGTGCTTTAAAAGTGTTTTTTGCACACATCCACGTAATTAATATTATCATTGTCATGACCTACTGGTATTAGGTATTTTAACGTGTACTTACGTCTTGAAACTGTATCTGTATAGACTCTACGTTCATTTTGCTTTTTTACTAAGTTAGCCACATACATCCATTGCTTTTCTCGATCGACTAAGCTCCAAAAACTTTCAAAAATCTTCTTTCTTTGTTCTTCGCTTAATTTGTCAAAGCACTTCTTGCGGCAGCGACATGGTGGGCCCATCTTTCTGCTTGCTTGTATTTTACCTTTTCTCGAAATAGATTCTTTTCCCAAATTACGTAAATACTTTCTTTTATTATCTATCCATTCTTTATAATGTCTTTTTCTTACATTACCTTTATCTTTCCTTGATGGACGACGGCGGCGGTCACTTGTGGTGGGACTATTATTCGAAATATCCGACAGCGGATTATTGTTCATGGTTGTATACGTCGAGCAGCTAGAAATCCATGCTAGTGAGGGTTGAGGTATAATATCGAACGCTGAAAAATTTTATTTTTGTATATAATATGGGCAGAAATCATTATCACAGTCGTAGTCCAAGTGATTGATACTACAAGAAGGGGAAGGGTGCGGTGTCTCAAGATTTGCAGTATCAGAATCTGTTGCTACTTCTAAGTTGTCAAAGATGTTTCCATCTATTATATTTGCCAACTCATTCATTTCAGATTCATTAAAACTTATTGGCAATGGTGACTCTGAAACAGTAATAATATTTTAATTTGATTGCAACCCGCGTATGTCCTGATGCCTATATCGTTTAGTGAAGACATACACCTTTTACCTCTCCAACATATAAAATGCTTTACCCTGGCTGACTGACTTAACGATCCACCAAAGCAGGTCGCACATAGTTGCCTGTATGACCTGCGTTAGTGAGGCATTAAGTCAGTCAGTCAGGGCAAGGCATTTTATAATGTTGCAAGATCCAATTTTAGAAAAGACTTGACATACATCATCGAAAACGAAAAAGGAATACCAAAGTAAAATACAGCATGTCACCATACAACAAAGTTTTGAATAACAACTACCGAAGTAAAATGTGGTATCTATTACATACAACAATATTTTTATTTAAATGTAAACGTAAAATGTTATACAATATTTTTTATGAACGCTCAACGACGTATACTATTGTAAGTAACCTATAAAACATTTTAGGTTGGTATCACGACAAAAAAGTAACATTAACTTTATTAATGCTAATAAAATATTACAAAAAGAAACATATACCTGTGATATTTCGGAGACTTGAATCACGAAAGTTGTTTAGTTCTATTTCATCTAATGAAACATTGTTATTTTAAATGGGTGTCTCGGAGTTTCTATTTTGTGTAATCGTATTATTGACTACATCACATAGTCTACGTCCTCTTGTTATTATCCTTGTACGATTCATTGTTATATATTTGAAGTAATTCAATTACCTATAAAGTTATTTTTGAAAAAACTTAAACGGTTCCTACATCATGGGTGCGGCCGGTTGAAAGTCCGGCGTGGTCTGTTGTATGTGACCAATACGAGACGCGGGCGCGTGATTCTCCCCGCCCTGCACCCCGCGTAAGCTATTGTAAAGGTCTATACAATGCTATAGTCCGTTCTCGTTTGAAAGTTACAACATTATACGTCTGGCAAATCCATAAAAAATCGTATTTTTTTTTCACTTTGAATGCTTTAAATAATGCAAATTAGGATAGTTTTTTGTAAAAACGCCAAACGCCATTTTTGTGGCATACAACAACTTACGTGGGAGGTATCGAAAAATCTGCAGTTGCCAACCCACCTGCAAGGCGTGGCAATGATCCCCGCTATGAGGCAACCTGTGAGAGAGGCCTGTGTTCAGCAGTGGACTTCTGGTTGACAGTAACGGTAACGGTCCGTGAGCCACAGTATCCGCTTACCATTAGGACGACTGTGTGCTCGTTTGTCACTCTTCTTTCCATAAAATGTAACTTTAGTTATTGAACAATAAATACACGTAACACATACAAAACTCGTAGACATACCGAGCTTCGAATGTTTTTCAATGCAACATTTATACAAAACTAGAATGTTAATGAATGTGGAGCTTTGATATGTTCTATAGTATTTTCCCATGGTAATATTTACGCTTGTTATTCGTATTTTTCTCAAGTCTATTTTCTGTATCGATATTTAAATATGATTTAACATTTTCATTTTACGTCAATATACATGTACATTAAGCAATTCGTCGTGTAGTTGTGATGTAAGAGGATTCTCTACTGCATGTCACCACTTCAGTGTCGTAAGACGTGACAGGGGAAATAACACTGGAGATAGGCAGCAGATTCTGTCTGATAACAACTAAAATGAATCAAAAACTGCCATTGCCAACTCACCTGCCAAGCGTGACAACTATAGCAAATATCTCCCTATAAGACAACCTATTGAGATGATTTATGTCCAGCTTTAGGCTTAGATTGATAGAACTTTATGAAGATAAATGATGATTAACATTGATTGAAGGCTGTAATAGTTCAGAGGCTCCACAATCGTCTTCAATATAGGTACAACTGAATTGTTAATACTGGTTTTTCGTGCTGATTTAATGCGTGCTCGGTGGACCAACGTACCGATGCTGAATATAAAAAGCATGTCTGCGAACTGTTAATGAACCTTTAGTCTCCATTTTTCAACCCACATAATGCCGAACTATCACATATTGACACATTGACATAAACACTGATAGGATAAATGATAGAATAGTCACGACGCGTACAGCTTCACTCTGCGTATTTTCCATGTACACGTCAGATTTTTTTTATAGAATAAACGTGAAAAACGAGCACACAGTTCACCTGATGGTAAGTGGATGCTGTGCCTCGTAGACATTCATATTTATCCTCGTTTAAGAATCGAAACGCAGATGCGTTGGGACTCCTGAGGATTAAATGGAATGCCTCGTTTCCACTAGAAAAGTGTCTCTGGATCTTTACATCTTTACACTACACCATACTAAACACAGTAGTATTAAGCTGCTACATTACGCTGGTATTCTGTGAGAGCGTGGTCCTTCCCCAGTCAATTCGACTCATTCGTGTTACAGTCATAATATAGCTGCAGCTTGGCTCTACCACGTAAAAAATTATATCCCAAGTTAACGAATACATTAAAATCTTACCAACATTTCTCTTATTTCATTTACTTTTCCACAAAATAGGTTAGAGTTATACATTATCTTATAACCCAGTTAATTGTGAAAGATTTTGGATGCGGATATATGTGGCAATTCCCAAGCAATGCTCGGCCGGAATTAGTTTAAATTTTATAAAATTCTATTCACATTTTATTTACGAAAGTCCGTGTCCATATTATTGTAAAACTTCTGTTATTGCAGGTGTTAGTCTGCATTATTTGTTTCACGCGTCACCGCATACACACACAAATTACAATTTGTACATTTAGAAATATTTTGGGAAATATTTAATATATAAATTTAGCTCATTTGCCGGGACTTCATTTTATATTTCATATGCAAGGGAGTTTATTTCTGTACATTTCCAATGTTAATTTTTTGTTATATGTCGCTCTTCTAGTATACCAACAAAACAACACCTAGCGTTTCGAAGCAATGCGATGAGACACGGTCTCAGAATACGGAATACAAGTATTTATATTAATATATAAAATATATAATAAAATACAGAAAAGGGAGACAAACGAGCACACAGTCTCCAGTAAACGTATAATACATCTATTCTCATTTTGGTGGAGCCACGTGTTTAAGGCTGCCGAAGTCTATTTCCCCCGGTCGAACCTTAAACCTATTGCGCGAAATATTAATCTAAGTGGACTGTATCTAATAATGCTTCTACACTTGTATATGCGGTACAATGCACTCGCTCTTCCCAAAAAAAACGAACTATATGCCAAATCGATGAAAGGAATCCTGCTTTATTAGGAAAACACAAAATTGGAGCGGGTTAAAACTACTATATCAAGCAGGCAATAATAATGGATATTGACTCACCGGGATGTTTCTTCTGTGCGGTCGAGCACTATAACTGCGACTTCTGGAACACTCCGGAGAGAGGCGGTGCGCGACTATATCTCACACGAGGTGAGGCGGGTTTCCTGGAGCTCGACTGCTTCCAGGCTAAAGCGGTTTCTACTAGATGTGTTTCCAACAACGAGCGCGGCGGGAAGAGGCCACGCGTCGGTCGCGCGTGTCTTATATATCCTCGGTTCCGATGATTACGTGATGTTCTAGAATCATCTTCTTTCCCCTCCCACCCCACCACCCCGATGTGTCGATAGGAGGGTACGAATGATATCGTTTTGGAAAGGGATAACCGATTTGGCAACCTACCGTCAAATAAAATAAATACGAATGTATTCCGCGCAACCACATTTAAAAATTAAAATGCAGATATGTTGCTACTCCTGAGGGCTAAGATGGAATGCCTCGTTTCCAGCAAAAGGGATCTACGCTTCTGTAGTCACCATGTGAACCAGCAGGATTAAGCTACTTATTTACGCTTGTATTCTGTGAGAGAGTTGTCTTTTCCAGGTTGAGTCGACTCATTCGTGCTACTACTATAATGTAGTAGCACGAATGAGTCGACTCTATCTACACTAGTAGCTGTAGCATGGCTGTACCACGTGCATATAGTAGTACCTAGACTATGTTGTTACTTTGATCAGTTTACGACACTAGTAGTGTGTAATTCGAATCGTGTGATGTCGTGTCGTGGTTTATCGCTCACCGAGGCAATGAGTAAAATTCGTCCCGCAGTAGCTTATCAGTTACGGCGTTAAGGGTAACGGACTCGAATCTTGCACGGAACAAGTTTGTATAGCCTACAAATAATTATTTTTCCGGATCTGGATCTTGTGCATACTTGATTCATATTTACTTTACATACTTATGTTGAAAGAGGGCAATTAATCGCTTAGTATTTATAATTGTAAATCTGTATAATTTGCTACGAATTTAGTAAATTGTATACGTTTATTCAAAATGCACGTTTCAATTTTAATTACTTGCTGGTGGCTCTTAGGACTTACCTACCTTTAACGTGTACTTATCTGTACTATAATTGTTACCAAGAAACTAGGAAAAATACAACACTGTCGATAATACGTGTATGTTACATGTTATACGTGGTAGAGCCATGCTGCAGTTATATTAGTAGTATAGTTGTAGCACGAATGAGTCGACTCGACCGGGGAAGGAACACGCTCTCACAGAATACCAGCTTGAAATAGTAGCTTAATGCTGCAGTGTTTCGTATGGTGAGTGTAGAGAACCGGAAACCCTTTTTACTGGAAACGAGGCATTCCATCTCTGTCCTCACGAGTGACAACCCATCTGCATTTTGATTTGTAATCGAGGATAGATGTAGATGTCTATGTGCCGCAGCAACCACTTACCATCAGGTGGACTGTGTGCTCGTTTGTCACCCTATCCCATAAAAAAAATACGTGCAGCGCCTCAAAATGAGGCACTATAAGGAACATGTAAGGATGACATTAGTATTGTTTCTATTAAAAACAAACCCTACTCGTATTTCTCATTAAATTAATATAATTTCTCTGCATAATGTAACTTTTTTTTCTAAAAAGTATAGTTTGTTTCATCTTGCAAATAAGATCAGTTGTAATCTACTTTGTACGTACTCAGCCGACTTGCGTACTGGCGTAGATTGTTGACTGTGTAAACACTCTGAGACAAGCTTGTTGACGCATAAAGTTACTCGTACTATCAGTTTCACTGCAGAAATTCTTTAGATTGGAATTATTACTTACTGGTACTATATAAGACCGAGCAGCTGCAGTCATGGAGTTAGTGTATGGTCGTTTGACCTCAGTGGATCTATCAATACTAAATCTGTGTTACTTGAACGCATCAAAGGCCATGGATGTAAGTGTTTATGATATTGACAAACTTACTTTTCTTTCTGTTATTTTCTTACTTGTGTATGATTTAATTAGTGTTTACAAATTATATTTAAATATTATGTGTGTATATGATTAAGCCGTGGTAGCTCAGATGGTTAGCGCAAGCTGTAAATTTCACAGTACGCGACCCGGATTCGATCCCCGCCGGCACTAATTAAATTGTTAATTGCAATTTTAAGTGCTGATTTACCACGTGCTCAGCGGCGAAGGAAAACATCGTGAGGAAACCTACATGTCTGAGAAAATTTCGAAGGCATGTGAAGTTCGCCAACACGCATTGAGGCAGCGCGGCGGACATTTCCTAGCCCGGAATACAAAGACAATAGCAGAAAGTGAAAAAGTTAAAAAATACTTTTTTAACAATGACAGTCGTTAGTTGATCATTAGTGAATGTGATTATATTTACTTAAATTACAGGAAAACAAGAGCAGAAGGAAGAGATGGGATGATGGGAAGTAATGAAGCATTGTTATGTGAAGTTTGTGGAACAATCATATTTTTAGTAACGTGTAAATACTTTTAACTTTTAGGTTCAAAATGACACAAAATCTAAAAAATATTAGATATATCATCGACATGGACGGATTTTACATTATATATCCTCATAAACATTTTCAATGTAGAGAAATAGCTATTCTAGACGTAAAACTATCTAATAAAAATTATGCGTTTATCGATCATTGTTTGTTTCGACCAAATTATCCTTTCAATTATTTGTTGCCAAAAGACAATAAAAACTGTTCGTTATTGCGAAACACACGTGCACGGCATTCCATATTTTGACGTGACCGAAGAATTAAAATGTGCCTACAAACAAGAGAACATCATTCCCATATTAAATTGGTACATTAGAAATTTGTGCAAAGACGAAGTGAGCGCATACAAAGGTGGTTCAGCAGAAAAACAATTTTTAAAAATGTTGACGACAAATGATAGAATTTTTAATATTGAAGAATACAAATGTCCAAAATATAATGATTTGGTAAATTTCATAAATTTGAACAAACGTTATGTGTGTAATAATTATATATTTGCAAAAATTAATCACAAAATTTTACATTTTTCTTGTTATGAAGTGTGGGTTTTTTTACAAGTGGTTATTGCTTGAAAACAAATATTTTAAATTAATCATAAATTTTATTTGATTTCCCAAAAACATTAGCTATAGTACATAATATATATTAATTGTTTACCTACACCAACACTTTAATTTTTTATTTCACCCCTTAGAACTTTAGACATGTGTAATGTTTCACTTTATACATCCGTTTACTGCTATTGTGGCAGGACCAAGTGGATATGGGAAGTCAAATTTTGTAACAAATTTCATAAAATCAGTTACAGAAATATGTAGTTGTGATTTTAAGCAGATCACATGGTGCTTTGATGAAATGCAACCTTTATATAATTTACGAAATGTTAACTATCATCAAGGAATTCCAAATCTTAATATGTTTGATGGCGAAAACCCACATCTTGTAATTATTGATGATCTAATGAGAGAGTCCGATGTAACTTTAAACTCGAACAGTGTTTTGTATTAGATTAAATAGAAGATTTATAAAAAAATAAAAAATAATATATTGCATACAATTTGTTTTATTTAATTTTATAACGTTTCACATAGTTACATACACATAAAATGCATTACACATGACACATAAAATCTAACACACAACACATATTATAACCTTAACTACTATAGTCTACAGTAACATTTCTGTTTTTATCTATCCCAATAATATTATCAAACTCAGCATAAACTATAGAGTTAATTGTTTGTATTAGTGAGGATTCAAATCGTACTTCTAATCTTACACTACCATGCTTTATGAGATTCCAATGTGCTGATGAGTTGGCTGATAAATCAGGAGTTAAGTCAAATGCTAATAGACAGTACCCTTTGGCATACTGTTCACAAGAGATTCCATTTCCTTCATTAAGAAAGTGAATACCAGTTCCCGAGAATAGAGTATGATATGCTGATGTAAATATACTATTATTAAAAGATGGATGCAAGGCTTTTGAAGGTATTTGTTGACCATCAATATATAAGCTGAAAGAATTAATTCCATAGTTTTCAAAGTTAAATGGATTTTTAGTAAGGGCACCATTAAATGCAGAATTGTTCACAAATCCAATTATAGATCTTTTGGGTACGTCCCTAAAAATATATTATCATGAGTTTTTCTTGAACACCCGATGGAATTGTTAAAACTTTTACTTCAGCTCGAGTAATAGGATATTTATCAGTGGTAGAAGCTAAAACTTTTTGATGTGCGAGTCGTACACTTGGATTAATTCGTGCTCATCGAACAATAAGAATTGCGTCCGTAATGTAAACTTTAAACTTTACATCGTTTGACCCAGCAATTAAATTAAAACTCTCTCTTGATCGAACCAATTTAACACTCATTTCAACGCCATTAATTAAAAATTTATCTTGGTTGAAAATGTCACCGTGAAGATGACCAATTCAATGAATGATCAAGGAAAAACTCTTAATAATATATTTTATAAATATCCTATTACTCGAGCTGAAGTAAAAGTTTTAACAATTCCATCGGGTGTTCAAGAAAAAACTCTTGATAATATATTTTTAAAACAGGTACCCAAAAGATGTATAATTGGATTTGTGAACAATTCTGCATTTAATGGTGCCCTTACTAAAAATCCATTTAACTTTGAAAACTATGGTATTAATTCTTTCAGCTTATATATTGATGGTCAACAAATACCTTCAAAATCCTTGCATCCATCTTTTAATAATAGTATATTTACATCAGCATATCATACTCTATTCTCGGGAACTTGTATTCACTTTCTTAATGAAGGAAATGGAATCTCTTGTGAACAGTATGCCAAAGGGTACTATCTATTAGCATTTGACTTAACTCCTGATTTATCAGCCAACTCATCAGCACATTGGAATCTCATAAAGCATAGTAGTGTAAGATTAGAAGTACGATTTGAATCCTCACTAATACAAACAATTAACTCTATAGTTTATGCTGAGTTTGATAATATTATTGGGATAGATGGAAAACAGAAATGTTACTGTAGACTATATTAGTTAAAGTTATAATATGTGTTGTGTGTTAGATTTTATGTGTCATGTGTAATGCATTTTATGTGTATGTAACTATGTGAAACGTTATAAAATGAAATAAAACAAATTGTATGCAATATATTATTTTTTATTTTTTTATAAATCTTCTATTTAATCTAATACAAAACACTGTTCGAGTTTAAAGTTACATCGGACTCTCTCATTAGATCATCAATAATTACAAGATGTGGGTTTTCACCATCAAACATATTAAGATTTGGAATTCCTTGATGATAGTTAACATTTCGTAAATTATATAAAGGTTGCATTTCATCAAAGCACCATGTGATCTGCTTAAAATCACAACTACATATTTCTGTAACTGATTTTATGAAATTTGTTACAAAATTTGACTTCCCACATCCATTGGTCTGCCACAATAGCAGTAAACGGATGTATAAAGTGAAACATTACACAGGTCTAAAGTTCTAAGGGGTGAAATAAAAAATGAAAGTGTTGGTGTAGGTAAACAATTAATATATATTGTGTACTATAGCTAATGTTTTTGGGAAATCAAATAAAATTTATGATTAATATAAAATTTTATTTTCAAGCAATAACCACTTGTAAAAAACCCACACTTCATCACAAGATAAATGTAAAATTTTGTGATTATTTTTTGCAAATATATGATTATTACACACATAACGTTTGTTCAAATTTATGACATTTCCCAAATGATTGTATTTTGGACATTTGTATTCTTCAATATTAAAAATTCTATCATTCGTCGTCAACATTTTTAAAAATTGTTTTTCTGCTGAACCACCTTTGTATGCGCTCACTTCGTCTTTGCACAAATTTCTAATGTACCAATTTAATATGGGAATGATGTTCTCTTGGTTGTAGGCACATTTTAATTCTTCGGTCACGTCAAAATATGGAATGCCGTGCACGTGTGTTTCGCAATAACGAACAGTTTTTTTGTCTTTTGGCAACAAATAATTGAAAGGATAATTTGGTCGAAACAAACAATTATCGATAAACGCATAATTTTTATTAGATAGTTTTACGTCTAGAATAGCTATTTCTCTACATTAAAAATGTTTATGAGGATATATAATGTAAAATTCCGTCCATGTCGATGATGTATCTAATATTTTTTAGATTTTGTGTCATTTTGAACCAAAAAGTTAAAAGTATTTACACGTGACTAAAAATATGATTGTTCCACAAACTTCACATAACAATGCTTCATTACTTCCCATCATCCCATCTCTTCCTTCTGCTCTTGTTTTCCTGTAATTTAAGTAAATATAATCACATTCACTAATGATCAACTAACGACTGTCATTGTTAAAAAAGTATTTTTTAACTTTTTCACTTTCTGCTATTGTCTTTGTATTCCGGGCTAGGAAATGTCCGCCGCGCTGCCTCAATGCGTGTTGGCGAACTTCACATGCCTTCAAAATTTTCTCAGACATACAGGTTTCCTCACGATGTTTTCCTTCACCGCTGAGCACGTGGTAAATCAGCACTTAAAATTGCAATTAATAATTTAATTAGTGCCGGCGGGGATCGAACCCGGGTCGCGTATTGTGAAAGTTACAGCTTGCGCTAACCATCTGAGCTACCACGGCTTAATCATATACACACAGAATATTAAAATATAATTTGTTAACACTAATAAAATCATACATACGTAAGAAAATAACAGAAAGAAAAGTAAGTTTGTCAATATCATAAACACTTACATCCATGGCCTTTGATGCGTTCAAGTAACACAAATTTAGTATTGATAGATCCACTGAGGTCAAACGACCATACACTAACTCCATGACTGCAGCTGCTCGGTCTTATATAGTACCAGTAAGTAATAATTCTAATCTAAAGAATTTCTGCAGTGGAACTGATAGTACGAGTAACTTTATGCGTCAACAAGCTTATCTCACATTCTGTTGCTTATCTCAACATTCTTTCGTATTGCGTCTTGTTCAGTGCATCGATGACTCAACAAAATGATGCAATTTAATATTTAGAAATCACTATAATTGATCTTTCCTATGTTAGTCATTGAGTAGATTGGTACTGTAATAATCTATTAATAGTAGTAATATCATGAATACACTAGATGTACAACAACATCTGAAAAAGATTCACCCCAGTCTAGAAAATAATGTTTATGCTGCTAATAGACTGCCCATGTATACCCACGTATCAACGTATATAATATGCAATTTGGATACAGATGATAAACCAGGGTCACATTGGGTAGCTTTATATAACGATACGAATGACGTCGGTCAATATTTTGATTCATATGGACGGTCACCTGTACGCTATCGTCTAGAGTTTTTAAAAAGGAATTGTAAAAGATGGAACTGGAATGTTGATAGAGTTCAGAATGAGTGGACTTCAGTTTGTGGCGAATATTGCTTAATGTATTTGCTATATAAGTTTCAGGGATGTTCAATGCATAGTTTTACGAGTATATTTACAGGGAACACACTGTACAATGATATTTTAGTGGATGAGATGTTTCGCTCTTATTTTATAGACAATAAGTAATAAGATTTTGTGATAATAAAAATTAGGTAATGTGTTTTATTGATGATTCAGATTAGTGTTGTAGATAGGAACAAAGAAATATAATACAATAGCACTGATAAGCCGACGCATACGCCGAGGAAAAATAGACAATGACGGTATTCAATGAACAATAGATAAATAGATAAGCACCATGGGGTGCTAATGACGGTGGAGGCCCTCACCGGATATCAATTAGATAAGAGTTAATTGATCTACACATCTCCGGAACCGTGCATCCTACGCGAAAACGGACCGCAGATTCGTGATCAGAGCATGAAACTTTTTTTTTTATGATCGTGAGTCTCGATGAACATTGTACCACTTCTGACTCAGTGAGCCAGAACTGGTACTACCTATCTATTCATGCAGAATTACTCAAACACCACCTCACATCTGGCTATCTATTGTGGAAGGGAGAGTTCTACAAGCAAGAAGACGGTGTAGCGATGGGCTCACCTGTCTATCCCGTAGTCGCCGACATATTCATGAGGGACTTTGAGGAGAAAGTATTTCTTACTGGAGCAGTAAAAAAGATTTTCTCCTCAAAGTCCCTCATGAATATGTCTAAATCCAAGATTCTACAAGTGGTACGTAGAAGATTATTTCACAATTTTACTTTCTGGCAAAGACTGCATTTTTAGACCTTCTCAACATACACTTAGCAATAGAGTTAGAGGCAAATCATTCTTTAGCTTTTCTAGATATTTTAGTAATCTTAAATCCTGATAACACTATTAGTTACACTATGTATATAAAAAAGACCTATACCCACTGTTATTTAAACGGTGAATCTCACCATTCTTCACAAATAACAACCGTGAGGAAATCTTTGTTTAAAAGAGCACAAGGGATCTGGGAAAATAAATATCTGTCCGCCGAGCTTCAGCACATCAAGCAAGTATTCCAAGACAAAAAGCTTCAGGTCCCGCGCCTTTGTCATAGTTATCGAGTAAAAGACAGCCACGGTCGAGGATGTGCCTGCTGTCCTCCCATACGTCGGAGGGGTCGCAGACAAGATTTGCTACATCTTGAAGCGAGCTTCAATTAAATTCTACTACAAGCCGTCGAAGAAGATTAGTTATTTTGTTATCATCCGTCAATTGCAATATCCCTCTACAAGATGCAGGAGTGTACAAGCTTGATTGTGATTGTGGTCTCTCGTACATAGAACAAACAAAAAGATCTATAAGAGCATATAGCTGACGTGAAGCACCGACCTTCTTAGAAGTCTGCGAACATGTTCAAAACCGACCCCGCCCTTACGCGAGGCTATTAAATTAAAAAAAAACCTTATTTCAGTAAATAAATTGGATGGGTGCTGCCATCTACTTGGGATCCTATACTTAACAAAATTAAAACCGAACCCAAGCATACCTTTGATACTCGTAGTTACTGTAAGCTCGTTCTGCGTAGATTGCACCAAAAATTAAAAAAAAAATATTCAAAAACTGAAGTTAGCCGGGCTAACTATGAAGTCGGGACGAAAACACCTCAATAGTCCCCCCCTCCTCCGTGACCGTGGATACTTTTAAGCACCCGAAACGTCTGGAATTAAAAAGTTAAATTAAACGCGATAAAATTCGCAAAATTAGTTTCATTTATTAGCTCACGTAAATATAAGAAATCGGTTACTTACAACGTTACCGGTTCTTCTCGATGAACACATGAAAAACATAGTAGCATTATGCTTTTTGAGGGTGTAAGCAAGTCAAGATAAATTTTAATATTTCAATGTTTGCTTTTGACTACATGAAAGTAAAAAAGCTACGCAATCACCTCAACAATTCCCTACAACGGTTGACCTTGTTTGAAGATGCGGAGATAAACTCGCAAGTTGACATTTTTCTCCCAACAGTTACAATTTTAACTTCAAAAATAAATACATACATTAGAAAGCTCATTATGACTAACCATTCTCATCTTTTACAGGATCGTCTAGTTTCAAAAAAAAATTCTCATAGGAATACTTTTTACTTATGCCTTAAATATAATATGTAAAGGTATCTTAGTAATATTACATTATCTTAGGAAATCTTGATACATCTACACAAAAGAATATTCTAGTATTTTCTATATTATCTATATTAGTAGTTTCTCGGTTGAGTAAGCCCGTTTGTGTTGCATTCTGCTATATAACATTATAGTTGGTAACCTCTAAATAAGATGGTTAAGTCTATACTTGCACATATATCCAAGATCCAAGATTTTTCATTCTGACAATTTTGGTACATTTTAACCCCTTTCCTAAAAAAAGATTTCTTTGACTTCTAATATTTTACAGC
The DNA here is from genome assembly GCA_907164705.1 of Parnassius apollo. Taxonomy (NCBI): domain Eukaryota; kingdom Metazoa; phylum Arthropoda; class Insecta; order Lepidoptera; family Papilionidae; genus Parnassius; species Parnassius apollo. The sequence continues at coordinate 1,823,099 of CAJQZP010000631.1, read as the reverse complement.
CAATAAAAAATTTGAAAGTAAGCGACGAATAAAAATACTTTTAAACTAACTTCTGAAAAGGAGGGGTTCTCTGTGAGTTTGTATATTATATTTTATCGATGGAGCCACTTACAGTTATTGTTCTGCCAATTAAATATTTTTTCAGTTTGTGATACTCGTATATCTTTAGCATTTCATATTGACTGAATCAGTTATTAAATGTGCTTGTAGCTTTTACATTTTATTTTCGAAAGCCGCAAAACTTACCCATCTCTTACGTTAATAATTTTTCTAGCGCATCTCGGAATTCACTCAAAAATAACATCGTGATAATAGCTGCATTTCTATGTGAGCGGCGCTGTCGTCGCGCCACAAGCGAAATACACCGAAGTCTAAATCACGCTATCAACATTCCGAATCATAAACAGCATATATAGAACTTCTCCGAATTATCACTCGGAGTGTTGGCCGCTCCCCGGGCATAACACCTTGCCCGGTGGGAGATCTCCCCTTTTCCTTCCACGGCCACAGTGGTGACCATCCTACGTGATCTGAACACGCAACCAAACAACCTTCGGAAACTTCAAGCTTCATCAACGTCATAGAATACCCCCTACCCATTCGCTCCCGAGCAGATATCGTCTGCAGTCTTCATATCCTGCAAGCCATCTAGCTTCACAAGGTTCATCGCAGCACTGGAATAATAATGCTTCCTGTTCCTTCAAGCTACTCTCTGCGCTATACAGTGTTCGGCACGGCTCTGAGCCTTACTGCTCGCCTCTGCTTTACAGCACTCTCGCAGATTACTTGCCTTCTTCTCGACTCACCGCAGACTACAAGGTAATCTCCTGGCACTTGCACATTCGTCGACAACTCGACTGTACTATCGACCTTCGGTCTGAGCAGGGGGGTGATGTAGCTGCGCTGTCGTCGCGCCACAAGCGAAATACACCGAAGTCTAAATCACGCTATCAACATTCCGAATCATAAACAGCATATATAGAACTTCTCCGAATTATCACTCGGAGTGTTGGCCGCTCCCCGGGCATAACACCTTGCCCGGTGGGAGATCTCCCCTTTTCCTTCCACGGCCACATATGAAAAAAAAACATTTTTTGAGGTCACGTCATGTCCGACTCTTCTTTGCCTTAAAATTCATTTACCATTAAGAGAAATGGTTTGCCCAACAGTGACTTGTATGTCGGATGTTATTATTTTTATGTATGTCTATAGCTGCAAAATGTCTAGAAATGGAAGCTGTTGTGAGATTGCGGCGCAAGAGAATTCATCATCCTATTTCTCACCGTATGTGTCCTGTGTGGTGTCGCTACATACCTACATATAAAAAATATTACAATCGAATTGTGAACCGATGTTTTTAAGTTGCCTAAAATCGCTTTAATCGATAAGAGGGTATTTAGGATTTTTAAAACTAAACGCGTTAGGATGCTTTGCTTGTTCTCTAAATCACGCGTCGTAAGTTGTGAAATGTGGTTATGAGCACTTACTGCCGGAACTGCGAACGTATAAATTGCTAACTTCTAATAAGAATGTCGTAATTACGAAGCGGTTACCAATAATTATGCTATTTTGTTGTTTTTGTAACAACAGATTATTATGTTAATGTCTACGAATATTATTAGTGTCACTATATCGATTATGTTAAAATTATTTTAGCAATTCTAAACTTAAGTCCTGCAGTTATAAATCAGCTCGACCGGGGAAGGACCAAGCTCTCACAATAAACCAACGTAAAATAGCAGCTCAGCATTGAGGTGTTTCGTATGGTGAATGTAGAGAACCGGAGACAGACATACCATCTTAGAACTCATGGAAAACAACGAATCTACATTTTTAATCGTAATCGAGGATTTCAACTTGGCACCGCTGAAGGGACTGTAGCACCGCCCAAATTTCGACGGAATCAAAGGCGTTCTCATAGTCTACATACGCCAGGCAAAGTGGCAGATTGTACTATTCGGTCTTTTGTACAATTTGCCGCAGGGTATGTATGTGGACTATGGTACTGAAGCCTTTTCGGAAACCGGCTTGTTCGATATATCGAAGTTCTGAAGTGTTTGTACTACGCTTTTTTTGGGCTACGATGGCTATCCGAGTACAGAACCAGAGTTCGAAACCTATCCAACTGCAGAGAGGTGTAAGACAGGGTGACGTTATATCCCCGAAACTCTTCACCACTGCTTTGGAAGACGTTTTCAAGCTACTGGACTGGAAAGGATACGGTATTAACATCAATGGCGAGTACATCACTCACCTTCGATTTGCCGACCATATAGTCCTTATGGCGGAATCGCTGGAGGACCTTAGCACTATGCTCAATGACCTCAATAGTGTCTCCCAACGGATAGGTCTTAAGATGAACATGGACAAAACAAAGATCATGTTTAATGTCCATGTCACACCTATGCCGGTAGTGGTTGGGAGCACTATGATCGAAGTTGTTGACGAGTACGTTTACCTGGGACAAATAGTCCGACTAGGTAAATCCAACTTCGACCGAGAGGTCAATCGACGGATTCAACTCGGCTGGCCAGCGTTTGGGAAATTACGACATATCTTCTCGTCAGGTATACCTCAATCTCTGAAAACTTAAGTGTAGAACCAGTGCGTGTTGCCAGTGATAACTTACGGATCTGAGACGTGGTACTTCACTGCTGACCATATGAGGACGCTCAAGGTCGCTCAGCGAGCTATGGAGAGGGCTATGCTCGGAGTTTCTCTGCGTGATAAACTCAGAAATGAGGATATCCGCAGTAAAACCAGAGTGACCGATATAGCCCAACGGGTTAGTAAGCTGAAGTGGCAATGGGCCGGCCACATAGCTCAAAGAACCGATAACTGATGGGAAAGAAAGGTTCTCGAGTGGCAGCCTCGTACCGGTAGGCGTAGTGTAGGGCGACCCCCCACTAGATGGAGTGACAACCTGGTAAGACATGCAGGAAGTAGATGGAAGCAGGTGGCTCAAGACCGTACTTTGTGGCATTACTTGGGGGAGGCCTACGTTCAGCAGTGGACTTGTGAAGGGCTGTAATGATGATGATAATGATGAATCGAGGATTTAGTCGATGTAGATGTCTATGGGTCACAGTAACCACTTTTCATCAGATAAACTGCCAGCTCGTTTGTCACTCCTCTCCTATAAAAAATAATTAACAGTCGCCCAGAGACCAACGAGATGGTTTTAAGCAATGAAATGTCAAGTGATAAAAATTAATTCGACATTTTTGTAAAATAGGAGTTAACTCAAATTTTGTGACAAATTAAATAGCGCTAATGGAGCTTTAATTTTTGGATTCGTTGGCTAAAATCCAGCGTACGTAAATCATTTTACACAACTTTAACTAATGAATTGCAGTAATGGCTAAATTCTGAATGAGCTTTGAATATTGTTTTCGCCACTTTAGATATATTGCTGATTAGTTCACAACTACACTACCTTAGAATACCTGGTGTGTTAGTGTAGCATTAAGTTACATTTTGACTGCCTCGTTTATCTAATAGTCGTAAACGCAATTGTCGATTATGAGGATCAACATCAAAGTTATTTTATTTTCCGTCGAAAAGTTGGCGAAAGTCGAAAGCGAGTCGAAAGGTTGTCAGAGTCGGGAAGTTGACGGTCTTTCATTCGGTGCCCCGGAAAGCACGTCAAACCGTTAGCCCTGGGTCTCAACACTGAGATTGAAGGTATAGAGGGAGCGCCTGTGCATTGCGCATGCAATTGGACATTACAATCCTGTCCTGCGCAGATGGATAGTCTCCGTTAAGATAGGTCACCAGGATCAACATTTAGGCTTGTACACATTATAACTTACATTTTGTTCGTGGTTTTTTTAGAGCATTGAATAACAAACGAGCACACAGTCCAGGCAACGGTAAGTGAATTAAAATGGAATGCCTCGATTCCAGTAAAAAAAGAGAACTTTTTTCTCGGTTCTCTACACTCTCCATACAAATCACAGCAGCATTACATTAGGTAGTCTGTGAGAGCGCGGTTTTGCCTCGGTCGAGCCGAACCATTTGTGCTACAACGATATTATAGCTGCAGCGTGGCTCTATCACGTAAAAATAGAAAGTATATTCATGTTGCAAAAACATATTGGTTTTGGCACCTATGGATCAAGCTGATCCATAGGTGTCAGTAAAAGACCACGCTCTCACATCACACTAGTATAAAATAGCAACTTATTGCAATTCCATCTGTACTCAGGGGTGACAACGTATCTGCGTTTTGATTTTTAATTGAGGATATATCTATGGCCCTCAATGTCCACGTACCATCAGGTAAATTTTGCGCTCGTTTGTTACTCAATATAATAAATATTTTTATTCACCGAGGAATTTTTAATCCATCTATAAATTTATTCATCATTATCATCATTACAGCCCTTAACAAGTAACTGCTGAACGTAGGCTTCCACCACGGAATGCCACAAAGCACGTGGCATTCCTTTTTTTATAGGATAGAGTGGTAAACGAGCACATAGTCCACCCGATGGTAAGTGGTTACTACGGCCCATAGAAATCCACATCTTTTCTCGATTACAAATCAAAATTTAGATGCGTTGTCACCCATGAGGACTAAGATGTAATGCCTCGTTTCCAGTAAAAAGGGTCTCCGTTTCTCTACTCTCGCCATACGAAACACAGTAGCATTAAGCTGCTATTTCACGTTGGTATTCTGTGAGAGCGTAGTCCCTCCCCGGTCGAGCCGACCCATTCTTGCTACAACTATACTACTAATAGAACTGCAGCATGGCTTTACCATGTATAATATATCCTTAGGGGCTTTTGCCACCTGTATCATCGACTTCCAAAGTCGTCACTCCATCTAGTGAGTAGACGCCCTGCACTTCACCTACCGGAACGAAGCTGCCAATCGAAAACCTTTCTTCCGATCGGTTGTTGAATTTTCGAGCTATATGGCCTGCCCATTGCCACTTCTGCTTGCATTTTATATACATCTTATAGTTGGATAGGTACTAATCTGCTGGGTTATGTCAGTCACTCTGTTTCTACTGCGGATATCCTTATTCGTAAGCTTATCACGCAGACTAATCCCGAGTATTCATTCATTCATTCATTCTGCATAGCTCGCTGAGTGACCTAGAGCTTCCCCATACGGCTAACAGTAAAGAACCAGGTTTCAGATCCATAGATCATCACTGGCAATACGCAATGGTAGTACAATCTTGTTTTCAGGTTTTGAGGCATGCCTGACGAGAAGATGGGTCATAATCTCCCCAACGCTGCCCAGTCAAGCTAAATCCGTCGATTAACCTCTCGGTTGAAGTTAGACTTACCCAGTCGGACTAATTGTCCTAGGTGACTCCTGACTCCTGACCTTACTCATCAAGAACTTTGAACTTAGTGCTCCCAACAACTACCGGCATTGGTGTCACATGAACATTACATATGACTTTTGTTTGGTCGACGTTCATTTTAAGACCTATCTGTTGGGTAACACTATTGAGGTCATTCAGCATAGTGCTTAGGTCCTCCAGTGATTTTACTAAAGGGACTATATCATCGACAAATCGAAGGTGAGTAATATCTCGCCATTGACGTTAATAATGTATCCTTTTAATTTCAGAAGCTCAAAAACGTCTTGAAGTGGAGTGGTGAAGAACTTCGGGGACATTACATCACCCTGTCTTACACCTCTCTACAGTTGGATCCCGTGGTTCTGTATTCTGATAGCCATTGCAGTCCTACTGTACAAACACTTCAGTATTTAGATATAATAACAGTCAACGTAGCACCGCTGAAGAGACTGCAACACCGCGCAAATTTCGACGGAATCAAAGGCGTTCTTATAGTCCACATACGCAAGAAAGATGGCAAAATGTACTTTTCGGACTGCTGTACAATTTGCCGGTGTATGTGGTCTATGGTGCGGAAGCCTTTTTTGGGAACTGGCTTTTTAGGGAGGATGGAAGTCGTCGAGTCTGCTTGTGAGACGATTCGTAATGACTTTCGAAAACAACACGTAGCAGCGGTTCAGAAGGGTAATCGGTCTGTAGTTTTTCAAGATAGCGTTGTCGCTATTTTTGAAAAACAAGATCACCGTATTTCTGCTCCACGCCTCTGGAGTACCATCATGGTGGACGGAATTGAAAAGCTTATGAAGGACCTTAAGTATCGGTTTTCCACGCGCTTTCAGAAGTTCCGCTGTAATTCCATCTTCGCCTGTGTTCTTGCAGTTTTAAAGGCGCTGGAGAGCCATTATTATCTCGCTCAGATTGTCTCATCGGAATGGTGTCGGATAAGACTTTCTCTTAAATCGTTATTCACACTTGCGTGTGACTCTAACGATGACGTTTACATTTGCCCATAGAACCTCTCAATACCACTCAAATATTCAGATGTTTCGAAAATGATGGTGTCCCATTCGTTCTATAGTTAGCCCCAGCTTTTAAAGTTGGCTCTTTCTGGTAGCAAAGATTTTGGAGCCCTTAGTTCACGCGATAGTTAAAGTTGGCTCTTTCTGGTAGCTGCCAAATCTGAATAGGTCTGCAGTTTCATCTCTAACAGCCATGAGGTTAACAGAGTGATTGCAGATTTTTTGTGTTCTTCTGTGACGGGTCTTATAGAACTTACCTCCGATCACATGGACAGATTCAGCAAGCTTGTCATTCATATTGTCCATTTAATTACAGTCTTCTAGGCACTAAAAACATTTTTGCAACTCGAGCTGAAAGTTTTTGGGGATTCGGATTAGAGCCCAAAGGGGACGGAGCGTTGACTTCATTAGACGTGACCTATCTAAATTCACATTTAGGTTCAGTGTTCCTTTCACCATTCAGTGATCACTGCCAGTTTTCCCCCCTGCGATCACTGAGACATCTCTGAACAGTTGGCGTCTGGTCGTCATAATGAAGTCAATCTCATTTTTTGTCGAACCTACGGGTTTGACCAGGTCCACTTTATGTAGAGCCACTTCTGGAAAAAAGAGTTCATTATAACGAGTCCCTCTTCCTCCATAAAGTTGACCAGCTACTGACCCTTTGAATTCCGTTGCCCTATCCCAAGTGTCCGTTACCGTACCGTACCTTCAGCTCACCGTTCTCTCTTGTACCTAGTTTCGCGTTGAAATCTCCCATTGACACCGTTCTGTAGATTTTAGAGAAATGTATGTCTCTAGATATATTCTCATACATTTCCTCCTCCTCTTCGTCAGGATGTAATGACGTTGTTGCGTACACCTGTATAAACTTTAGCAAATACCGTTTGGAGATTCTGAGTATAAGGTCCGCAAGATCGTCGACAAACTCCCAATCTTTACAACCTTGTTAACTAGAGACTTGTATGTGATTATAAATCCGATACGTCCTTGGGACAGATGGTCGCCCTCCCAGTGATAGAACAAGTTGCCGATTTCAAGGATTACATTGTCCTCCCTCTCTATTCGGACTTCAAATAATCCTATTATATCCCAGCGCAACTTGTTTATCTCTTCTTACAGCTCCAGGATCTTCTCGTCAGTTCTCAAGTTGCGTGCGTTATATGTTGCCAGGTCAAGTTATCTTATGGAGCAGTCAATCGTCCATTGGAGATTTTTAGCACCCCCTGCTGTTACCATGTTCGATTCCGTAGCCAGGTGTAGCTGGGGCTCCGGCGACTCGGGCCGTTTATTTGAGTCGTCGCTCATGGGGTTATTTTGCCATAGTTGTAAAACTTGGCGAGCGGGTTGGCAATCGCGGCTTTTTATTGCTTTTTGCTGTTATCAGAAAGATACTGCCGCCCATTTTCTGCCTCAATTTCCCTCTGTTGCCTTTTAGGACACCCATGGGAAAATATGGGTTATTAGATATTCTTATCCACCACTACACGGGATAAATTTATTAAATCATTGAAAAACAAAATATATTAAGAACTTGAGTGCAAATAACATGTTGCCAAACACATTTTGATAAAATTGATATAATTTGTTGTCTGGTTAACCTTTAAGTAGTGACGTGGGTGTCTCACAGACAGCCTCGATGCAAAAATCAGTCTCGTGGCGTTAATTTTTTAAAGGGGCTCCCGCCCCTCCCGCTACTTCGGGTTTCGGTGGGTGATGTGGTGCTCGCGCTCGTGGCAGCAACACTTGTACCTGTACGACCGTTTGGTATCCCTGAGACGTGAGGCCAGTATTTGCGTAAATTATTTATTAGACGTCACTACAGTATTAGTGTATTTTTTTCTAAGTGTCTCTTATTCGTCACCTCACTGTGTACGTTAATATTTTAGATGGATCAACCTGGACCTTCAGGAAACAGTCGAAAGCGAAAGCGAGTAGCTCTAATTTAATTTTTTTTTTTTAATTTATTGTAACAGAACCAACAGCATTTTGTAACATTATAAAATTAGTAAGTATTTACATTTTCTACTGCCAATTACAGGTTCTTACTTTATAAAAAAAAAATCTTCTAACGTATCGCTACAACTGTGTGGAAATAATATTATACAGGATTATTTTTAAAGAGTAGTCATTACGCCATTACGCATTTTACAAAATACAGTGCATATATGTACATCTACTAGTGTTTTGTTTTGTAAATATTTATTTGTGTGTGTGTGTGTGTGTGTGTGTGTGTGTGTGTGTGTGTGTGTGTGTGTGTGTGTGTGTCTGAGTGAGTGTGAGAGTGTGTGTATGAAAGAGGTGTGGCATGTTTGTACGTGTTATTTTTTAGATTTATACTACTTGCTATTTCTTAAAATTGAGATTATTTCTTTTTTTTATGGAAGCTTTACTGTCGTGGAAAATATCAATAGTTGAAAAGTTTTTGTTGTAGCAGTTAAGTGTACGACTAATGACAGAATTTTGAGCATATTTAGAGCGACTTAAAGGGACATGAAATAGGGATGTATGTCTGGTACGCTTCGAAGGAGCATTGAATCGTAGGAATTGAACTGTCAATTCGGGACTATCAATTTTATTACTACAGATGTCGTGTAGAAACAAAATTTGTAGAAGTGTACGTCGGTCCTTTAACTGCAATAAGTCATGGTGATAGCAAGATTCCTTATAACTGCTTTTTTTATGTTGAGTACGATAATTTAACGTCTTAATAAATTTACATTGTATTTGCTCTATATTCTCTATATAAGACAAATAATGCGGATTCCAGACATTACAACAATACTCCAAAACACTTCTTACATAAGAATAATACAAATTTTTAATGCATTCAGAATCTGAGAAAGGACGGGACACTCTTATAACAAATCCTAAATTTTTATACGCTTTTGCAACCATTGTCGTGACATGATTAGACATAAGCATCTTGGAATCAAAAATAACACCAAGATCTTTGGTTTGGTAGATGCGTTCCAAAGGTATGTTATCTAATTTATATCGATATTCAATTTGGTGTCTTTTACGAGTGAAGCTTATTTGATAACATTTTGTTATATTAACACTAATACGGTTATCATGATAGAAGAAACAAAGCTGGTTCAAGTCTTTCTGAAGTTGGTGTGCATCTTCCTCAGACTTAATATATGCGTAAATTTTAGTGTCGTCCGCATACATGAGAAATTTGGAAAATTTAAAACAGTCTACAATATCATACAAGTATGATGCATACAGCAACGGACCCAATATGGACCCTTGAGGGACTCCAGATGGGACATCCACGAAATCAGAGCGATGTCCAGCTATTACAACAGCTTGAGATCGGTTACGTAGATAGGACTCTATCCACCTAAGAAGATTTCCATGAATTCCTAGCTCTTGGAGTTTACGCAATAGAATAATGTGATCCACGCGATCAAATGCCTTCTCGAAGTCTGTATATATGGCATCAATCTGAAAACCATCATCCATACCTCGAAGAACATCATTAGAAAAAATTGATAAATTAGTCCTGGTTGAGCGACCACGAACGAATCCATGCTGTTGTGAAGGAATGTGACGAACAATCAGAGGATATAAATGCTTATGTGCAGCCCTCTCCATCAACTTGCTCAGTACATTAAGAATAGAAATAGGTCTGTAATTTTCGATTTCTGTTTTTGTTCCTTTTTTATGAATTGGAACGACGTTAGCGGTTTTCCAAATTTTAGGAAAATAACCTTCTGCAAAACATCGATTAAAAATTAATGTTATAGGAGCCGCTAGCGATTCTGCGTACTTTACAAAGAAGTATGGAGGAATCTCATCACATCCAGCGCCTTTAGAACAATCGAGATTATCAAGAGCCTTTTTACGTCTGTTACAGAAAGATGTATATCACTAATAACATCATTGCTTAGGAAATTTTTATGTGTAAAATTTTGATAATGTAATGCCGGTAGACTAAAATTACGACTAAAAAATTCATTGAAAGCATTGCAAATATCATTTTGATTTGAAAATTGATTATTATTGTATTGCATTATTTGGGGATAAGCTGATTTATTTTTCCTCTTGGATTTTATATAAGCCCATAACAATTTAGGTGTAGTTTTAATTTTTTCTTGAGAATAATTAATGTAAGACGAATAACATTCCCTTTCAAGTTTTTTTTAAACGGGAACGCAACAAAGAAAATGATTCATAATCATTTGGGTTTCCATATTTTTTCCAGTAAGTATGATACTTTGCTTTTTCTTTAATCAACTTTATTAAGGCATTACTATACCAAACAGGATAATTGTAAGTATGAGATACAATTTTTTGTGGCACAAAGTTAGAGATAGCTGTATTTAATGTTACATAAAAAGTGTCGATTACGTATTTCAAATCATGAGATTTTAGAAAGGACCAATCGTAATTAGAAAAAAGTATTTAATTTATTATAATCAGCTTTCCTAAATAAGTTTCTTTTTCTAGTTTTTGCTTTAATCGAAGGTACTATTATATCTTTCAAATAAATATCGACTGATGGATGACAAATATCTTCAACTACAATTGGGGCTTTAGATTTTACGATAGTTAAAGATATATTAGAGAAAATTAAATCCAGTATATTACCATATGGATTTACTAAGTAATTGTATTGAGATAAACCTAAATAAGAAGTAGTATTAATTAAATCAACAGCAGATTTCTGCATCTCGACAGATCCCTTTTTTAATATTATAGGTTTATTTAATTTCCAATTTATACAAGATAAGTTGAAATCACCAATTACTATAAAATGGTCATCTGGTTTTGAACTAATCGCAACAGTAAGTATTTGTATAAAGTTTTGCATACAAAATGAAAGCGCGCGGTTTGGCGGTATATAAGCACATAAAATATTTAAATCATGTTGTGAGCCAAGCGCACGCGCCGGTACTGTTATGCATATGCACTCAAGATCGTCGCGATCAAGGTCAGAGCGCCTGCGCGCCCTGAGCCGGGAAGCGCACGCAATCATCACACCACCTCCGAGCGCGCCGCGATCGCGACGGAATAGTTCGTATTGGTCAGAACTGCACAACTCCGTATCCAGAATACTGTCGCATAACCATGTCTCTGTAATTAAAGCGATGTCAATATTAGATAGAAATAAATTATTATAAAACTGGTCAGTCTTAGTCCGTAAGCCTCGTACATTCTGATAGAAAAGTCTTAATCCACTATTGCACTTTGCCATTTTAAATATTAAGTACAGAATTAGTTATAGAATAATACACATAAAGGATTGTAATAACTGCTTTCATTTGCACTACAGAGAAAACGTAATAATAAAAAAAGAAGTGAATGCTAAGTATCTTTTTCCACGACAATAAGACATAACATAACGTTTTAAAAAGAAACAAAACAGGAAGGCAGTTTGTAATGCCTATTGATATATTATCATAGTGTTTTATATGATGTAGAATTTTTTCATAGTGTTTTGTAGTTTGAGTAATGATAAATAGAAACAATGAATAATATGTTGTATGATAACTTTGCAAGTTGTTTGGTGTTAAAATGTAAAGAAGTATAATATGATGAATGTAAGTGAGAAATGTGTATTGTGTAAGTATGCGTAACATAACTAAGAGTAACATCGCTATACAATCAGTACAATTTAAACTATTTTTATCAAATCGGCCGTCGTTATAATGGGTATGGGGGAAGAAGTTTCGTTGCGACGCACATAAATACGGCAGTTTTTTGTCCAGATAAATTTGAAATTAAATTCCTTAGTCTTGATTTTACACTGTCTAAATAAATCCCGGTTGTATGGTGTAAGATGTTCATTAATATAAATATTGTTTCTGGCATTATCGTTGCTTGTCTTGTGCACCATACCAATGTCGGTTAGTTTGATGCCGCGATGTTTACGCGATGCGATTACGATCGAGTCTTTTGTGCTGCGGTGACGAAACCGGGCAATGATGGAACGGTGAATGATGGAACTGTTCGGCTTACGCGGCTGCACACGATGTGCAAACTCCACCTCACTGCTGTCCATGGTGACACCCAATTTCTCGGCCAGCTTAACAACAATTTCAACAGTGTTTTCATCCTTGTCCTCTGGGACACCTGTAATTTCGATATTCTGAAGACGACTCCACTGCTGTTGCCTTGCAAACTCCTCTTCCAATTGTTTAGTACGTCTTGTATTAGCATCCGCGTCACTTCGGAGACGCGCATTTTCTTCCTTTAGGCATTTAAGTTCAGATGTGGTGGATGCAAGATTTTTCATGAGGTCATCGTACTGGGTACTTATATAATTAAGAGTAGTTTCCATAGTCGATATTTGAGCTTTCAAGGAGCTTAACTCGCTTTTAACTGCCTTTCTCATAAGAACTTGGAGTTCATCTTTAAGAGAGTTTAGGATGCCTGTTCGAAACTCAGATGATTCCTTTGTTTACTTCGACGCGGTGTGACGTGTTCGGATGCGACGAGTAAGGTACTGCACTTTCAACACAGATATAACTAATTTTAACAAACGATGCTATTGGCGGCAAAGGGAACCTTAGGTTACAATACACTACGTGCGTCAATCGATTGAAGCGACGATTATATTTTCTTATCTAATGTGACACAGGTCTGCTCTGAGCGTTAATCAACAACGGTATGAATACCTACGGTATAACGGTATAATAAATACTTCGAAAAATGAAAAGACCTTAAGTCAGTGGATAGAGGCTGAGTTGGAGCGAGACTTCAGTGATGTGGACGATGAAGAAGTGGAAGAACAATCTGAGGATGAAAAAACTCAATTTCAACGACAAAGATCACCCCGCAGTTCAGTTGCGATGCAAGATTCAGGTCTATCTTCAATACAAGATAATATACACACAGAATTGCAAAGATACTACATAGGTAAGAATGGTTTTAAATGGTCAAGCGATGAACCAGTGATGCGTAACTCTCGTTCGCTAAGCCACAACTTGGTTGACATACCTAGATTACAGTCTACAGCATTGAACAACCTAGAAACCTTGTGGAGACATTTTATGGATGACGATATTACTGACAAAATAATTGAATATATCAACAAAAAACTTGCCCAGATACGGGTAAAATATAAAAATAAGGAAAAACCTGAGCTTCGCAACACGGACGTAGAAGAAATGAAGGCTTTCTTCGGGTTATTATTTTACTCATCTGTCTTCAAATCTAACCACGAGAATGCCAAATATATCTTTGCTACAGATGGTTCAGGCCGAGAGATATTTCATGCAGTTATGTCTCAGTATAGATTTCTTATATTTTGAACTGCATTCGCTTTGACGATGTAGAAACCAGACAGCAACGACTAGAGACTACGAAACTGGCAGCAATTTCGGATATATTTGAAAAGTTTATATCTAATTGCAAAAAAAGTTTATGTACCCGGTGCTTACTTATGCGTAGATGAAATGCTTGTTCCCTTTAGAGGCCGATGCAAGTTCATAATTTATATGCCCAAAAAACCAGCAAAATACGGACTTAAAATTTTGTTAGTTTGTGATGCTGAGACATTTTATGTCTATAATGCTTATATCTACTGTGGCAAGGAATTGGACGGTTTAGGTTTACCAGTCTGTTTTGCGATTTTGTAAAGACTTTGAGAACACCAATCGTAACATCACAGCTGACAACTGGTTCAGCTCTTATGAGCTAATGGAGCAGCTAAAACAGAGACTTATGTTGGAACTCTAAAAGAAAATAAACGTCACATTCCACCTGAATTTCAAGCGCCCAAAACAAGAGAACCTGAAACAGCATTGCATGGATTTACAAAAGACTTTACTTTGGTTTCTTATGTTCTCAAGATCTAAAGCAGTTTTACTGATTATTGAAATGTGTATGACTAATGAGCAAATTGGGTTTCTATTAGTGATAATACAACGTTACCGCTGATACGTGTACTCCCGGTAACGATTATCGAACAAAATAAGATTGGGAGCCATTCTATTTTGTATTTTTTATTTCTTCTATTGTGTATATTTATTTTTTATTAGTATTCTATGTTCTCGCACCCCATTATCTTTACTTTTCTTACATCCCTCATAATCTGAAATTAATGTCTTACATTGTCAGGTGTTACTAATGGTCAAACAAAATAATTTTAATAAATGTAATCTCTTCTATGATAATAATTTTCGGCGACTCTCTTTCCGTCGGATTACAATTGGGTGTCTTCAAGGGAAGAGTGAAAAAGGCTTTACCAGCATTTACCATAAGGTGAGATTATTATCAAACAATGACTTAAAAAAGTGAATAAAAAAGTTTAAGTTTCAACACGATTATATCTAATTATTTATTGCACCTTATATACAGTAATGTTCACATTAGCAGTAGGGAAGATTTGGGATAGTATCCAATACCCCATATCATTCCGTGGTTGTTTTAAGAGGCGACATGCGGGAAACGAATCAACCACAACTAAAAATAAAAAAACTACGGTTGCCAACCCGCTTGCCAAGCGTGCCTACTATGGCAAAAATCCTCCCTATGAGCAATCTATTGGGAAAGCCTATGTTCAGCAATGAACTTTTATGGGCTGTAACGGCAAACAGGGTATAGGATCAAAAGCAGACAAAAACTAAAAGCAAGAATGCTTTTAGTTTTTGTTTTACCATTCAACCTTAAACTACACAACTAAAAAAATAATAACATAAAAAAATCTTGAGTAAAGGCATCACTAACAAGAATTCGTAATTCAGAGCTGTTAGCACTTTATGGGTAAGATTTATGTGAGCCATTTGAAATGCTGTGATCTGCTCGTTGAGAGAAAAAATGAGACAGGAACAACAGAAAAGCAAGAAGTGCATCTAAAGTCTACATTCAATCATCAATTAATTACGGCCTTCTAAAGTCCACTGCTGAAAATAGTTCACCCCCATAGATTGTGTCTAAGGGGAATATTTGCCATAGTTGTTACGCTTAGCTACTTGGTGTTGTGCCCATCTTTTTTTTAGTTTTTTTTTAGTTTTTAGTTTTCCTCTGTCACCTTTTATAACTGTGCACGGGATAACATAGGTTAGTACATCGCTTACGCCACCGTGATTTAAATTGTATATCTTGACTACCCTTTTAAAACCATATCCCAGAAATATAAAAAAAATATCTCTTCAAAGTTTAAAAACTTTGTTTAATAAAATTTATATAAACATACCATTATGGAATGTATGGATGATAATAACCCCTAGGAATGAAGTGATCGCTGCAAAGCTATTTTTAAATGCGTTTTGCGTTGTTAATTGTGTGACATACATTATGATTGTTACCGTTTTTTTTTAAAGTCCCACTAGGTTCCTTACTAGTTTTTTCTAGGACAAAGGTATTTTCCGGAACAGTGATAAATTAAAAATAAGAGTATCTTGCAATAAGTATTACTTATCATATAATATACCGGTCCCGGTGTCAAATTTTGAGTTGGACCGAACAGCTATTGGCTTTTCTGTCAAGAAATTATTAGTGGCAGCTTGTTGTCAGGAAACTGGCAGTGTTTAACCCCAGGATCACGGAAAGCATGTAATAAAGCCGTTGGTCTTGCGCCTAATCTATCTTCGGTCGTGGCAGATCACCGCACCATCGGACTATGAGAGTTAGGAAATAAAGAGCGTACCTATTTTTGCGCGTACACTTTGGCACTAGGTCCCTGTCCTGCGCAGTCTCTGTTGAAACTGGCCGCCGTAAACGAAATTCTGTATGAAGAATATTATTATCGTTATCAGCCTTACCTATAATAGTTAATTATTGCGCTTACTTAAATAAAGTATTCATTATGTCTATACCTGGCTCTTTCTATTTTCTTCTATTAACTTCACACGCGTGGACCCAACGGACCGATAGTACCGTTACAGCCTATTATCTGTACCGCTGAATTTTGGCCTCCTCCACAGATTGCCTTATAGCCATAGTTGCCACGGTTGGCAAGCAGGTTGGCAAGCAGGTTGGCAAGCAGGCTGGCAAACGCAGTTTTTTATTTTTAGTCGTTATTACATAGACGCTGCTACCCATTTCCTGATTTGTTTCCCTCTGTCGCCTTTTACGACATCCACAGGATGCTATGGGGTACGGGTTGATAGCATCTACAGCATATGGTACAAATTTATATGAATTAACTCAGAAACCCTATAAAAGCTCTAAACGAGCCAGGGTTTCTGAGATATTAATTCATATATGCCCCCGGAGATGAGAGGTAGTTAAAGTGACTACGGACGTAGTATCCCACACTAGGGCTTTAGCTCTCTCTCTCTCGAAGAGACTAAAGTCATATCTTCGTGTCTCCCGAAATCGTCCATAAATATTACAGAAGATTCTTAAGCCGAAAAAAAATTATAGAGATCAGAGACCTACGGATAACAACAAAACAGCAGCGTGAGTATACCACGCATATTTTCATTATGCCACTACACTACACAGAAGTCCATACTTTGTGTCGGATTTATATAATTTTAATCGCACCTAATTTCAAATGCAATGCAAATTTTGTTCGCATCTGGTTCTATGAATAATACATATTAGGCCATCAAGAATTCTCTTTACATTCAGTGTGGAATAAAGTTCCAAACCCAAAACTGTCTCTGCCTATCTAAGTTTAATGCAGAATCTTTGGTAAGTGCTGCTAAAAAACGTACCTACACTATATTTTTACATATTAATAGAAACAGAAATTTTGTACAGTGTGGGTTTGTGTGTGTATGTGAGAGAGGGAAAATAAGGTGTTAATATTCATAAACACCAATTAGAACTTAAATCATACTAATAATTAATCACACTTAACACTTTAGTTCACTTTATTGCACTCCGAAAACTTTTTTCATATCACCAATTCAATTCTGCTCTGGTCGCAGCACTTAACGGCTTTAAATAGTGAAATAATACTAGCTTTTACGGAATTTATCGCGTATATTTTAACTTTTTAAATACCCGACGTTTCGAACGCTTTACAGCACTCATGGTCACGGGTAGGACTGAGATGTTCAACGTCCATATGTCATAGTTAACCGCGGTTACCATAGATTAAAATTTAACTTTTGTTCCGATCTATGCAGTATGAACTTATGGTATCTTGAAGTCTTGCAGTTGTATGCTTGGGTTGGGATTTAATTTTATTTATTATAGGATCGCAAGCAGATGGTAGCACCCAGCCATCTTCTCTATTGAAATTAGGATGTTTTTTGATTTCAATAGCCTCGCGAATCATCCTTGGAAGGAATCGGTGTTCTTTAGCGAGGATCTGCGGTCTATCAAATCTGATGTAGTGACGGGGGCGATCCTGTACGTGTTCACAGACTGCAGACTTCCCGGAGCGTCGATTCTTCACATCAGCTATATGTTCTTGTTCCCGGAGCGTCGATTCTTCACATCAGCTATATGTTCTGCAGTCTGTGAACACGTACAGGATCGCCCCCGTCACTACATCAGATTTGATATACCGCAGATCCTCGCTTTAATTCACAGTAACAGTTTTAATGTGTAGTGTTCGCGTAAATATAAGAAAAAAAGGCTTTAAATAGGCCTTTTCTACCTAAACATTTAGAATACTCCAGCAAATACCGGTCCCAACCGACTAGGTGGAGAAAATCCGAGTGTGGAGTTTTCCAGAAAGCTTAGTTCTTCTATTCGATACTAGATGGCGCTGGAGGTTGAAAGTTCCAGTATGGCATTTTCTAGAAAGCTCTTCTCGCTCTTCTACCCTACACTAGATGATGCTATGGGCATTAGTTATAGCTTGCAACAATATTTATAAGTTATTTGTTGTACCTAATAAGAAACACGAAATCATTACATAGAGGCAGAATATCTGAATATCAGTAAACGTTACGTTTGTATAGAAAAGCGGAGCCTAAGAGGTCAAACATCCCATGATTATATCCATCACCTCATCACAAAACAACAGACGAACCCGTTCACTGTCACTTTAGATTAATCAGCTTACGAAGAATAAAACTATTATTTACGGATTTTATCGCGTTTAATTACTTTAATTTATTTTTATTATTATCCCGACGTTTCGGGTGCTTTACAGCGCCCATGGTCACGGGGGGGACTGAGATGTTTGACGTCCCAATGTCATAGTTAGTCCGGCTACCTTCAGTTTTTTAATATTAATTTTTATTTTATATTATATTTTCTATTATATTTACGCAAAAATCGGACCAAAAATTAATATTAAAAAACTGAAGGTAGCCGGACTAACTATGACATTGGGACGTCAAACATCTCAGTCCCCCCCGTGACCATGGGCGCTGTAAAGCACCCGAAACGTCGGGATAATAATAAAAATAAATTAAAGTAATTAAACGCGATAAAATCCGTAAATAATAGTTTTATTCAATGTGTAGTGTTCGCGTAAATTTAAGAAATCATTAGCTTACGAAGAACTGAATGACAAGAATTACACCATCACAAAATACTTCGAGGTAGTTATCTCGTTTTATCCAAAGTGCTACACTGAAATGGTGCAATTCTCGATCTCAAACACTAAATATCAATTAAAGGGACAAGCCTTAAAGATTATGGATATACATGAGCAAAACACCTGCATCCCATCTCCCGCTTTGGCATATACATTTATGTCCATAAACCTTCAACACCTCCATGGAACTAACACCAAAATATACCAGCAATCCTAGGAGAAATGACTACTACAGCCTGTAGCGTAGTACAATACTATTTTACGCATTATTATTAAGTGAAGGTGTACTATTTCTATGCATACTTTCTATGCATTAAAAAACCGGCCAAGAGCGTATCGGGCCACGCTCAGTGTAGGGTTCCGTAGTTTCCCGTCCGTCACAATAAGTGTTCCCACTTATGAGTTTAAAGGTGGGTATCCATTATGTTCGTGCTCCAGCAGCGCTCCGCGCTCCTGCAACTGCTCCCGGTAGTGGGTACTGTTGTTTCCATCCAAGTTCAAAATGATTTTCCTAAAATGTCCTTATATAGTTCTACTTTTCAGATTTTTTTCATATTTTCTAAACTTATGGATCAAAAGTTAGAGGGGGGGAGGACACATTGTTTTTTACTTTTGGAGCGATTATTTCCGAAATTATTGACATTATCAAAAATGATTTTAGTGAACCCCTATTCATTTTTAAATACCTTTCTAACAATATATCACACGTTATGGTTGAAATTTAAAAAAATCACTTCCCACTTTACATATAGGGGGGGCTACCCTAATAAAACATTTTTTTTCCAATTTTTATTTTACCACTTTGTCGGCGTGATTGATACACATATTGGTACCCAATTTCAGCTTTCTAGTGCTAACGGTCACAGAGATAAAGCGAGGACGGACGGACCGACAGACAGACATGGCGAAACTATAAGGGTTCCTAGTTGACTACGGAACCCTAAAAAATACAAGCCGAAGCCAACTGGAAATACGCAAAGGAATACAGAAGATGCCCACCCTAAATCATTAAGGGTATATACTATTGCAAACACCGAGAAGGTGGGAAGAAGGAAGCTGTTGTGGGGGGGGGGGGGGTTACGCAACCCTGATCTGTGCAATCTGCTGCGTTGCATCGGCTTACAACAATCACGAGGCATCGCGTCAGCATTACTTTTTTTTTATCTTTTATTACTTAATTATAATATTTGGTCGTGTTAAATCATTCAAACATCGAATTTGTTACTTCACTTAGTTTTTATTAATTGTAACATTCATTATAATTAAAATATATATTCAAAAAATTGCGTATTTTGCAACCTTTGGCTGCAGCCCACATAATTCGGTTTAGACATTTGCTCTCTCAAAAGATTACAAACAATCACTTACACAGAAAATACAACATTATGAAAGAGATAATAAAACGATTAAAGTAGTTTTGGTGTGAGTTATACAGATAGTAGAAATTTAAAATTACATATCAGTGCAAACGAGTATTAAGTAAGGCTTATGGCGTGGTAACTGCAAATAAAATGTAAATTAAAAGTAACTCATTCAATAACCAAAAATATTTATGATACCAATGTATACAACAAAACAATACTTTTAGTACTTATTAACATTTTAAAATACATTATTTATAATATGTTATAAAGTAACTTATTCCAAATTAGAAAAAACAATTTTTCTTTTCAAATAAGTTTTCAAAAGTCACAGGCCTTTTAGCCTTTAGGTAGAAATGAGATATTACCTCAGTCGCCGGGATTGGATGTGGATTAACGATCGGAGTAGGTACCAGACTCGTCTTCAGTGTAGAGTTTTTATATCTGGAATAAAAAAATAATGTAATGTCCTTCAGATCGAATGTCGGTTTCAATGGAGAATAATAGCCATCCGCGAAGGATATTGTATATTCTTCGCATTATAATGCTGATTATAGTGACCAAGTGTATCATAAAAATCACACACAATCGAATAGAGTACCTCCTCCATTTTTTAAGTTATTGATCGAAGATAAAAGTTAAAAGTACAGTTTACCTAAATAATATAAAGTTACATTTCTGAGAAGCAATTACTTCGCTTCACTTCTGCAAAGTGTGTTGGGGGACTTCACATATCCTCCAAATGACTTATTCCGACGACTTGTTTAACAGCTCCGTGGCGCAACAGTTTAGCAGTTAGTTACGACGCTGAGGGCCCCGGGTATGAATCCCACGCGAAAGAAGTATTTGTATAGTATACAAGTTATTGTTTCGCGTCTGAATGCTTCTCGATGTACAATTTATGTATGTAAACTGCCTCCACGATAATGGAGAAAATCCTTGAGTGGGAAGTAACGTTTTTATAAAAAAAGATCTGCAGATTTCCACGTGGTAAGTCAGCACCATCTGGAATCGAACCCAGGTTGCTTGACTATTGTGAAATCTACGGCATGCACTTATCCCCTGATCTACCAATGACGTTATATCATATTACTGAGGAAATATAATTACAAGGGTAGCGAATATCCTTCAGTGCGTTAGAATGTAACTAGAGCTTAGACGTGACTTGGTTAAAAACTGATTTGTAATCGCGTCACGTCTCAGTATCAGTTAGTTGTATGTTTGTTTAGTGACTCCTTTGTATTTAAAAGCAAAAGTAAGATGATAATTTTTATTTTTCATGTTTCGTGCTTAATTCGTCAAAAATGAACCGCACACTTGTGTGATAATCTCAGTATCTTTCTGTCTGTCTGTAAAAAGTGTGATATCGGATATTAGAACGGAATAGAATAGAATAGCGTAGTAGAGTTACGCTGCAGCTACATCATGGTTCTAGCGCGTATGGGACGACATGACCGGCATGGAACCACGGTCTCACAGAATATCAGCGTAAAATAGCAGCTTAATTCTGGCATTTTTCGTGTAGAAGTATAGAGAACCGGATACCCTTTTGTACCTGAAACGATTATTCTATCATAGTACTCAGGGGCGACAACGCATCTGTGTTTTGATCCTTAATCAAGGCACGAAATACAAATAATCCGCGTAACAAATAAGTCTTCTTAGTCATAACCAGCGGCATATGGTGAGTGTAAGTTAATGAGGCATTAGCTCTCATTATCAATGAGGGCTAATACCTCATTGATGCATTAAAAGGGAAAGAATCTAATCAAATAAAACTGAAAAAGAAAATTTTGGGCTTCATGAAATTTACTTATTAAGATAAACTTAAAATTTTTGAAGCCTTTCAGGAAAGTTTTAATGGGCTTGTTAGCGTTTCTCAGTTCAGTTCAGCTTTGAGACATATATGCAGCAAGATTTTTATTTTATAATGGGTCTGTCTGCTTTATGTTAAATTTTCTTTTTTCTAAATATTTTACGATTAGTGAAGTTTAAGGGGAAACATAACCTCAAATGGCTTAGCAAGATCCTCCGTTATGCCGAAAGTATTGCAGCATTAATTTTGAAATAAATATATGGTAAAGTTGAGGATTAATGTTAAGGACTATGTTAGACGAAAACACGATTACGTAAAGTTTTCTCGATAGAAAAAAAATCCAGTTACCTCCAAATTGAACAATAAACCGCTGTTATTCATAAAATACTTTAGATAAGATCACGCAACTTTGCATACTAACTGAACTAACTATAAAGCAGTGCTTATGTTATTTACTTTTTTTAAAAAATTATTCGTAAAAAGAAATTAGCTAAGCTACCGGCGTCTTGAAGCTTGACTTCTGTCGCCCCGTTAGTATCGCTTAGGCTTTTCAAGGGAGAAGTTCTGCCGCTTACGATCAGAATACACATTACGTAACAGGACGACGCAAAATTAAAATGGGAAATGACCGTAATAAAAATAAGAAGCGACTGGGTTGGCGATAAGAAACAGGCATAAATATGATAAACCTAATGAAATAAGTATCTAACGACCTATCTACTTACAGTATTAGTAATTACAAACATATCGGTATCGTACATAGCTTACGACGCGCGGGGAAGTGGGGGCGAAATTAGAATTTGAGCTAACTTACTATATTCATTATCCATTTATTCATTTTTTTTTCAAGTTTTTAAGTATATTCTCCTTTATCGCGGATGCAGTTTAAATACTTACATGAATTTCATAAAGACAAACATCCAGATCAGAAACAATTATTTGAAGGTAATACAATTATTTGTTTTATGCAGAATTCGAACACGTGGCTCTCAGTGCTGCAACTTTATTTGTGTGTAATTACCTAGGTGGATTGAAAAGTACTCGGCCTAACACAGATCCATTCAATTCTAAAAATCAAATCTACCCACATTATTTAGTTCAGTTCAGACTAGTTCATTGTGTGAAGTTCGAAACGTGTGCGATAATTAGTTGTGATTTTATAAATTTATTAACAAAGTAATCGGACATAATTTCCGCGAATGGAGCAAATCGAGCAGCGTGCAGTCATTAAGTACCTCCATAAGAAGGGGCTATCATCAAAAGCCATCCATGATGACATGGTCAGTACATTAGGCGATTGTGCTCTGTCATATTCATCCGTCAAAAAATGGATAGCAGAATTTAAGCGTGGTAGAGAGAGTGTGAAAGATGAACCCCGCTCTGGAAGGCCTTCGACGTCAACTACTGACGAAAATATTAAAAAAGTACTTGATTTAATAATGGGAGACCGCAGATTAAAAATTAGAGAGATAGCCGAGATTATAGGCATCTCTTATGAATGAACTCAAAACATCATTGTCAACGAGTTGGGTTTCCACCAGGTGTCTGCGAGGTGGGTTCCGCGACTGCTTTCAGTTGAACAAAAAAAGGACGCGATTGACTATTTCACGCGACTGTTTGGAGTTATTTGAAGCCGATGCAGATGATTTTTTGAATCGTTTTGTTACTATGGACGAAACATGGGTTCATTACTGTACACCGGAAACAAAACAACAATCAAAACAGTGGCTAAGACCTGGTTCACCACCCCCTAAAAAGGCTAAGTCGATTTTGTCGGCAAATAAGGTGATGGCTTCAGTATTCTGGGACTCGAAAGGTGTGATTATGATTGATTATCTTGAAAGGGGTCAGACTATAAACTCTGATTACTACTGCACCTTACTACGTCATTTACGAGAGGAAATAAAAGAAAAACGTCGAGGAATGCTCAGAAGAAAAGTCCTGTTTCATCAAGATAACGCCCGTGTTCACACGTCAGTACAGTCAATGGCTGAAATTCACAACTGTGGCTTTGAACTGTTACCGCATCCGCCGTATTCACCTGATCTGGCACCATCAGACTTCTTTCTGTTCCCTAACCTAAAAAAGCACTTGGGAGGTCAAAGATTTTCGACAAACGACGAGGTCAAAGCAGCTGTAGACGCATATTTTGACTCTAAGGAAGAATCATTTTTTTTCAACTGTCTAAATGCTTGGAAGGGGAGGTGGCAAAAGTGTATTGAACTTGATGGTGATTATGTAGAAAAATAAAAATATAACTGATTTAGTATGTGTTTATTTTCTTGGTTAGGCCGAGTACTTTTCAATCCACCCTCGTATATTTGTAAGTAAATTATAAAGTGCAAGGAATTTGTTCTATTAGAAAGTACGTACTAACGTAAAATATACTAAGTAGTATATAAAATACCATATATCGTAATATATATATATGCGTGTCCACCTCACCGTACTGTCTCATTCCACACACAACTGTGTGTGTACTATAATTCTGCCCTGCGTAGATGACTAGTTTTCGTTAGTACAGGCCACCTTGACCGGAATACGGCTTGGAGGACATTACATTATCAATATTCGTGTATTTTATACTTAATAGTTCTACTAATGATTGCGTTGCTTCTTGGTTAAAATATATCTGAATATAGTGCCACGAGTTTCAAGTACAGTGCACAGTATGAAATGACACTAGTGAAGAAATAATTTAATATATAGTAGATTAGGATGTTTAAAATTAAATCTGTAATATTGTTCTTTACAGTCAATAATTTCCGACATATTTGGTTACATTATGGTTTAAATTGATCAATAAGAGGCACCACACTCATTGTGCTAATTAAAATTTATATTTGTCAATCAACATCGTAGCTTCATGAAATTTTAATGCGTACTTTATTGTTCAACCAAAAGTGTTGGCCAAAATACTTACTTCGAATATAATTTGTTACATACGTTAAGAACAAAGTCGAATCGTCAACCTCTTTCTTTTTTAGATCCTATTATATTCATAATTATCATCAATGGAAAAGGGCCTTTCTCCTTGCATAGGATTTTCCTTCATCATCACGCTGGGCACGCGAATTGATGATCTCAGTTAATTATTGTAATTGTTCATATAATACCGGTGACAAACGAGCACACAGTCCACCTAATGGCAAGTGGAAGCTGTGGCTGTGGCTGTCCTCAATCATAAATCAAAATTCAGAGGTGTTGTCACCCCAGAAGATTTTCCAGTAAATAGGGTATCTGGTTTACATAATGATTTCTTATATTTACGCGAACACTACACATTGAAATAATACTAGTTTTTACGGAATTTATCGCGTATATTTAACTTTTTAAATACCCGACGATTCGACACCACGCAAATTATCGTACGAAGAAATTATCTGTAGAGTCGAGGACTGTTTATTTAAAAACATTTACTCTGCAAGATGCAGGAGTGTACAAGCTTGATTGTGAATATGGCCTCTCCTACATAGGATAAACTAAAAGATCAATTAAAACCCGCGTTAAAGAACATATAGCTGATGTGAAGAATCGACGCTCCGGGAAGTCTGCAGTCACTACATCACATTTGATAGACCACAAATCCTCAATAAAAACACCGATTCCTTTCAAGAATAATTCGCGAGGCTATTGAAATCAAAAAAACATCCTAATTTCAATAGAGAAGATGGCTGGGTGCTACCATCTGCTTATGATCCTATAAATAAAATTAAATCCCAACCCAAGCATACAACTGCAAGACTTCAAGATACCATAAGTTCATACTGTGTAGATCGGAACAAAAGTTAAATTTTAATCTACGGTAACCGCGGTTAACTATGACATCTGGACGTTGAACATCTCAGTCCCGCCCGTGACCATGAGTGCTGTAAAGCGTTCGAAACGTCGGGTATTTAAAAAGTTAAATATACGCGATAAATTCCGTAAAAACTAGTATTATTTCAAGGGTATCCGGTTCTTTACACTCGATCTATGAAACATTGCAACATTAAGTTGCTCTTTTACGCTAGTATTTGATTGTGGAACTTTATTAATTGTAACCTGTTCTTTTTAAAAATTTGTACTGCTTGATTTCTTGTTGTTCTTCCCACGACAGAGGTATTTTCTGAACCAGTGGTAAATCAAACATAATAGTGACTTTGAATAAGTATTATTCATAATCTACTAGCTCATACCCGGTGGTTGCTGTCACAGTAAATACAATTGTGGAAGTGTCGTTTTAAAATTTTCTAAGAGTTTTATTTTTTAATTAGGTTTTCGCACAATATGATGAAAGGTATGACAGCTCATAAAATACAAACAATTAAACATTAATCTTTATATACAAGAGAGCACTTTTGTGAAAATTTAAAATATTAATAATTATTTAGCTGGGATCTACGTAATAAAATATAATTATTTGTGTTACCTAGCTTTAAGAGCACCTCCCGCCCTCCCTCAGTTATGGTAAGAAATAATAGTAGTTTATAATAAGAAAAACTCTCATTATGTTTACTTATATTAAGTTTACTTATATATATTTTTCGGAAACTCCGCTGTAATTATAACCTTACCTGGGATTTTGCCGTTTTTAAGGGGCTGGAGAGCTATTCTAATTTCGCTCAAACTGACGTTTGGGATATCTGATAGAAGCAGGCGTTACTTTGCGGAAATCAATTGTAATAATGATATTAATAGTTATTTTTCAAACATCCACTAAATTAAATAAAATGATGTGTCTTCCCTAGTTTGAAGAGCACCTCCCGCCCTCCCTTAATTGCGTGCACTAATCCCGTCACCACTAATCTGAGCACCCTACTCCTAACGCCACTACTCCCAACACTACTATTCTAGGAAAGACACACTATCGACGATAATACGACACGCATTAGCGGTCAGCCGCCGTAGAGTCAACATCACATGAAGATGCCTCGTGTAGAGGTGAAACACGTGCTTCTATCAGTACTAGAGAATCTTGGCGTAAGAAGTTATCCGTTGGCGTGGTTTAGCGACTACCTGTCTGATACGACTCAAATGGTCCGTGTCGAACTAACTACATCAGTAGCAGTACGGAATGTACCTAGGGTATTGCACAGAGTATAGTGCATTTGGTTCAAGCCTGTTCTTGGCTAACGTCAACTCGTTGTGTGAATTATCAGTGTTGAGGCACAGATTTATGCAGATAATAACATATTACTTTAATATGCATCTAACTGGAAAATAGTAAAAAAATGACCGGTATATAGATTGTCAGCAGTGACAACTTGGCTTGAGAACAATTTTCTAACGATAAATGTTTCTAAACGAAATACTTCTCTCCAAAAAATGATATAAAAACTAGGGGTATATATACTATAACTCATCAAACATACACACACACACACACACACACACACACACACACACACACACACACACACACACACACACACACACACACACACACACACACGCACGCACGCACGCACGCACGCACGCACACACGCACGCACACGTGCACACACACACACGCACACACACACACACACACACACGCACAGAGAGAGAGACACACACACACACACACACACAGAGAGAGAGAGAGAGAGAGAGAGAGAGAGAGAGAGAGAGAGAGAGAGAGAGAGAGAGACAGTACAATAAGTATTCATGTAAACACATACGCGAAGCCAGCAGCTGTGCAAATTTTGTTAATTTAAATCGTATGCCTGAACGATATCATATGCTAGTAAAACGTTTTACAGAATGCACGCAAGAAGTCATTTACGACAGTTGCTAACAAATAGCAACTACTCACGTCCCCCTCAAATACGCGTCGCTGAACTTTAGTAACAACTAGTTGCTATTTTATTTCCTAATTAGACAGTATAATTTTTAATGACACTAATAATAAATTTGTCATGTCGTGGCGGCCTAAGAGATTCCACTACAATATCATTTCATTCAGAAGACGTCGTAAGAATTTATATCGAGGATTCATACGTATAAGTTACAAAGCTTACTCCTTTACACTCCTCCTCTTTTTTTAAGAAATCCTGTACCGTAACTGCTGTGCGTTTGTAGTACTCTACCTGTCCATATTCGTCGTACTAAATCTCTTCACTCTTTCAAAATTCTTGTTAAATCGAATTACTTAGAACGCTATTAGATAAATTACTTTTCTTTTCCCGTACTCTTTTCATTTACTCGATTATATGATTCTTATATATAATTTACTTATCTTTATTTGTATGTATTTTATTTATTTATTTATTTAACTTCATAACGTGAATTTACGTGGTAGAGCCATGCTGCAGTTATATTAGTAGTATAGTTGTAGCACGAATGGGTCGGCTCGACCGGGGAAGGACCACGCTCTCACAGAATACCAGCGTGAAATAGTAGCTTAATGCTGCTGTATTTCGTATGGTGAGTGTAGAGAACCGGAGACCCTTTTTACTGGAAACGAGGCATTCCATCTCAGTCCTCACGGGTGACAACGCATCTGCATTTTGATTTTTAATGGAGGATAGATGTAGATGTCTATGGGCCACAGCAACCACTTACCATCAGGTGGACTGTGTGCTCGTTTGTCACCCTATTCTATAAAAAAAATACACATTAGATGTATATAGGCGGACTTAATGCCTGAGGCATTATCTACCAGTATACCTTAGAGTAGTGCAGAGATAAAAGAGGTAGGTGTTGAATAAAACCATTATTTACGGATTTTATAGCGTTTAATTACTTTAATTTATTTTTATTATTATCCCGACGTTTCGGGTGCTTTACAGCACCCATGGTCACGGGGGGAACTGAGAATTTTGACGTCCCAATGTCATAGTTAGTCCGGCTACCTTCAGTTTTTTTTAATATTAATTTTTGGTCCGATTTACGCAAAACGAGCTTATAGTATCATGAAGTCTTGCAGTGGTATGCTTGGGTTTGGGTTTAATTTTGTTAATTATAGGATCCCAAGCAGATGGTAGCACCCAATCATCTTCTGTATTGAAATTTGGATGTTTTTTTAATTTCAATAGCCTCGCGTATCATCCTTGGTAGGAATCGGTGTTCTTTTGCGAGATTTTTTTGTGGTTTATCAAATCTAATGTAATGGTGGGGACGATCTTGAACATGTTCGCAGACTGCAGACTTCCCGGAGCGTCGGTGCTTCACATCAGCTATATGTTCCTTCACGCGGGTTTTTATAGTTATAGTTAAACAATGAATGCAAAAAATAAACAAATAGAAAAATACCAAAAATTAACGATCAAATCAAATGCCAAACATCCAAGTCAACGCCAGAACAATAAACAACCGTTGACCATAGACACAAACTACCGACAGGGGGTTTTCATGCTGGTCTACCTTTCCGGTGATCCTGTTATGGAATACGGGTACGCGACCCCCGGCTCCCCGAGCTACTGTTATTCTCATACATTTCCTGGCGAGATAACAGTATCCCTACACCTACGCTCCTACCCCAACCTTCTTTTTCCTTTTCCCAAAATGGTAGCTTCCTCTACCAACAATAGCATACCCAAAGAGGGTTGGTGTCAGGCAGGCGGCCGACTGTAAAACTTTTGCCAAATCCCATGCAGTAAACCTATGAATAGTACGAGTTGTGGGATATATGACAGGGCTAGGGCGTACCCCGCAGGCGACGCGCAGGGGCAGCACCCGGCTCCTGTGGGAAGTGGGCAAGGGTTGTCGCACCTTACGGAGCGGGTGCGACGTAAGAGGCGATCCCGGGGAGAGAAGAATGTCAGAGTGAGGTTTGCAAGCTGGAATGTAGGTACGATGACTGGAACAGGAAGAGAGTTAGCAGATGTTTTGAAATGACGAAGAGTGAATGTTGCCTGTTTGCAGGAAACAAAATGGAAGGGCAATAAAGCAAGAGAGATTGGGGAAGGATACAAGTTTTATTATTGTGGAAGTGATGGGAAGCGAAATCGAGTAGGAGTTGTGTTAGATAGTGGAATGAAAGAACGAGTGACAGATGTGAAAAGAGTAAATGACAGAATGATAGTTGTTAAATTAATGATTGAAAACAAAGTAGTGAATGTTGTAAGTATGTATGCTCCGCAAACAGGCTGTGAAAAAAGTGTGAAAGAGAAGTTTTGGGAGGAATTTGATTGTATGATGATGGGAATAGCTGAGAGTGAGGATGTTTATATGGGAGGAGATTTTAATGGACATGTAGGGAGAGTGAATGACGGGTATGAAAGAGTACACGGTGGATGGGGGTACGGAGTGCGGAACCGGGAGGGGAAAATTCTTCTGCAAGCAGCATGTGCTTTCGACCTGGCTGTAGTAAACACGTGGTTCCAAAAACGAGATCAGCATCTTAATCTAAGACGGAACCAAATCAAGAGTGTAAAAACTGCAAAGTGCTTCCAGGTGAAGACTTAGTATCCCAGCACCGCTGCTGCTTTCTGCTGGCTGACATCTGCTTAACTGTTCGCCTCAAAAAACATAAGGATCGTCCCCCACCCAAAATAAAGTGGAATTTGTTGCATAAGGAGGAGTATGCAAGTGAATTTAGAGAGCTAGTTGTAAACAAGATGATAGAGATGGGTGATATGGAAGGAATGAGTGTGAATGAGTGCTGGAAGGAAATGGCTGATTGTATCCGAAGTGTGGCAAGGAAGGTATTAGGAGAAATAAAAGGGAAGAGTATGATAGATAAGGATGGGTGGTGGTGGAGTGAAAGTATTAGAGAAGTTTTGAGAGAAAAGAAAAATGCCTTTAAAGAATGGCAGAGCGTAGAAGACCAGAATGAATCCATAAGAGAAAGTAAGAGGGGGGCGTATAAAGAATGTAAGAAGAGAGCGAAGAAGGAAGTTGCTATTTGTAGGGCAGAGGCGCAAGATAAATTATATCGGTCTCTTGAAAGCCCAGAAGGTCAAAAACGACTTTTTAAAATTGCAAGAGCGAGAGAAAGGAATGGAAGAGATGTTTCACATGTAAAATGTATAAAAGATAATTCTGGAAGGATTTTGACTGACGATGAAAGTATAAAGAAGCGATGGAAGGAGTATTTTGAGAAATTGATGAATGAGGAGAATGAATGGAATGATATGCTTGAAAACCCACCAGTGAATATGGGCTTAGTGAGAGAAATTAGTGTGGAAGAAGTAAAAATGGCTGTTAAGAATATGAAGAATGGGAAGGCGGTCGGCCCAGATGGAATACCAGTAGAAGTGTGGAAGTTGCTGAGTGCGGATGGATGGAAGTGGTTGAGTTTATTTTTCTGTAAATTGTTGCAGGAAGAACAAATACCTGAGGAATGGTGCAGTAGTATACTGGTCCCCATTTTTAAAAACAAAGGAGACGTTCAAAACTGCAGCAATTACCGGGGAATAAAACTTATGTCACACACGATGAAAGTCTGGGAAAGAATAATAGAGAGAAGAATGAGAGAAGAGTGTAAGATAACACAAAACCAGTTCGGATTCATGCCCGGTCGAGGTACGACAGATGCCATTTTCGCATTACGCCAATTGTGCGAAAAGTACAAGCGCGTGCATAAAAATCTGCACATGGTTTTTGTCGACCTTGAAAAGGCGTACGATCGGGTTCCCTGTGAGGTTTTGTGGTGGGCGCTAAAGATGAAAGGTATGCCTGGGAAGTATGTGAGATTAGTCCGTGCTATGTGCAGAGCATCCCGTACATGTGTACGATCTGCCGCGGGAACTACGGGCAGTATCGGTGTGGCTGTAGGGCTGCACCAAGGGTCGGCATTGAGCTCTTACCTCTTCCTACTGATTATGGACGCTTTGACGTCGGACCTGCACTGCTCTGACATCGTGCTTGTCGGGGAAGAGGGCATCGAGGTACAGAGCAGACTGACGGGGTGGCAACAGAGGCTGGAAAGTGTTGGCTTGAAGATCAACAGATCCAAAACCGAATATCTGTGCTGTGATTTCGGCGGTCTTTCCAGTCCTGTACCCATGTCGTTGGATGGCGCTATACTGCCTACCTGCTCAGATTTCAAGTACCTCGGCTCCCTCATTCAAGGCGACGGCGAAATAGATAGAGCTGTGCAGCATAGGATTAACGCAGGGTGGATGAAATGGCAACAGGTCACAGCCACAACGTGCGATCCCCGAATGCAAATAAGGCTGAAGGGGAAAATTTACAAATCGACCATCCGACCTGTCGTCATGTATGGAAGTGAATGCTGGGCCGTCAAAAAGAAGGATGAAAATAGATTGCATGCGAATGAAATGAGAATGTTACGATGGATGTGTGGTGTGACAAGGATGGATAAGATAAGGAATGAGTATATAAGAGGAAGCCTGAAAGTAGCGCCAGTGTTAGAAAATGTGAGAGGAAGCAGTTTGGCATGGTTTGGGCATGTGATGCGGAGGGATGAAAGTCATGTCACAAAACGAGTGTTGAATATGAATGTGGAGGGACACACGGGCAGAGGAAGGCCGAAAAAAAAATGGATCGATTGTGTGAAGAGTGATATAAGAATGAAAGGAGAAAGTATGGAAAGCCGTCATTTCCATACTTACTCCTTAGATAGAGAGGAATGGAACAAGAAGATTTACTGCGCCGACCCCAGATAATGGGAAATTGTTTAGAGAATGATGACCATAGACACAAATTATAAACAACGCACTGTCTATAATTTGTCAAAACATACACTGGACGAACCGATATTGAAAGTATTAGCGAAGGGAATGAACTTCGCATTAACTCCGCGAAAAATCCCGTACGAAGAAATTATCTGCAGTGTTGAGGATTGTCTGTTTAAGAATAATATCGGTAAGGAAGATTTGGAGGCCATACGTCAAGATATTTCGTCCTTGTTACGTCGTAGTTCAGTGCCGAAACCAAACCTTCTCAAAGACGAATTTACAGCGCTAAATAACTTACGGAACATACCAGAACTCACGATTCTCCGCGCGGATAAAGGAAATGCTACGGTAGTAATGGACGCGTCGGAATATAATTTTAAAATACAACAACTTTTATCGGACGAAAGTACATATAAAAAGGTCAAAACAGACCCTACAACTAACACGCTTAAAACAACTAGCGATTTAATAAAGAAATACTCAGAAAAATTAAATCTCGACGTGAATTCGCTAATACCATCATGTGCCAAACCACCGAGGTTGTATGGGTTACCGAAGATACACAAACCAAACGCTCCACTACGTCCCATAGTGAGCCAGATAGATTCACCAACTTATAAGCTGGCACAATACTTAGCAAAAATACTATCACCACTGAGAGGACATACCAGAGCACACACAAAGGATTCGTACCATTTTGTGAGTGAGATAAAAGACCTACATCTCGCTAACAATGAAACTATGGTCAGTTTTGATGTTGAGTCACTATTTACATGCCTACCTATTGTGGACTGCATCTCAATTGTAACTAGGAAGCTAGAAGAAAATAACATGCCTCATGTTGGGAACCGGTTGCATATACGCGCGGGTGGAGACGACAACACTAATTTTAATTTATAATAATAATTTTATTATGTAGACCGGGTTATTGTAAAGTACGGATAATTATATCAGCCCTATAAGAATATACAGTCCACTTTCAGTTTAACCACGTCCCAGGACCCTAACACCTCAAGAATATGCAATACTACTTGAACATTGCCTCACATCTGGCTATCTATTGTGGAAGGAGGAGTTCTACAAGCAAGTAGATGGTGTGGCGATGGGCTCACCTGTGTCTCCCATAGTCGCCGACATATTCATGGAGGACTTTGAGGAGAAAGCCCTTCTTACTGCTCCTGTAAATCCAAGGTTCTACAAGCGGTACGTAGACGACACTTTCACAATTTTACCATCTGCCAAAGTAACAGCATTTTTAGACCACCTTAACTCCTTAAACTCTAAAATACAATTCACAGTGTAGTAAGAGACAAATAATTCTTTAGCCTTCCTAGATGTTTTAGTCATCCGAAATGCTATCAGCATTTTCCCACTATTGGTCACACTGTGTATAGGAAAAAAAACCCATACCAACCGATATCTAAATGGTGAATCTCACCAGCATCCTTCACAGTTAGCTACCGTGGGTAAATCTTTGTTTCAGAGAGCACGAGGGATCTGTGACAGAAAACATCTGGCCGTGGAGCTTCAGCACGTCAAGCAAGTATTGCAAGACAACAAGCTTCGGGTCCCGCGCCTAAGTCACAGTGAACGAGTGAAGCTGGCCA
The DNA here is from genome assembly GCA_907164705.1 of Parnassius apollo. NCBI lineage: Eukaryota > Metazoa > Arthropoda > Insecta > Lepidoptera > Papilionidae > Parnassius > Parnassius apollo. The sequence goes on along the minus strand of CAJQZP010000631.1, from coordinate 1,789,028 downwards.
CAGTCGAGCGCGCGCTTGCTCTACTACCATATGTCAGAGGAGTCACGGACAAGATTGGCTACATCTTGAAGCGAGCGCCCATTAAGACATACTACAAGCCGCTGAAGAAGATTAGTCAATTTTTACCATCCATCAAATGTAATATTCCTCTAAAAGATGCAGGTGTGTACAAGCTAGATTGTGAATGTGGTCTCTCTTACATAGGTCAAACAAAGAGATCTATAAAAACCCGCGTGAAGGAACATATAGCTGATGTGAAGCACCGATGCTCCGGGAAGTCTGCAGTCTGCGAATATGTTCAAGATCGTCCCCACCATTACAGATTTGATAAACCACAAATTCTCGCAAAAGAACACCGATTCCTACCAAGGATGATACGCAAGGCTGTTGAAATTAAAAACATACAAATTTCAATAGAGAAGATGGTTGGGTGCTACCATCTGCTTGAGATCCTATAATTAACAAAATTAAACCCAAACCCAAGCATACCACTGCAAGACTTCATGATACTATAAGCTCGTTTTGCGTAAATCGGACCAAAAATTAATATTAAAAAACTGAAGGTAGCCGGACTAACTATGACATTGGGACGTCAAACATCTCAGTCCCCCCCCGTGACCATGGGCGCTGTAAAGCATCCGAAATGTCGGGATAATAATAAAAATAAATTAAAGTAATTAAACGCGATAAAATCCGTAAATAATAGTTTTATTCAATGTGTAGTGTTCGCGTAAATTTAAGAAATCATTAAGAGGTAGGTGTAATAAGAAGTATGTACAATATATATATATATATAATCTTTATTTACTAGAATATGGTTGTACAATGGTGTTTGAGTATAATTCGTTCTACATATTTATATATAAATAATTTATTATGCTACAGTGTCAGATTATTATTATTATATACAATTATTATTATTGAAATAATACTAATTTTTACGGAATTTATCGCGTATATTTAACTTTTTTACCCGACGTTTCGAGAGCTTTACAGCACCCATGGTCACGGGAAGGACTGAGATGTTCAACGTCCAGCTGTCATAGTTAACCGCGGTTACCATAGATTAAAATTTAACTATTGTTCCGATCTACACAGTATGAACTTATGGTATCATGGAGTCTTGCAGTTGTATGCTTGGGTTGGGATTTAATTTTATTTATTATAGGATCCCAAGCAGATGGTAGCACCCAGCCATCTTCTCTATTGAAATTAGGATGTTTTTTGATTTCAATAGCCTCGCGAATCATCCTTGGAAGGAATCGGTGTTCTTTAGCGAGGATTTGTGGTCTATCAAATCTGATGTAGTGACGGGGGCGATCCTGTTCATGTTCACAGACAGCAGACTTCCCGGAGCGTCGATTCTTCACATCAGCTATATGTTCTTTGACGCGGGTTTTAATTGATCTTTTAGTTTGTCCTATGTAGGAGAGACCACATTCACAATCAAGCTTGTACACTCCTGCATCTTGCAGAGGGACGTTACACTTGACTGATGGTAAAAACTGACCAATCTTCTTCGGCGGCTTGAAGTATGTTTTGATGGAAGCGCGCTTCAAGATGTAGCCAATCTTGTCAGTGACTCCTCTAACATATGGCAGTACAGCAGGTACACGCTCGACTGTGGCCGGCTTCACTCGTTCTCTGTGACGTAGGCGCGGGACCCGAAGCTTGTTGTCATGCAAAACTTGCTTGACATGTTGGAGCTCGGCAGCCAGGTGTTTACAGTCACAGATCCCTCGTGCTCTCTGAAACAAAGATTTACCCACGGTAGCTAACTGTGAAGGATGGTGGTGAGAATCACCGTTTAAATATCTATCTGTATGGGTCTTTTTTCTATACACAGTATGGCTCAAGGCGTTATACCACCGTGGCGTTTCCCTTATGGTCATGGATACGTCAGATTATAATTCTAAAATACAAAAACTTTTGTCGGATGTAAGTACTTATAAAAAAGGTTAAAAACGAACCAACAAACAGCACACTAAAAACAACTAGTGACCTCATAAAGAAACACTCCGAAAAATTATATCTGGACGTAAAATGGATAATACCTACGTGCGCCAAATCACCAAAGTTGTATGGGTTACCAAAAATACACAAGCCCAATGCTCCATTACGCCCCATAGTGAGCCAAATCGATTCACCAACTTACAGATTGGCTCAACACTTAGCGAAAATACTCTCACCGCTCAGGGGACATACAAGAGCACACATAAAGGATTCCTACCATTTTGTCAGCGAGATTAAAGACCTACGTTTGGAAGACAATGAAACTATGGTCAGTTTTGATGTGCAGTCATTGTTTACATGCTTACCTGTTGAAGACTGCATCTCAATTGTAACTAGAAGGCTGGAAGAAAACAACATGCCCGTAGAATATGCAGTATTACTCAGACACTGCCTTACATCTGGCTACCTATTGTGGAAGGAGGAGTTCTACAAGCAAGTAGATGGTGTGGCGATGGGCTCACCTCCCATTGTCCATCTCCCATTGTCGCCGACATATTCATGGAAGACTTTGAGGAGAAAGCCCTGCTTAGTTCTCCCATAAATTCAAGATTCTACAAGCAGTACGTAGACGACACTTTCACAATTCTACCTTTAGATAAAGTAATTGCATTTTTAGACCATCTTAACTCTATAAATACTAAAATTCAGTTCACAATGGAGTTAGAGGCAAACAATTCCTTAGCTTTTCTAGATGTGTTAGTAATTCGGAATCCTGATAACACCTTGAGCCATACTGTGTATAGAAAAAAAGACCCATACAGATAGATATTTAAACGGTGATTCTCACCACCATCCTTCACAGTTAGCTACCGTGGGTAAATCTTTGTTTCAGAGAGCACGAGGGATCTGTGACAGTAAACACCTGGCTGCCGAGCTCCAACATGTCAAGCAAGTTTTGCATGACAACAAGCTTCGGGTCCCGCGCCTACGTCACAGAGAACGAGTGAAGCCGGCCACAGTCGAGCGTGTACCTGCTGTACTGCCATATGTTAGAGGAGTCACTGACAAGATTGGCTACATCTTGAAGCGCGCTTCCATCAAAACATACTTCAAGCCGCCGAAGAAGATTGGTCAGTTTTTACCATCAGTCAAGTGTAACGTCCCTCTGCAAGATGCAGGAGTGTACAAGCTTGATTGTGAATGTGGTCTCTCCTACATAGGACAAACTAAAAGATCAATTAAAACCCGCGTCAAAGAACATATAGCTGATGTGAAGAATCGACGCTCCGGGAAGTCTGCAGTCTGTGAACATGTACAGGATCGCCCCCGTCACTACATCAGATTTGATAGACCACAAATCCTCGCTAAAGAACACCGATTCCTTCCAAGGATGATTCGCGAGGCTATTGAAATCAAAAAACATCCTAATTTCAATAGAGAAGATGGCTGGGTGCTACCATCTGCTTGGGATCCTATAATAAATAAAATTAAATCCCAACCCAAGCATACAACTGCAAGACTCCATGATACCATAAGTTCATACTGTGTAGATCGGAACAATAGTTAAATTTTAATCTATGGTAACCGCGGTTAACTATGACAGCTGGACGTTGAACATCTCAGTCCTTCCCGTGACCATGGGTGCTGTAAAGCTCTCGAAACGTCGGGTAAAAAAGTTAAATATACGCGATAAATTCCGTAAAAATTTGTATTATTTCAATGTTTAGTGTTCGCGTAAATATAAGAAATTATTATTATATCAAGTAAGATTATTATTATAGGTCAATGTCATATATTAATTATAATCCTTACGTCGTTCGTTTTCGTTACAGGTATTTTGCATTCTCTCTACCGCCTGAAGAACTTTCTCCCGTCCAGGACTAAGATGATTATTGTGCAGACCTTAATTTTTCCCTTTTTTTGACTATGGTGAAGTGTGTTATTTTGACCTGAATGCAGTACTCTTGAACAAATATGACCGTCTTTTTAATAACTGCATTCGATTCATTTTTAATCTTCGAAAGTATGATCATGTGTCTACTTATCGCTCTCAACTCTACTGGTTACCCATTCGTCAGCGCCGTAGTTTACGTGCACTCACTACTCTTTTCTCTATCTTGATGTCTTCTAATCCTCCATCTTATTTAATACCTCATTTTTAATATCTTAGCTCCAACCATGATAGAGATCTCCGTTCTAGTAATAACTTTTTGCTTCAGTGCCACCCTTTTAGTACTAATTTTGTACAATCATCGTTTTTTGTTCAATCTGTTCTTCTTTGGAACGCTCTTCCTTCCGAAATCAGGAGTGCCGAAAACCGGATTTCGTTCAAATCTAAAGTGCGAGAACTGCTCGTAAATAAAATGGCAGAATCAACTTAGCGTTCGTAGTTAGCCGTGTTTAATATTATCTTAAAAATCGTAAGCAGTGTGTAGAAGTTACAAAAGTCATAAAGAACACAAAGATATCAAAACGCTCTCAATATCTTACACACAGTTTTGGTGTTCCACAAGGCAGTGTACTGAGACCTTTGGTGTTCTTGATATACATTAACGATTTTCCTGACTTTACTACAAGCAAATGCATTTTATTCGCTGATGACACTACTCTTATAGTAAAAGGTAACAACAGATCTGAACTTGAAATCGCAGCTAATGATGCTTTAAATGAGGTCATACAGTGGATGAATATAAATAATTTAGATACAAATATAAATAAGACGAAATTTATTCATTATAAAACCCTCAAAAACATTTCAAATGACATTAAACTGACATATAACAACTGGATAATTGAAGAAGTCGTTTCCACGACATTCTAGGAATAATATTTGATAAATTTTGTAGTTGGAAGCCTCATATAGAAAGCCTTTGTACTAAAATAGATCGTTTCGTTTTTGCATCGCGTAGACTGAGAAATATTGTATCAGAAAGAGCTGCACTGATGGCATATCATGGATATATCTCATCCATACTACGATATGGTGTTCTACTCTGGGGGTATTCGGTGGATTCGGATAAAGCATTTAAAGCACAAAAACGCTGCATAAGAGCTCTTTGTGGTGTTGGTCCTTTAGTGAGTTGCAAACCTTTGTTCAAAACTAAAAAAGATCCTGCCTTTGCCTTCATTATACATATTTGAAATGTGCATGTTTGTTCATAAGCATCCACATTTATTTCAACGTAAGTGTGATATGAGTGAAAGTAAGGGTAGATACAAGAATAGGTTATATGCGCCAGCAAATCGTATAAAAGTTACAAAAAAGAAATGCTTCTGCAATGTCGATTAGAATTTATAATAAATTACCTGATAATTTGAAGCGTAAAAGTTTGTTGTCATTTAAGAAATCTGTTTTGGCATTGTTGCTCCGTAAATGTTATTATTCTGCAGAAGAGTTCTTAAACGACAACGACCTACATATGAGTAATAATGAATGACAATTTTAGAATAGGATTAATTACGTAATTACAAGATTCTGATATTTAAAAAATATAACGTTTTTGATATTATTTTATATAAAATTTGACTTATGTATCTAATTAATTAATAAATTTTATGTAAAAGTAGAAAGATATTAATGACAATTGAATATGTAATATTATATAATTATTGACGTAAGAATAATAATTAATATATGACATTGACCTATAATAATAATTTTACTTGATATAATAATACTTGTATATAATAATAATACTCTAACACTGTGGCATAATAAATTAATTATATATAAATATGTAGAACGAATTATACTCCAACATCATTGTACAACCATATTCTAGCAAATAAAGATTATATATATATATATATATATATATATATATATATATATATATATATATATATATATATATATATATATATATATATATATATTGTAAATACTTCTTATTACACCTACCTCTTAATGATTTCTTAAATTTACGCGAACACTACACATTGAATAAAACTATTATTTTCGGATTTTATCGCGTTTAATTACTTTAATTTATTTTTATTATTATCCCGACATTTCAGGTGCTTTACAGCACCCATGGTCACGGGGGGGACTGAGATGTTTGACGTCCCAATGTCATAGTTAGTCCGGCTACCTTCAGTTTTTTTAATATTAATTTTTGGTCCGATTTACGCAAAACGAGCTTATAGTATCATGAAGTCTTGCAGTGGTATGCTTGGGTTTGGGTTTAATTTTGTTAATTATAGGATCCCAAGCAGATGGTAGCACCCAACCATCTTCTCTATTGAAATTTGTATGTTTTTTAATTTCAATAGCCTCGCGTATCATCCTTGGTAGGAATCGGTGTTCTTTTGCGAGAATTTGAGGTTTATCAAATCTGTAATGGTGGGGACGATCTTGAACATGTTCGCAGACTGCAGACTTCCCGGAGCGTCGGTGCTTACGTCGGTTTTTATAGATCTCTTTGTTTGACCTATGTAAGAGAGACCACATTCACAATCTAGCTTGTACACACCTGCATCTTGTAGAGGAATATTACATTTGATGGATGGTAAAAAATTGACTAATCTTCTTCAGCGGCTTGTGGTATGTCTTAATGGACGCTCGCTTCAAGATGTAGCCAATCTTGTCCGTGACTCCTCTGACATATGGTAGTAGAGCAGGCGCGCGCTCGACTGTGGCCGGCTTCACTCGTTCACTGTGACGTAGGCGCGGGACCCGAAGCTTGTTGTCTTGCAATACTTGCTTGACGTGCTGAAGCTCCGCGGCCAGATGTTTTCTGTCACAGATCCCTCGTGCTCTCTGAAACAAAGATTTACCCACGGTAGCTAACTGTGAAGGATGATGGTGAGATTCACCATTTAGATATCGGTTGGTATGGGTCTTTTTCCTATACACAGTGTGACCAATAGTGTGAAAATGCTGATAGCATTTCGGATGAATAAAACATCTAGGAAGGCTAAAGAATTATTTGTCTCTAACTCCACTGTGAATTGTATTTTAGAGTTTATGGAGTTAAGGTGGTCTAAAAATGCAGTTACTTTGGCAGATGGTAAAATTGTGAAAGTGTCGTCTACGTACCGCTTGTAGAACCTTGGATTTACAAGAGCAGTAAGAAGGGCTTTTTCATCAAAGTCCTCCATGAATATGTCGGCGACTATGGGAGACACAGGTGAGCCCATCGCCACACCATCTACTTGCTTGTAGAACTCCTCCTTCCACAATAGATAGCCGGATGTGAGGCAATGTTCAAGTAGTATTGCATATTCTTGAGGCATGTTATTTTCTTCTAGCTTCCTAGTTACAATTGAGATGCAGTCCACAATAGGTAGGCATGTAAATAGTGACTGAACATCAAAACTGACCATAATTTCATTGTTAGCAAGATAAAGGTCTTTTATCTCACTGTCAAAATGGTACGAATCCTGTGTGTGTGCTCTGGTATGTCCTCTCAGTGGTGATAGTATTTTTGCTAAGTATTGTGCCAGCTTATAAGTTGGTGAATCTATCTGGCTCACTATGGTACGTAGTGGAGCGTTTGGGTTGTGTATCTTCGGTAACCCATACGACACTCGGTGATTTGGCACATGATGGTATTAGCGAATTCACGTCAAGATTTAATTTTTCGGAGTATTTCTTTATTAAATCGCTTGTTGTTTTAAGCGTGTTAGTTGTAGGGTCTGTTTTGACCTTTTTGTATGTACTTTCGTCCGATAAAAGTTGTTGTATTTTAAAATTATATTCCGACGCGTCCGTTACTACCGTAGCATTTCCTTTATCCGCGCGGAGAATCGTGAGTTCTGGTCTGTTCCGTAAGTTATTTAGCGCTGTAAATTCGTCTTTGGGAAGGTTTGATTTCGGCACTGAACTACGACGTAACAAGGACGAAATATCTTGACGTATGGCCTCCAAATCTTCCTTACCGATATTATTCTTAAACAGACAATCCTCAATACTGCAGATAATTTCTTCGTACGGGATTTTTCGCGGAGTTAATGCGAAGTTCATTCCCTTCGCTAATACTTTCATTGTCGGTTCGTCCAGTGTATGTTTTGACAAATTATAGACAGTGCGTTGTTTATAGTTTGTGTCTATGGTCATTATTCTCTAAACAATTTTCCATTATCTGGGGTCGGCGCAGTAAATCTTCTTGTTCCATACCTCTCTATCAGCCGTCATTTCCATACTTACTCCTTTCATTCTCATATCACTCTTCACACAATCGATCCATCTTTTATTCGGCCTTCCTCTGCCCGTGTGTCCCTCCAAATTCATATTCAACACTCGTTTTGTGACATGACTTTCATCCCTCCGCATCACATGCCCAAACCATGCCAATCTGCTTCCTCTCACCTTTTCTGCCACTGGCGCTATTTTCAGGCTTCCTCTTATATACTCATTCCTTATCTTATCCATCCTTGTCACACCACACATCCATCGTAACATTCTCATTTCATTCGCATGCAATCTATTTTCATCCTTCTTCTTGACGGCCCAGCATTCACTTCCATACATGACGACAGGTCGGATGGTCGATTTGTAAATTTTCCCCTTCAGCCTTATTCTAAATATCAGAATCTTGTAATTACGTAATTAATCCTATTCTAAAATTGTCATTCATTAATACTCGTATGTAGGTCGTTGTCGTTTAAGAACTCTTCTACAGAATAATAACATTTACGGAGCAACAATGCCAAAACAGATTTCTTAAATGACAATAAACTTTTACGCTTCAAACTATCAGGTAATTTATTATAAATTCTAATCGACATTGCAGAAGCATTTCTTTTTGTAACTTTTAGACGATTTGCTGGCGCATATAACCTATTCTTGTATCTACCCTTACTTTCACTCATATCACCCTTACGTTGAAATAAATGTGGATGCTTATGAACAAACATGCACATTACAAATATGTATAATGAAGGCAAAGGCAGGATCTTTTTAGTTTTGAACAAAGGTTTGCAACTCACTAAAGGACCAACACCACAAAGAGCTCTTATGCAGCGTTTTTGTGCTTTAAATGCTTTATCCGAATCCACCGAATACCCCCAGAGTAGAACACCATATCGTAGTATGGATGAGATATATCCATGATATGCCATCAGTGCAGCTCTTGCTGATACAATATTTCTCAGTCTACGCGATGCAAAAACGAAACGATCTATTTTAGTACAAAGGCTTTCTATATGAGGTTTCCAACTACAAAATTTATCAAATATTATTCCTAGAATGTCGTGAAAACGACTTGTTCAATTATCCAGTTGTTATATGTCAGTTTAATGTCATTTGAAATGTTTTTGAGGGTTTTATAATGAATAAATTTCGTCTTATTTATATTTATATCCAAATTATTTATATTCATCCACTGTATGACCTCATTTAGAGCACCATTAGCTGCGATTTCAAGTTCAGATCTGTTATTACCTTTTACTATAAGAGTAGTGTCATCAGCGAATAAAATGCATTTGCTTGTAGTAAAGTCAGGAAAATCGTTAATGTATATCAAGAACACCAAAGGTCTCAGTACACTGCCTTGTGGAACACCAAAACTGTTTGTAAGATATTGAGAGCGTTTTGATATCTTTGTGTTCTTTATGACTTTTGGAACTTCTACACACTGCTTACGATTCTTAAGATAATATATATATATATATATATATATATATATATATATATTATATCCATACATACACACACAGACATATATATTAAATATAATATTAAACACGGCTAACTATGAACGCTAAGTTGATTCTGCCATTTTATTCACGAGCAGTTCTCGCACTTTAGATTTGAACGAAATCCGGTTTTCGGCACTCCTGATTTCGGAAGGAAGAGCGTTCCAAAGAAGAACAAATTGAACAAAGAAATTGTACAAAATTAGTACTAAAAGGGGGGCACTGAAGCAAAAGGTTATTACTAGAACGGAGATCTCTATCATGGTTGGAGCTAAGATATTGAAAATGAGGAGTTAAATAAGATGGAGGATTAGAAGACATCAAGATAGAGTAAAGAATAGTGAGTGCACGTAAACTACAGCGCTGACGAATAGGTAACCAGTTGAGTTGAGAGCGATAAGTAGACACATGATCATACTTTCGAAGATTAAAAATGAATCGAATGCAGTTATTAAAAAGACGGTCATATTTGTTCAAGAGTACTGCATTCAGGTCAAAATAACACACTTCACCATAGTCAAAAATGGGAAAAATTAAGGTCTGCACAATAATCGTCTTAGTCCTGGACTTTAATATCGATACTCTCAAACATAGTAGCACAAAGAATAAGTTTTTGGATATTTTATTGAATTATGGCTTAATAACTCATATTAACAAACCCACAAGACGTAATGCATGTATAGATCATATAATTAGTAACATTTATAATGCTCAGGGGGGAACTATTGGAATTAGCATTGTCAGACCACAATACAGCGCAAATGCTAAATGTACCTGTACAACAACAAATATATAGCCCTTTGTAGAGTAGTTGAGTGTCATCAGAGGAGGGCGTTAGTGTCATCACGGTTCACATCGCCTCCGTAGTAAATTTTATAAAATAATAGGATTACATCAAATTTACACAGTAAACTAACTTAAAACTATAGGTGTATTGAAGAGAAAGTGCCACAAACGTTATTTACGTGAAAACGTTAAAAATAAATGTGTTTATGTGAAATTTTCATTGTGTGTATAAACAGAATAAAAATTCGACAATATAAGTTCGAGTGCATGAACAATGGACGATAATATAAATAAACACGAATTTACTTCATTTTGACTTGGTGAGTGACTATATAAAAGACAACACAATTAAATTTTCTAATTATTCGGACGTTATAAATTCAAACTTGACATAAATAAAGATCAGCTGTTGAATCATCATAACATTCATATCTAATCTCACTACTACTAATCACTAGACGTCGCTACTTTCCATATAAACAATTGCATTAATAAGCGCCATCTAGTTAATTATTGAAGAAAGTGATTCACGTTTACGGACATATATAAGTACGTCTTAAGTAACATGTCCTCTCGTCACTAGCTGCCGCTGCTTTCCATACAAGAAATACTCTGAATAAGCGTCAAGTGTCTGTCACCCCTTATACAGTAACGACATCTACTAATACATTATTGAATTAAGCGCATTGTATAGATTCTCATTGACAAAATGGCAAAACCCAATTTAAAAAATACAGATAATGACCGTAAGATGACACTACAAGTTACATGTTCCAAATGTAAGCGTAAGGTTGACCCAAAAAATACAATGTTATGCTCGCTATGCAGGAATAACTTTGAATTTGATTGCGTCGGATACTCGAAGAGACTATACCGCTTAAAAGATGCAGCAGCTAAAAGTAAATGGAAGTGCAAAGACTGTAGCCAAAAATCAAGAGGGACTTCGACACCTTACTCCTCTTTATCCCACGTAACCACAAGGAAATATAAAATAGCTAGGAAATCCTACGAAAGCCCTTCTACTTCAAGTGCAATTTTTATGTCGACTGAGACGGAACCTTCAGAAATGGCGCCTGCAAGTGTGTTAGTACATCTGGACGATTCACAAACAATGCAGAGAAGCATTGCTCAACTGAATGCCTCACCAATAAATCAAATAGACGACTCACAAGCACTAACTTTATCCCACGATTCCAACGAACCTGATGACTCACATGTGCTGACTACCTCCCACGATCTGAGTGAGCTTGTGGTTTCCTTTCGTAAACCACTTTCAAAAAGTTTGGATCAAACTATAACCGACTCTATTGCAATACAGGAAATGAAGGACACAATGAACCGACTCCGAACGGAATATAACATACTACAGAATGAATTCGATAACATATAATTAGAAAATAACAATCTCCGACAGAAAATAATCAAATTGACAAAGGAAAATAAGACGTTGACAGCCTTATGCCAATCTTCACATAACGTTAGCCAAACAAGCCAGAGCTCCGAAAAACGAAATAGACGATCCAAACGACAGTCAGTATTATCTTCTTCTCTCACTTCTCACTCTCACACTGGTTTTGTTTCTCCGGCATATAAAAAAACAGCTCATTCAAACACCACACCCATGGCACTCCAACTAAAAAATTAAAGACTTAGAGAAACAGCTTAAATATACTGAAAACCAGGTAATATGTCTAAAAAAATATATAAATACTCTGGAACAGAAATTGACAACAGCCTTAGACAACACACAAATGCCTTTACAGACTAAATCCACGAGCTTAGTATGCGCAAAAAAAGAAAATGACAAGAACCGGTTATACATCATAGGAACCCAGCGCTGTACCGGTCTCGCCTCCGCCCTAATTCAGTCTCGAGCGAACACGCCATACGTGAAATACGCTATCACAGCAATAGCAAAACCATATGCACCGTTTTCAGATTTTATCATAAATATTCAAAACGCAAATTTAAAACCAAGAGACAAAGTTATAATCTGCATTGGCGAAAACGACTATGATATTAAAATACTATCATCACAGCTACGACGGTCTCTCAAATATTTTCCTGATAATGACATAATTGTATTAAATTTATTGACAAATATGTACCTAAGTGTGACTGACATAAATAAAACTTTAAAGAGAATTTGTAATGAAAATCATAAATGTCATTTCGTGGAATGTAAACACAGGAATCCTTTTCAAATATGTAATTCGATTAATTATGTAATAGATTGCATTGACTACGAAAATGAATATCTCAATCCCAAACAATTGAAAAAAATAATAGCACGTAGTAAGCCAGCGCCTGAAAAAGTTCCCTCTAAAGTGGTACAGTATCCAAAGGGAACAATCCCATACTATTTTTCCAGGACTCGATTGGGGGCTAATACCTCTATTAGTGGATCTAATTCCAATAGGCCAATGCGTTTAACTCAAAGTACCTTACTGCGTTATTTTAAAAAAAATAGATAAGCCATTTTTTTGTGACTCACAGTAATAAAACTTTTAAAATTATGCACCAAAACATTGCAAGTGTCATGGCAAAGCAGGAATTACTAGAAATAACATTACAAGAACTGAACAAGATGAAGAATGAACCAGATCTAATATGTTTGTCTGAAACTTTTCTGCAATCTGGTAGCGAGAGGTACCTAAATATTCATAATTATGAGTTAGCAACAGCGTTTTGTCAAGATAAACTGAGGGGAGGAACCTGTATCTTAGCCAAACAAAATAGTACCTACAAAGAAATGTCAAAACTAAAAAAGTACGCAACACAAGTTGAATTGGGCAGATGCCTCTACATAAATTAGTGGTTGTATGCGTTTATAGAACACCTACATCTGATCCAAATATTTTTTTTAAATAAATTAGACCTACTATTGCATGAATTATTAAGAAACCGTAAGTCTGATACCAAAGTTGTTGTGACAGGCGATTTTAACATCGATACGCTGAAACAAGGAAAAATATCAAATTACCTCCAAGATATATGTCTAAATCATAACCTAAAAATACATATTAAGGTACCAACACGCAAAAACTCATGCAAAGACCACATGCTAAGTAACATTATAGACGCTAACGCTACGGTACTACCTTTATACTTATCCGACCACGATACAGCTCAATTATTGTGTTTCCCTGTGCAAATAAAAAATGAAAAACCAAAAACATACACAGTACTTAGAAAGGAGTTGCGAAAATATTTTCAAATTCAGGGAGTGCCTAAAAAGCATAACTTGGTCTGAGGTATACGCAGATATGAGTCTAAACTCTGCCTTCAACAAGTTTCATGAACTACTGTGCATGTTTTATAATCTTTGTTTTCCTTTAACTAAAATTAAAGTTTACAACAATCATAGGAACACACAAAATTGGATTACCAAAGGCCTAAGAACAAGCTGTAAAACTAAACGGTCACTAAGGTATAAATATTATAAAAATAAAACAGCAATCAATAAAATCAAATATATAAATTACTCGAAAGTATTAAAAAAATGTATTATTACCTCCAAAAGGAATTCACATATAAAAAATATATATAAAAGTAAAAACAAATGCAAAGCGACATGGAATGTAATAAAAAAAGGAAATTGGTGGTTTAAAATGTGACAATATTATAAGTGAAATAAGTTTGAACAAAAAACAATTGACACATCCTTTTGACATAGCCTCAGCTTTTAATGAACATTTTATTGAATTGACAAATACAAAAAACCTGACGACAAATAATATACAAAAAACAACTGCTAAAAGCAAACTTATACCAAACACGATGTTTCTTCTTCCGACTTCAAAAGAAGAAGTAAAAAAAGAAATTATGGGTTTGAACAACACCAACTCAGAAGGCTTTGATGGAATTAGTACCAGAATAATTAAAATGTGTATTGATGAACTAGTGCCTATATTAACGTATTTAATTAATCTATCATTTTCATCTGGTACGTTTCCGGAAGCATTAAAACAATCAGTCGTCAAACCATTGTACAAAAAGGGTAAAAAAATGGGTCAACAATTATCGCCCAATTACTCTTATACCTATTCTATCGAAGGTGTTTGAGAAATGTATGCACCTGAGAATACTTAATTATTGCAACACATACAACATCATTAGTAAGGATCAATTCGGTTTCCAAAAAGATAAGTCGACAACTTTAGCAACATTTACTCTTGTACAAACAATACTCACAAAATTGAATGAAGGTTATCTAACAACAGGTCTATTTTTTTGACTTGTCCAAGGCATTTGATTTTGTAGACCACGACCTCTTATTAAATAAACTTGACACGATTGGTATAAGAGGACCTACACTACAATGGCTATCATCCTACTTGAAGAATCGATGTCAGCGCGTCACTGTTAACAAAATCATAAATAGCGAACTGGTGACATGTTCTTCTACCCTAAAAAATAACTCCTGTGGTATCCCTCAAGGAAGTGTCCTAGGTCCACTTATGTTTATATTGTACATAAATGACATAACCAAAGTTACTGGTCATAAATGTATCTTGTTTGCCGATGACATATCAATAATTGTGACATCAGAAAAAAATAAATATAATTCAATACATGACCACGAAATTGAGATTAATAATACTATTGACAACATTATTAAATGGCTAGAGGAAAATAATCTAAAATTAAATTTAGATAAATCAAATTTCATTCAATTTAATAAATCCAAATATGATAAATACAATTTTAACATTGATATTGAAAAGATTAAAGAAATTACACATACTAAGTTCTTAGGTATAACGATAGACCAAGATCTTAACTGGAAATTACACATTGAGGCCTTATGCAAGCGTATTAACAGCTTTGTTTATGCTCTTTATAAAACAAGGAGCGTAACTAACTTGCAAACAGCCATTACCACTTACCACGCGTATGTAGCCTCCATTCTACGTTATGGTGTGATGATATGGGGCAATAGTACTGAGAGACAAAAGGTATTTATAGCGCAAAAAAAATGCATCAGAGCCATATGTGGGATTCCACCGGGCGAGTCCTGTAGAGCAGCATTTTGGAGCCTGGGCTTACTTCCTTTGCCAGCACTGTACATCTTTGAAATGAGTTGTTTTGTAAAACGCCATACTGAGCTCTTTCAGAAAGCCAGAGATATAAACTCTCGATGGAAAAGAAATCCGGAGCGATTAGTATTAAGCGTCATTCCAAGATCTGCTAAATTCAGAAAAAGTTGTTTAGCAATGTGTGTTAAGGTGTATATTAAGATCCCTAATGACATCAAAAACCTCAAAATGAATTTATTCAAATCGAGACTCTATAAGTGGCTTATTGAACTTAAAGTGTATGACATTGAAGAATTTATTGACATTAAGCTTTAATAATTATTGTTTTGTTGACATTGCTTTAATGAATATATTTGACCCCTTTTGAAATAAATGTTACCTGAATATAATCTTAAACATGTCAAAATGTGAACTTATTTTACTGTACCACCTACAAACACCATGTTTTAAGCAAATAAAGAAATTATTATTATTATTATGGGGTATCTATATAGTTTTCTCATCTGGTTGCGTTCTATAAATATATAATTATAAATGAAAATGAAAGGATAAATATACATAAATGTCAATAAAATAAAATAAATATAAAAGTACATAAATAAATAAAAGCCCAACCAGATGGAGGCCCTCGGCAGGGGAGACCAAACGGCCGAGGGTTAGGGAGAAAGGGAAAGAAACCGGCGGACGATGCGGGCGGTATCGAGGAGCACCGCCTTCTGCATTTGAGCCTGGAGCGGTCCGTCACGTAGTCCCAGCCGCCTCAGATGACCCGAGAGGCTAACTGGGATTAGCCCGTTCGCAGAGACGACTACAGGAATAATTTCGGTCGGCAGACCACCCCACATGTCGGTCACCTCGTGAGCCAGGTCCAGATATTTTGTTTGCTTGTCTGTTTCGGCTTTCACGAGGTTCTCGTCATACGGAATGGTAATGTCGACCAAAAATATCCTTGACTGTGCCCGGTCCATCAGCACAATATCAGGCTTATTCGCAAGAATATTCCTGTCTGTGATGATGGCCCGGTCCCAGTAGAGCCTGGCGCGGTCATTTTCGAGCATGGCTTCCGGCAAGTACTTGTAGTACGGCAATTTCCGGTCCACGAGACCGTATTTCAGAGCGAGCTCCTGGTGTAGAATTCTGGCTACTAGGTTGTGCCTGTGCAAGTACTCAGAGTTAGAAAGCGCCGAACAACCGGAGATGACATGCCTAAGTGACTCACCGGGATGGCGACAAGCTCGACAGATGTCGACGGTGCCATCCTTTAGGATGTATCTCCGATAGTTGTTGGTCTTAATAACCTGATCCTGTATTGCACAGACAAAACCCTCGGTTTCCCCCGAAGAGATCACCGAAACGTAGCCAGTGGAGGGAGGCTACTGTGTCTACGAAAGGCTCATGTAGAGCCTTGTAGAACCTCCCGTGGAGCTCCTTCTCCTTCCATACGGTCTCTCGGTCGGAAATGCTCTGTACTGCCGGGTCCTGCCATTGCTCGTTGGCTAAGGATAGAGGGGTAAGTCCTTTATCACAAGAAATGACGTCCATATAGAATGGATCATCCGATCTCGCCAGGAAGTACTCACGGAGGCTGCACACTTCGCGATTATGCATGGTGAGTGCGCTCAAGAAGCCACGCCCACCATGCTTCCGCGACAAGTACAGCCTCATTACCGACGATCTCGGGTGATGCATCCTATGGGACGTCATGGTAGTGCGGACTTTTCTATCCAGGGCGTTAAGTTCAGTCTGAGTCCACCTGAGTATGCCAAAGGTATACATGAGGACAGGCATGACCCAGCCGTTATATGCGTGTGCCTTATTCACACCGGACAAAAGGCTGTTAAGCACTTTGGTCAAGCGTGCATAAAACACGTCGCAAACTGACTGTTTCATACCAGTCTCATCGATACCGATGTTCTGTGACATACCCAGGTATCGGTATGTTTCAGCCTCGGAAAGGGTCCTTAAGTTGATGGGCATAGATAAGTCTATGCCCTCAGAGTTAGCAACCCTTCCCCTTTCAACATGGAGGACCGCACACTTATCCGTCCCCAGCTCCATTCCAATGGAATTGCTAAATTCACAAGTGATGTTTAGCAGTTCCATAAGATGGGAGCGACTGGAGGCGAATAACTTGAGGTCATCCATATAGAAAAGGTGGGTCACATTTGTCCCTCCTCTCCGTAGCTGAAATCCCCTCCCGGAGCCCTCCAGTAAGGTACTGAGAGGGTTCAGAGAGAGGCAGAACCAGATTGGACTCAGACAATCGCCCTGGAAGATACCCCTTCTTATCCTTATGTGGTTCTCCGCAGCCGTCATCCGCTCGCCCAGATGACAAAGGATCGTACTCCACTGCCCCATACACTGCTCGAGGAAGTCTCTAACTGTACAGTCTATCTTGTACAGCTCGAGGACCCTCTTTAGCCATGTATGGGGCACCGAGTCGAACGCCTTTCTGTAGTCTATCCAGGCGGCGGAGAAGTTCCGACGGTTGCGTTTCACCACTTTGCCAATGACCGCGTCAATGAGGAGTGGTTCCTTGGTTCCACGACCACCGCCCCGACATCCATTTTGAGCGCGTGACATCACCTGATTTGAGTCCAGGTGACGAGTGATTCTCGCGCTCAAAATGGATGTCAGTGTCTTGTATATGGTCGGTAGACACGTGATGGGGCGGTATTTGCTCGGGTCTGTGGTACCTTGGTCTTTAGGAACCAAGTGAGGGATCCCAGTAGTGAAGAGGCTTGGGAGCGACTTCTGGTCGAGAGCCTCTTGAAACTGTCGGGCGAGCACAGCGTGACACACCATGAACCCCTTCAGCCAGTAGTGATGCAGCCCGTCGAGCCCCGGACTTTTCCAGTTCGGGGCCCTACGGACCGCCTCAGCCACGTCATCTGGCGTTATGGTGACGGGGTCCATGGGCGTAATACTCGCACACTGGCTCGCCACAACTTCCGTCCAAGGGCCCTCGCTGTGGTTTACGGGCTCTGACCACAGGCCGCGCCAGAATGCTACAGTGTCGGCCTGATCCGGTGCTTGACCCGTTCCACATACCTTTGGTCGCTCCAATGATTTATAGAGCCTCTTCTGATCACTCTGGAAGAGACGATTCTGGTTGAACCGTGTCGACCTCTCGGTATATCGCGGTATATCTCGGTATATTATTATTATTATTATTATTTGAAACATTACTTTATCTTCAAAAGGGATTACTGTGAAGATAATATTACAAAATTCATGAATGTTTGTGTAGTTTAAATTGGTCATATATTATCATACATAAATAAATTAAAGCGACATAAATATCGCATTTGATAAATTTCATGACCTTTTTCCTGCTAATGTATGAGTTATGCTTTCCTCAGACGCGCATTAAAATTTTGAACAAACCATCTAAACCCAGGTGGTTGACTAAAGGCTTAAAGGTTAGTTGTAAAACGAAAAGAAAATTACAGTTAAAATATTACAAACACATTACTAATGAAAACAAAATTAAATTCATAAAATACGCAAAGCTCATTAAAAAATGTTTTCGCCTTTCCGAAAAAATTAACAACTATAAGTTTATGAAGAATTCAAAAAATAAGTGTAAAGCTGCGTGGAAAGTTATTAAACAGGGGTCTGATAAAAGTAATAAAGACTTAGTTATAAACGGAGTTGAATTTGATAATAAATTAATTACAGATCCTACTAAAATCGCTGCATCATTCAATGAATACTTCATCAGTCTTACTAATAGATCTCCCATTAAAAAATGCATTAATATAAATAAAACAAATATATCTAGCAGTATTTTTTGAATCCATATGGTTATGCCGATATAATGAATATAATAAGGTCATTGAATGACACAAACGCAGTGGGATATGATTCAGTCTCTACGAAAATAACAAAATGTTGCAGTAACGAATTAGCACAAATTTTAACTTACCTTATTAATCTTTCTTTTTCTAAATGGCAAATTTCCAGATAGATTAAAGAAATCTATAGTAAAACCACTCTATAAAAGAGGTGATAAACGTCATATGAGTAATTATCGCCCCATAACCTTAGTGCCTATTTTTTCGAAAATATTTTAAAAAGCAATGTACAAGCACATAATAGAATTCACCTCAAAATTTAATATAATAATAGATGAACAATTTGGATTCCAAAGCAATAAATCAACTGCCCATGAATGTTTTCATCTAGTAAAAAATGTTAAAAATTTAGATGACAAAAATCACACTTCAGTTATATTCATAGATATGAGTAAAGCCTTTGATTTCGTTTTACACAAACTTCTATTAAACAAACTCGACAAGTTATGCATTCGCGGACTGACATTAAATTGAATAGAATCATATTTTAAAGACCGAAAGCAAAGTGTTGAAATTTCAAGGTTAAATTACAACAAGGAACTCGAGAAATATAAATCACCGTACCTACTTAATGGATATGGCATGCCATAAGGCAGTGTACTAGGTCCACTTTTATTTTTATTGTATATTAATGACATCTCTTATGTAACAAATAATTTATTGACTTTATTTGCAGATGATATTGCCATGCTATTGACATGTAACAAAAAATCTGACATTGGTAAATTTGTAAATGACATTAATGATTCTTTGAAATTAATAATTGAATGGCTAGAACATAACAATTTACTCATAAATATAAGCAAAACCAAGTTAATACAATTTTATAATAAAAAAATAATGAAACAAAGCTAAATATTGTATACAATGGCGGAAATATAGAACAAGTAAAAGAAATTTCCCTTTGTAGGTATACATATAGATGCATTCTGTAACTGGAAAACTCATATAGAAAAAGTATGTAATGAACTTAACCGCTTTGTTTACGTGTTACGGAACCTTACAAAAACAGCTTCGCAATCGACAGCTCTCATGGCGTATTACGGATACGTTTATTGTATACTTAGCTACGGTATAATAATATGGGGAATTCTGTAGACATCAATAAAGTTTTTATTGTGCAAAAAAATGTCTACGTGCAATATGTATGTATGGCCCCTCATGAGTCGTGTAAATCAATATTTAGAGATTTGAAATTGTTAACACTTCCGTGCATATACATTCTTGAAACAGCAAAATTTGTTAAAAATAACCCCGAGCTGTTTATAACTGCTGGAGATATTATCAAATCCAAACATTTGAGGCATCAAGATAAATTAGTCATTGATAAAATACCAAAAACGGTTAATTATCATAAGAATTGCTATGCAATGTGTATAAAAGTATTGTTACGAGCTTGAGGTTCGTGAAAATAAAAATTGCCGATAAAATTACCTAAATTAACACTATAATTTACTTTACACAAATTAAAACTAAAAACACTAATAATTTAAACACACTAATTCACTTAATTCCGCTCCGAAGCTTCGCTTGTGTCGCCGAGTTCAACTCTACTTCGATCGAATCTTGCAGCGCCTACTTATATAAATTAGCAAAATATCCAGAATGTTCAAGTAAACACGCGCAAGGTACCGAGAGTTCGAGTTTTAAACTTCAAGAAGTTTAGTTCTTCGGTTCGAGACTAGATGGCGCTAGTGCGCCGATTTGAGGCATTGGAGCGCGTAACACTGCCCCCTCCTAAGACATGCTCGTCCCGAGCATTATCGGTCCCATAATAACGCGCTAGGCGATCCACATGGACGATCTTAGGAGTCCCTCTTGCGCCTTTCTGTATCCGGTAGGTTACATCGTTGATCCTGGTCACAATCCGGTACGGGCCGTCCTATTTAGCTTGAAGCTTAGGAGATTTCCCTTTGCTGCGGACTGGATTGTGCAACCACACAAGTGAACCTTCGTCGAACCCTTTGTTGTTCGTTTTGCGGTCATATCGGGTTTTCATCTTTTCAGACATTTGCTGGCCCGATTGTCTGACGTGCTCATAAACGTCATTCATTTTGTTCCGCAAGTCATTTGCATAATCGGTTATACTGCGTGGAGCATCAGGTGGTATCCCGGTGATCAGGTCTGCAGGCAGCCGTAATTCTCTTCCAAAGTTTGCGAAAGCTGGTGTCACTGCTGTACTTTCGTGAACAGCGCTTCGATATGAAAACAAATACGGTTGTATGTGCTTGTCCCAATCTCGTTGCCGATTGTCTACAACTTTTGCTGGGTACCTCTCCAATGTCTGATTAAATCGTTCTACCATTCCATCAGATTGCGGGTGATAAGAAGTCGTTCTTGTTTTATGAGTACCCATAACTCGGCAAGTTTCCTGGAATATTTGAGACTCAAAATTCCTTCTTTGATCGCTGTGAATCTCTAAAGGTACACCAAAACGACAGAAGACTTCATGAACTAGCTTATCAGCAACTGTTGAAGCTTCTTGATTTGGAATGGCGAAGACTTCTGGCCACTTAGTGAAGTAATCCATCACAACCATGAAATACCTGTTACCGCTTTCACTCTCCGGAAACGGCCCCGCCACGTCAATGGCTATTCTCTCCCATGGTGCACCAACATTGTACAACTTCAATGCACCTCTACTACGAGTCTGAGGTCCCTTTAAAGCCGCACAACTTGTACATTTGCGACACCAGTCCTCGACATCGTTTCGACAGTGGACCCAGTAAAACCGTTCTCGGATCTTCAGTAGAGTTCGTTTAACTCCCAGATGGCCTCCTGAATAATCATTATGGTACAGCTGTAGAACATCCGGTACTTTAGCTTTAGGGACAACCATTTGTAAATGACAGCTGTCTCCCCCGAACATTTTCCCATTTACGGCACAGAACTCCATCTTGAAGCAGCAAGCTGTCCCACTGGGCCCAATAGCTTTTAGTGGTCGAACTCATCGCTGAGACGTCGCTCCACTTGGGCTTGGGAGCACTGGCCTTCATCCATTCCAGGATCGGCTTGATGTCCGGATCTTCCTGCTGTGCACGTTGTAAGCTGTCCTTCCACTCGTTGCTGAGGTGGTCTGCCCTGAGCATCCTCACGGATACCACTTCCTTACTCTCTTGCCTAGTACAATGTTTGCAATCTTCAGGACAAGGTCTTCTTGACAATGCATCTGCGTTGCCATGAGATTTCCCGTTGCGATGTTCGATCTCGAAGTCGTATTCCTGCAGTAGTTCAATCAACCTCGCAACTTCTCCTTCTGGATTTTTAAACTGCAATAGCCATTTTAGTGTAGCATGCTCAGTTCGTAAGTGAAATTTTTGCCCCAGAAGATATTTGCTAAAATGCTGCAACGACTTTACCAAAGCTAGCAATTCGCGTCTTGTGACACAGTAGTTCCTTTCCGGTTTTGACAACGACTTGCAGACTTGCAGTTGAAGTACGCTATCACGACCTTTTGGTCACCATTCCGTTGAGACAACACACCGCCAAGTCCTATATCACTTGCGTCTGTGTCAACTATAAATTCTTTGCTTGCATCAGGGTATCCCAAAATAGGTGTTTTGCACAGACGGTCCTTGAGCTCCTGGAATGCGAATTTGCAACTTTCATCCCAGCAGAAATGTCGCTTCTCCTCGGTTAGCTTGTGCAGAGGTTTGGCTATATCTGCAAAGTTCTTCACAAATCGCCGGTAATAGGAGCACAAACCCAAAAATGCTCTAACCTGCGTCTTGTCTTTTGGAACCGGCCAATCCTTGACAGCGGCGATTTTCTCTGGATCTGTGCGGATACCTTCTTCCGATACTACAAACCCCAAAAAGTTAACTTGCCGTTGGAATAGTGAACATTTCTTCGGGCTCAACTTGAGGTAGGCACTCTGAATCTTCATGAGCACGCGTTCCAGGTTTTGAAGGTGTTCCTCAAACGTACGGCCTATGATGATGATGTCATCCAAGTAGACCAGACAGGCATCGCCAATTAGCCCGGTAAGTACAAGTTCCATCAGCCTTTCAAACGTTGCTGGAGCATTGCACAACCCAAACGGTATTACTTTAAATTGCCACAGACCCTTTCCCGTCGAGAACGCAGTTTTCTCCTTGTCGTTAGGGTCAATTTCAACTTGCCAGTAGCCACTTTTTAGATCCAGCGTGCTAAACCACTTTACTCCTGTAAGCATGTCCAGCGTGTCATCAATTCTTGGCAAGGGATAGCTGTCCTTCTTCGTAACGTCGTTCAGACGGCGGTAGTCAACACAAAACCGCATGCTGCCATCCTTCTTCTTCACCAGCACCACTGGTGAACACCATGGACTAGATGAAGGTTCAATAACACCATCCTTCACCATTCCCTCAATCATGGTTTCCACTTCCTTTTCACGTGCTACCGGCAATCGTCTTGGCCGCTGACGGATAGGCAATTCTTCTCCTGTGTTTATTTTGTGTTGAACTAAGCCAGTCTTTCCTATGTCAGCATCGTTTGATGAGAATACATCGGCGTACTTGAGTAACAACTTCTTCGCCTTGACCAATTCGTTCGGGGAGAGAACACTGCGACAGTCTTCCAAAAGTGTGGTCACTCTCGTTTCTGCATCCTTGCTGGGGGTCCCACTCGATATATATTGGCACCGACGTAACCAATCCACTTCCTCACAAGTACCAATCAGTGTGCCTTTTTCTATAATCTGTTCTCGGTCGCAAAGGTTCAGCACACGTACTCCTGAGATGTCAGTGGTCCTAACCAAGGTTCGAGCTACTTTCCATGGAAGGTAATTGTTTACCCTTTCCACAAGTACACAACGGTGAGCTTGCCCAGCGTTTCGAGGAAGACTAACCGGAACAATCGTTTCCGATCTCGGCGGAAGAACAGTCTTCTTAATGCTGTACACGTTCCCTGGTAACGCACCTTCCATAAAAATTTCCTCCCTGTCCACATTTCAAAACACCTTGCTTAACGTCGATCTCACAACAATTTCACAGTGGTAGAGCCACGCGGCAGCTTTGCTGTCGCACGTATGGGCCGGCTCAAACCGGGATGGTACCACCTCACAGAATACCGGCGTGAAGTGGAAGCTCTGCTTCCGCGTTTCGTCTGGTGAGTGCAGGTGGCCGGAGGCCCAAATCCCCCCCCCCATCAACATGGTAGCGGAATTAAATGATAGACTACCCCAGGAGGGTACCAGCACCCCTGGAGAATCCCTCGCTGAGCATCCACGACCATGTTTCTCCACTTCTGAGCGTGGGTGCTCAGGCTGCCCCGCGTATTCTGGGGGGGGCAATATTCCGCTCAAGACTAAAACTGCTCGGGGCAAACGGAGCAACAAGACCAAGGCGACCCCTGCCACGCTGTCCGTGAATTTCTGCAATATCAGGGGACTTCACTCTAACCTAAACGCCGTCCACTACCATCTCGAGACGGCGAGGCCGGCTCTGCTCTTTCTGACCGAGACGCAGGTGTCCTCTCCGGCTGATGTCTCGTATCTCTCCTGCCCGGGGTACAAACTGGAACACTCCTTTGTGCCTCGG
Source organism: Parnassius apollo (assembly GCA_907164705.1). Taxonomy (NCBI): domain Eukaryota; kingdom Metazoa; phylum Arthropoda; class Insecta; order Lepidoptera; family Papilionidae; genus Parnassius; species Parnassius apollo. Next base: position 1,764,236 of record CAJQZP010000631.1, on the reverse strand, counting down.
GCTGGAGTTTGCGTTTACGTCAGAGAGGACATCTGTTCTCGACGCCTCGGCAGACTTGAAGGTTCGGACCTGTCCATCCTTTGGCTACGCGTAGACAGCGACGACCATCCGCGCGTCTACGGGTGCCTCTATAGGTCCCATAGCGGTAATGCCGAAACAGACCGACTCTTCGACCACGTCCAAATGGCTGCAGATTCGTTGCTACAGCAGATCCCCTCCGCAGAGATCGTGATCCTCGGCGACTTTAACGCCCATCACGCCGAATGGCTCGGTTCACGTTTAACCGATCATGCGGGGAGATCTGTTCATGATTTTGCCTTGGCATATGGTCTGACACAACTGGTTACTTCGCCTACGCGGATTCCAGATGTGGAGGATCATGCACCTTCCCTGTTGGACCTTCTGCTGACCTCTCACCCGGACGGATATCAGATTTCCGTCGACGCCCCTTTAGGCTCCTCGGACCATTGTCTTGTCCGGAGTGTGGTGCCACTCACGCTGAAATCGCGGTTGCATTCTGCAGGCTGCCGCCGTGTTTGGCACTATAGGTCAGCCGATTGGGATGGGATGCGGTCTTTCTTTGCATCCTACCCTTGGGGGCGGGTTTGCTTCTCGCCGGATGATCCCAACGTTGTTGCGGATTCTGTCGCTGATGTGGTACTTCAGGGTATGGAACTTTTTATTCCTTCCTCTGTGGTGCCCATTGGAGGCAAATCTCAGCCATGGTTTGGTCGCTCCTGTAAAATAGCATCATGCTATAAGCAGGAGTGCTACCAGGCCTGGGCTGACGCATCAGCGTCCAGGGATGTAAACACCAGCGCTCTAAAAAAGAAGTATAATTCCGCCTCTAGGTCCTTCAAAAGAGTCATTGCCAAGGCAAAGTCAGAGCACATAGGCAGAATTGGCGAGAGACTAGTTCGTCTTCCTTCTGGAACCCGTGCATTCTGGTCTCTCGCCAAGGCTGTCCAGGGGAATTTCTGTCAGCCATCTCTTCCATCTCTGCACAGGGAGGACGACTCACTGGCCCACACCGCAAAGGAGAAAGCCGATCTTCTAGGCTCTTTCTTTGCGTCTAACTCGACTCTCGATGACGGGGGGAGTACGCCGCCGACCATCCCGCGGTGTGAGTGCTCCATGCCGGAAGTGCACTTCACTCAGCGCTCGGTTCGCAAAGCACTCCTCTCCCTGGACATCCATAAGTCGAGTGGGCCTGATGGAATCCCCCCAATTGTGCTGAGGACGTGTGCTCCAGAGTTGGCACCGGTTTTAACGCGTCTTTTCCGGTACTCCTACTCCCTAGGCGTAGTCCCAAAATCATGGAAGACGGCTTTCGTCCACCCGATCCCTAAAAAAGGCGACCGCTCAGACCCGTCCAACTACCGGCCTATCGCCATCACCTCCTTGTTCTCCAAAACAATGGAGTCCATTGTAAACTGCCAGCTCATGAGGTACCTTGAGGATCACCAGCTGATTAGTGACCGCCAATACGGTTTTCGCCGTGGTAGGTCAGCTGGTGATCTTCTGGTCTACCTAACTCACAGATGGGCGGAGGCAGTAGAGTCCAAGGGGGGAGGCATTGGCCGTTAGTTTGGACATTGCGAAGGCCTTCGATCGGGTTTGGCATAAAGCGCTTCTTTCGAAGCTCCCTTCCTATGGGCTTCCCGAGAAATTGTGCGATTGGATCACCAGTTTTCTTGCAGATCGGAGCATCAAGGTCGTTGTAGACGGTGCAAGCTCCGATTGCAAGCTTATTAATGCTGGTGTTCCACAGGGCTGCGTGCTATCGCCAACGCTGTTTCTTCTGCATATCAATGATATGTTGCAAACCCGTAGCATTCATTGCTATGCAGATGACAGCACTGGTGATGCTCTTTACACCGGCCGAGCAAATATTTCTCGGGAAAACGTCTCTGAGTGCCGGGACAAACTTGTGTCTGAAGTCGAGTCTCTGCTGGACAGAGTCTCGGATTGGGGGCGACTAAATCTAGTCCAGTTTAACCCCCAGAAGACACAAGTTTGCGCGTTAACCGCTAAAAAAGAACCCCTTTGTCGTATCCCCTCAGTTTCAAGGCACTCCCCTTGTTGCCTCAGCCAGTATCGGAATCCTCGGCGTCGACATATCGAGTGACGTGCAGTTTCGTGGTCACTTGGAAGGGAAGGCCAAATTGGCCTCTAAAAAGCTTGGCGTGCTCAGCAGAGCGGGACAGTATTTCATGCCGGCACACCGCCTGCAACTTTACAAGGCGCAGGTTCGGCCGCTCATGGAATACTGTTCCCATCTCTGGGCTGGGGCTCCCCAGTACCAGCTCCTTCCACTTGACCGCATCCAGCGCAGAGCGGCTCGAATCGTCGACGACCGAGTGCTTTCCGATCGGCTCGATTCACTGGCGCTGCGAAGAGATGTTGCATCTCTTTGCGTATTTTATCGCATCTATCACGGGGAGTGCTCTGAGGAATTGTTCGGATTAATCCCAGCCGCCAAATTTCGTGAACGCACTACACGGCAAACGTCCCGATACCATCGACACCATCTGGATGCTTGGCGGTCCACCACTGTACGTTTCAAAAGGAGTTTTCTTCCGCGTACAACCTCTCTGTGGAATAATTTACCACCGGTGATTTTTCCGGACCGATACGACCTGGGGACCTTCAAGAAAAGAGCTTACTCCTTTCTAAAGGGCCGGCAACGCACCTGCAATTCCCCTGGTGTTGCGGTTGATCATGGGCGGCGGTAGTCACTTAACATCAGGTGAGCCACATGCTCGTTTGCCCCCTCTTCTATAAAAAAAAAAAAAAAAAAAAAAAAAATTATTCCTCATAAAGTCTAGGCCTAGGATGCAGTCGTCCATTATATCAGCCACGATGACATTATGCAGGTAGATCACGTTGCCTAGCTTCAATTCCATCTCCTTCTCTCCACGGACGGGTATACGCTGACCGGTAGCTGTTACCAAATTAATGCGTTCTCGGTTGTATGCGGAGTCCCCAAGAAACTGACTTATAAGTTGGGAACTAACAACCGTACGAGAGGCTCCAGTGTCTATGGTCAGTTTACACGGCATTCCGTTGACCTCGCCCTTGATGATTAGACTGTTCCCATCATGGGTTTGTGAGATCGAGATCCTTGGGGCTCTTTTAACATCAGCCAGCACCCGCCCCGCAGTTCTGGCTTTTACTCGTTTCCCTGCTGCTGCTGGGCGGTGCTGTTGGCCAGACTACCCTCCTGGGATCGTTCACCTTCCCTTTCTCGGGTTCGCTTAGGGCAGCTGGATCGAAGATGGCCCTTTTCCCCACAGCCATAGCACCTTGGGCTGTATCCTTTGTTGCGGTCGCGAACTGTAGCTGCTGCAACCTCCCTGACGCGATGGGAACGATGATCCTGCCGCACGGCTTCCACTTCCAGTGCATGGGCCAAGGCGTCCTTAAGCGTCTCGTGGTGCCCGAGCCTCACAGCAGCTCTGACTTCCAGGTCGCGGATGCCGTCGATTAATGTCTGCACCAGGTTCCCTTCAATGAGCGCAGGTACAGACCGGTATGCTTTTCGCACCAGCTTCTCCACTTCTAGAGCCCACTGCTGCAGGTTTTCGTTGATGCGCTGCACACGATCTTTAAGCTGCGCACGAAAGACGTGTTCCAGGTGAGCGTCGCCATATCTCGCCTCCAATGCCTCAAGGAGTTGCTCATAAGTCACTTCCTCACCGAGAGCTTCCAGAACTGTTAAGGCCTGGTCGCGCAGGCCTAGTGTGAGAACAGTCATTGCCTGACTTTTATTACAGCCGTTCGCCTTCATAACAGCCTCGAACTGGATTTTGTAGGCTGACCAGGAAGAAGTCCCGTCGTATGGTGGCACCTTGAACCCACGTAGCGAAGGTGTAGTAGCTACTACGGGAGCTGTAGTTCCCTCCCCAAGTTTGAGTTCCTCAAGTGATTTCCTCATGTCAGCCATTACGTTGTTAACCCGATTGTTCACTTGGTCAATTCGGGTTTCAGCTTCCGACAGGCGGTTTTCATGTTGAGCAACCTTATCCTTCACCTCCCTTATCTCTTTCCCGAAGGTAGCGTGAAGGTCCTTCATGAGAAGCATCTGTTCCTCCTGTCGGCGGGCCTGTTCTGCCTGTCCGCCCCGCAGCTGCTCTTCCAACCGACGGACCTGTTCCTGCAGCATTACCATCAGGGCGCCTAAATCAGGTGCTGCAGATGCAGGAGCTACTGACGAAACGGCCTCCTTTGCCGGCGGCTGGCCCTCCGACGTCTGCGGCGTTGCACCACCAAATTTTCTCTGGTCCGTCTCATGCTGGCGTTGACTGCGGGTATGAACACCCTCCGTTTCCTCCTTAGGTAAAATCGGCATGATTTTATCCCACTTCTGACACCAATTGTTACGAGCTTGAGGTTCGTGACAATAAAAATTGCCGATAAAATTACCTAAATCAACACTTTAATTTACTTTACACAAATTAAAACTAAAAACACTAATAATTTAAACACACTAATTCACTTAATTCCGCTCCGAAGCTTCGCTTGTGTCACCGAGTTCAACTCTACTTCGATCGCATCTTGCAGCGCCTACTTATATAAATTAGCAAAATATCCAGAATGTTCAATTAAACACGCGCAAGGTACCGAGAGTTCGAGTTTTAAACTTCAAGAAGTTTAGTTCTTCGGTTCTAGACTAGATGGCGCTAGTGCGCCGATTTGAGGCATTGGAGCGCGTAACAGTATTTAACGCTATACCCGATAACATAAAACTACAACCAAGGAAGAGTTTCGGGAACGAGTTGAAAAAGTGGCTATTTAATAAATCTTTTTATTCGGTTAGTGAGTTCTTGGAAAAACAATATCTTTAAATTTTGGACTATTCTTAATAATAATATATAATGTGACATGAAAATATAAATATTAATAGTGTGATAGTGCAATTAATCAAATCATCTCATTTTTCAGATTCAAAATCCTCTCGGACCTCGGCAGCGAGCACACGTATTCAAGTTATCGTCATTTTATTTTATTTTAAAAATTAAGTTAAATTTAAAACAGTTTTTAATTATACTAAAAAAATAGGAGCGCCTAAAGTAAAAAGAGCTCTCAGTTAGTGACGTCACCTGCGAAGCGCGATATCACAAACATCAAGCAGCGCCCCGCCAACTGCCATCACGGAAATCGCGGCGACCAATCACTGCTGACCCGGCTACGCACGCACCGCCCAGCCTCGTACTGACCATCTGCTACGCAACTCGTAGCGGCCATCTTCTTAGCTACGCTCTTTTTGGTCAGTCATAATTCACTTAAATGTTTATGTGCGCCTAGTACTTCAAGTGTCAGACCTTCTTACTTTGCAATTATAGTAATTTTGATCTATTTAAGAATACTTGTTCATGTGCGCCTAGTACTCCCAGTGTCAGACCATCTTACTTTGCCATAACTTTAAGCGAAAGCACTCCGAAAAAACAGTTTCGCTAAAGGAGTGACGTACACAGACAGGGGTTTTTTAAATATCTACGTTGCTATGGCTTCAAATACAAAATTGTGCGCGGGATGTTTAAATAAAATAACTAATAAGGACTTTGTAACATGTTCACTTTGCAAAGATATATATGACTCAGTTTGCGCTAATATCTCTCACCAACGCCTTATGCTGCTGGAGAAAGACAAGAAAAAGAAATGGATCTGCCCTGGTTGTAGGAACAAAGAGCGAAAGGGTGGCAATTCAAACACCTCCATTCAGTCCAGAACGGGCCCACGCGACTGTGGTGATTCGTCGCAGGAAATTAGTACTCCTAACAATGATTACATAACACAGCGTAAAAAACCTCAACTACTTAGTAATCAGAAGGTGAGTTCACCTTCACAACCCGGAGATGAATCCTTAATGCTTACAATTAGATCAGAAATTAAATCATCAATGGGAAAATTTTTAAATCAAGCTATAGAGGAGTCATCTATAAAAATGGATTTAAGAACTATAAAAGAGGAGTTAAGTTCCTTAAAAGATATCAAAAGCGGGCTTGAATTTTTAAGTGCGGAATATGATAGAATGAAAAAAGAATTAAAAACGTCAGAAGAGCACATAAAGTCGCTTTCAGCTGAAAACAGCAACTTACATACAAAAGTGAACGATTTATCAAATAGACTTGTTTTACTTGAGCAATACTCGCGTGAGACGAATATTGAAGTGAATGGTGTTCCGGAAAGTAAGACTGAAAACTTAATTAATGTTGCCAAACAAATATGCAATACTGTATCTATTCCTACCGATCTCATCGAAACAGCTACCTGTACCAGAGTTAGGAAGATGAATGACTCAAATAAGAGGCCCCGCGCAATTATTATAAAACTTCCTTCAGTAAAAACTCGTGATGAGATACTAGCAGCGGTAACACAATTCAATAAAAAGAACGCATCCAATAAACTAAACACAGGACATCTGGGATACATAGAAAGCAAGTCGCCTATTTTCGTCTCCGAACATCTAGCGCCGTATTTTAAAGCTCTACACGCGCGGACTCGTCAAGTTGCTCGAGAAAAGCAATACGATTTTGTCTGGATCCGTAACGGCCGTATTTTTGTTAGAAAAAATGACCAGTCCCCTGCAAAACAAATAAAGAGTTACGATACCCTAAACACACTATAACAATACTTGGACATTTTTAACGGGAATTGATTAACGCATAAAAATGGCTACCTTAAAGATTTATTACCAAAATTTTAGAGACCTGAAAACTAAAACTAAAGACTTAAGACTTGCAACTTTGTTGGGAGACTACGATGTTATTGTTGGGACTGAAACCTGGTTGGATGACAGCGTTTACGATGACGAGCTATTTAGCAACAACTATTATGTATACCGTAGAGATCGCCAATCAACCAGCCTAGCAGGAAAAGGTGGCGGAGGCGTTTTGATCGCCGTTTGCATTAAGTACCACTCGAAGAGAATGTTTCACTATGAAAGCACTGGAGAGGATTTGTGGATATCAGTAAACACACCGACAGATAAAGCGATTTTAATTGGTGCCATTTACATACCACCACCAATAACTGTGTCGTCACTCGAACCTATTATCGACAACTGCAGTGATGTGATTTTATCTCATTCCGGTGATGTGATTATTTTAGGTGATTTCAACCTCGGATTTATAGACTGGAATAAAGAATCAAGTGGATGTTGTAACTTGACTCCATTAAACTATCAGTGTAGCTTAGGGTACTTATTGATTGACTTTATGTCGTTAAATAATTTGTCTCAGTTTAATCATGTCGCAAACCATAACAGTCGTATCTTAGATCTCGTCCTAAGTAACTTAGACAGTATAATAGTCGATAATTGTGTTAATCCGCTCTGCAAATTAGATTTAAATTAAGTCATATCGATTGGGTCAAAGAACTGTCGGATCTGGATGACGTTGATATCGCTGTTTCAAAATTTTATCAACTTATATATGATGTTATTCAATCAACTATACCCAGAACTAAACGTCGTAGTTTGAAATATCCGCATTGGTTCACAAGAAACCTTATAAAATTAATAGCCGAAAGAAATAAAATTCGTTCAAGATACAAGATTTACCGGAATCCTAGAGATAAGATTGAACTTATCTTATCTAATAAACGCGTAGAGTCATTAATGTCAACTTGCTACAATACATATTTAAAAAACACTGAATATGCTCTCATTAAAAACCCAAAAAAATTCTGGTCATATGTCAAATCCTTACGTGGAGGTCTTTCCAACTTACCGTCTGAGATGTATTTGGACGACAAGGTTGCGCGTGGTAGTGAGGAAATTTGTAATCTTTTTGCAACACGTTTTTATTCGATTTACGACAATTCAACGCAACCGGATCTTGGAGATTGCTATCCACAATTAAATCTAAGCAATGTTGAAATTACAGAGCGAGACGTCGAGAAAGTATTAAAGTCAACTGACCCTAATAAAGGTGCTGGACCGGACGGCATCCCACCCTACTTTATTAAAAAAACGTATAAATATTTAACTCTCCCACTTAAATTGCTCTTCGATAAATCAATTAAAACTGCAAAATTTCCTGACGAGTGGAAAGTTTCCAATGTGATACCCATCTACAAAAAAGGTGACAAAAGCAATATTGAAAACTACCGTCCTGTTTCTTTATTAAGCTTGTTTGCTAAACTTTTAGAAAAAAATACTCTGCCCCATTTTGTCTTATCATTTATCAAAGGTAATTTCTAACTGTCAGCACGGTTTTTTGCGCAAATAAGTCCACAGTTAGTAACCTACTAGAATACACCTCGAACTTGGCGAGATATGTTGATAAAAATAAAGAGGTTGATGCTATATACACCGATTTTAGTAGCGCGTTCGATAAAGTTAACCACGCCATTCTTTTGTCCAAATTAAATTATTATGGTATTCACGGCAACCTGTTGAATTGGATAAAATCCTACTTATTTAATCGAATTCAAAGAGTAACAATACAGGGTTTCAAGTCTTTTTCGTTTTATCCAACTTCAGGCGTTCCACAGGGATCGCATATCGGCCCTGTTCTCTTTTTGGTATTTATAAATGACATTTCTGCTCACATTTCCTTTAGTTACTCAATATTTGCAGATGACTTAAAATTGTATAAGGTTATAGAGTCTCCAGATGATGTAGTTAGATTACAGACAGATCTCACCTCTATCTCAGATTGGTGCAAAAGTAACAAAATGCTACTAAATCCTAAGAAGTGTCTGTTTATAAAAATTACCAGAAGGAGAAACACTATTCCCTCCAGTTATTTTGTAGACGGAGAAAAATTAACAGAATCCGAAGTAGTCCGTGACCTTGGCGTAATGATCGATAAAAAATTAAATTTCAACATCCATATTGATAATATTGCATCCAAAGCATGGAAGATGGCAGGATTCGTAAAGCGAATATGTAAGGATTTGCGGAACCCTACACCTATTCTCACTATATACAAAGCTCTTATTTGTAGCACACTAGAATATGCATCACCTGTTTGGAACCCATCATACCAAATTCACAGTGATCGAATAGAGCGTATCCAGCGCAATTTTACCCGCTACTTAGCCTTTAAAGATCAAACTTGTCCTTACCGTGCTGACTATAATACTAGGCTATCCCACTTCAAATTAGAGTCTCTCGGAAAAAGACGTCGACTTAGTGATCTTAAAACACTTCATAAGCTAATTCACGGCCTCCTACTATCACCAGCACTGTTAAATCAATTAAGTATCAGAGTTCCAAGATCCATTCCAAGACATCCGATTACCAAAATTTTCTGTTTACCCAACCAGAGAACGAATTTAGGTAAACGAGCCCCAATAAATAGGTTAATGCAAACGTATAACGACATAACCACCAACGGCGACGTCGACATTTTCCATACGGATAACGTATTAAAATTTGCTAGATTATGTAATAAGTACTTATAATTCTTTCTCTCTTTTTTCAAGTTTAGCATTCGTTTCATTGTAATCAAATTACTTGTAAATTTATTGTATATTGTTCTAGTTAAGTAAGTTAACAACTGTCTTATTGTAGCTGCACTATTTTTGTGAATGTTGTATATACCTTTAAAGGCGAATCATTTTGAACAAAACCAATTGTGTTATATTTAACAATGTCTAGTGATAAGCCAATGGTGTATCTGTTAAATAAATAAATAAATAAATTAATTAATAGTAAATGTTTTTGTTTTATTATGTCGCTTTCTAGTTTATTTTTACGTTTTTTTTTTGTTTATTAATTATTATCAATGGTTTTTTTTGTAATTTTAATCTATATTGTAGTTAATAATACTTAATGTTTTTAAATTTATATCGCTACGCTATACCCGATAACATAAAACTACAACCAAGGAAGAGTTTCGGGAACGAGTTGAAAAAGTGGCTATTTAATAAATCTTTTTATTCGGTTAGTGAGTTCTTGGAAAAACAATATCTTTAAATTTTGGACTATTCTTAATAATAATATATAATGTGACATGAAAATATAAATATTAATAGTGTGATAGTGCAATTAATAGTAAATGTTTTTGTTTTATTATGTCGCTTTCTAGTTTATTTTTATGTTTTTTTTGTTTGTTAATTATTATCAATGGTTTTTTTTTTGTAATTTTAATCTATATTGTAGTTAATAATACTTAATGTTTTTAAATTTATATCATTTTGTACACCAGAAATGGTTAATGTGTTGTACTATATTTTTTCTTTATAACAACTGTAAAACACACACATTATGCAAAATAATCAAATAAATAAATAAATATACAAATAAATAAATAAATAACTATTAGCCTTGCCAGATTAATGATTCAAAATTATTATTTATTGTAATTATTACTTGATATGGTGCTTTTATTTTAATTGGTTAGTTTGATTTATTTTTGTTTTAGAGTTTATATGTTGTTTAGTTTTTTCTCTTATAATGATGTATACACCTGTAAAGATATATCATCTTCCCTATGAGGAAATTTATATGGGAAACGTATGTTCAGTAGTGGACTAAATTTTTGTTATGCTGTAAACTTTTTATATGTGGTAGAGCCATGCTGCAGTTATATTAGAAGTATAGTTGAAGCACGAATGGGTCGGCTCGATCGGGGAAGGACCACGCTCTCACAGAATACCAGCGTCAAATTGTAGATTAATGATGCTGTGTATCGTATGCTGAGTGTAGAGAACCAAAATAAACATAATACGCTGGCGGATAGGATTTTATTTATTTATTTATTACAGCAAGAGTTTAAACATATGGCATTACATAGTAGGCCATGATTATTTTACTTTAGTACTTCTAACACTGAATCTGTCCGTCAAGTGTCAAAATAGTTAAAGTGTCACACTTGATTGAATAGTTACAAACAATATAAATATTTTCGAAGACAAAAAAACCTGCTATCCCTGTTTTTAGCTAAACTACTATGTATCCTAAACATTTGGGGTAAATGCACACCCACATCCTAGCCTACATGCAATCATAACTTTGTGATTATCTAAATTGTGTAATTATGATAAATATCACGTGAGAAAATCAAATTTTTAAACCTTCATAACTTTTGTCCACTTCTGCGTAGCTATATACAGTTTTGTAATCCTTCATATAATATATCTATACTTTCAAATGAAATAGATTTCATTTTTGTATAATCTTTGTAAGGCACAGGCTCATACAATTCTAGGCCATCTCCTTTGGTTTTTGAATATTTCTTAGTAACACGACGTTCTATTTTTTATTTCGCCATTATTGTACTTACATGTAATAAGACGTGCAACCCATTAAATAATCTATTTATCCATAATATTTAAATATATATAATTAAATCTAAAACAGTAGAAGGTACAATATTTTTGTGTCGTATTTTGATCGTATATTTGCTTTAAGAAATCAAAACCACCCGTCTGCCGGAAAGGGAAACCATTAACCTCCACTACAGTTGGCTGTTTCGCCAATGTAAACGGCTCTGTGACAGTTCGTGGAAAATGTATTTATGTACAAAAGAAAAACCCTTTTTAAAAAAACAATGTGCTTTGTAAATTGTTTGTTGTACTTTGTGCACGCTTGTACGGCTTGATGGATTTAAACATACAGGTTATCGTTAGATTCGTCTTAAAACCAATATGTCAAATATTTAACGTTATTTAACAGAAAGAAAAAAAATACTTCAAAACTTAAAAAAAATAATTTTAAAAATTATTTAGTCACCCGTGAGGATTAAGATGGAATGCTTCGTTTCCAGTAAAAAGGGTCTCCGGGTCTCGGGTACGAAAAACCGCAGCATTTAGCTACTATTTTACGCTGGTATTCTGTGAGAGCGTGGTCCTTTCCCGGTCGAGCCGACTCATTCATACTACAACAATACTACCAATATAACTGCAGCATGGATCTAAGGCGTATAAAAATTGTGTAACCTTGACTGTGTCCGGTCCATCAGCACAATATCAGGCTTATTCGCAAGAATAGTCCTGTCTGTGATGATGGCCCGGTCCCAGTAGAGCTAAGCACGGCTTCCGGCAAGTACTTGTAATATGGTAATTTCCGGTCCACAAAACCGTATTTCAGAGCGAGCTCCTTCTGAAGTATTCTGCCTACTAGGTTATGCCTGTGAAAGTACTCAGAGTTAGAAAGCGCCGAACAACCGGAGATGACATGTCTAAGTGACATACCGGGATGACGACAAGCTCGACAGATGTCGACGGTGCCATCCCATCATTGGTTCCACAAGCAAGTGTGAGTAAGGATCCAAGAGTAAGTTTTATTCGACACTATTCACAACAAACGTTAAAACGTTTTCAAGCTACTGGACTGGAAACATTGACTTATATATTACTACAGTAAGGACCGGGCCGACCGAGCAACTAAAACGGACCAGTGCGCTGACCCTAAAATTACAGTTTAGGGCCAACGCGAATCGGTCGACAGTAGTGCGCGCGTAGGACAGATTTGTCTGTCATAAATATGTCAAGCTGCGTGGTAAAAGGATGCAAAAATTACGATACGAAGATTAAAAAGGAACATGGGATATCGTATCATCGGTTAATAACCCTGTATTAATTTTGTTATAATTAAATTATTATATAAACGCATTATTAAAGTTTTATTTTACAGTTAGTTTAGTTACGTTACCAATATTGGGCCAGAGTTGGATTCAGACCCTCAAAAATATTGTACATGAAACATAAAACAATACTATTTAAAAAAGTTATATCACGTTTGACGTTTCATGTTTCTTTTTTCCTATGTGGCGGGATTTTGGCGTCACGCGTTTAGTTTATCGATACGTTTCGTTTTTTGAGATTTTCTGTTTTATTTTTGTCTAAAAACTTAGAATAAGTTAAATTTTGAATATTGGTACCTAGTATATTTTATATTCAATAAGGGTAAAACGAAAAGAGTATAAAAGAAACCATATCTGCTTAATTGAATCTGAAAATCTGATTCATAAAATATTTTGAAATTCTGTTTTCAAACCGATTGCTTCTGGAGCATAGAGTTTTTATCGTGGTATCGTCATTACAGTTGTATCAAGGATTTAACATAAATGCATCGATCGAGTACCGATTGACCAGAAAGGGAGCTAATTCTAATTTTATTTAAAAAACGCGGTAACCATGTACAATACAGAAATTCTCGATATTGTAGGGTTAATATTAAAAATAAAAGGACCAAATGATAATACAAGTCGATCTTTAGGTAAAATTATGGTATTTGCGCTTAGTATAATTACTATAGAATATACTACAAACTATGAAATAATGGTACACTTAGTATAATTATACTACGAAATCCGACCCTGCTTACGCCGTGTTATGGTATGTCGTTTGTATTATGACAGATGCGCTACTTTTTCTTGTATGAAAAAGATATGAGTAAAATATTTGGATGGGCTTATCCTTCCTTTTGAAATCATTGACTGGAAAGGATACGGTATTAACATCAATGGCGAATACATCACTCACCTTCGATTTGCCGATGATATAGTCGTTATGGTAGAATCGTTGGACGACCTAAGCACTATGCTCATTGACCTCAAAAGCGTCTTCCAACGGAAAGGTCCTAAGATGAACATGAACAAATCGAAAGTCATGTGTAATGCCCATGTCACACCTATGCTGGTGGTTGTTGAGAGCACTAAGGGAAAAAAGGTTCTCGAGTGGCAGCCTCGTACCGGTAGGCATAGTGTATGGTGTCCACCCACTGGATGGAGCGACGACCTAGTAAGACTTGCAGGAAGTTGATGGATGCAGGTGGCTCAGAACCGAGGTATTGTGGCATCCCTTGGGGGAGGCCTATGTTCAGCAGTGGACTTGTGAAGGGCTGTAATGATGATGATGATGATAAATAGCTTTATTTCAGTCTTAAAGTCCACCTGATAGTAAGGGGATATTATGGCCCAAACTTACCTACAACTCGATTAGTACTCAAAATGCAGATGCGTTGTTACTGATGAGGACAAAGATGGAATGTTTCGTTTCCAGAGAAAAGGTTCTCCGGGTAAACACACACGATACGAAACGCAGCATCATTAAGCTGCTTTTATTTAGCTTGTATATTGTGAGACCGTGATTTTTCTCTGGCCATACCGATCCATTCGTGCTACAACCATGACATAGATGCAGCAAGGTTCTAGCGCTTAAAAATAATTGGGTAGTTGATTATCTTACTTTGTTTAGATTGGATTTCATTCCATTTTATTTATTTACCCTTATTACGTTACTTAACGACACACTGTAATAAAGAAGGGAAAAAAGTTTCAGTGAGATACAACGATCTTTGAGATGTTGCGTTAAGTTTATATGCTATTTGGGCAAAGTTCCAAAATATATAAAAATACAGCTTGGTGATTTCACAAACAAAACAACTATGTAAGTCACTCAAGTCGAAGATATAAATGATGGAGTAAGATACAAAACAGATTAGATATACAAAAGTGAACCGGATAATTTTAGCCTGTCAGTAAATCTAGAGAAAATAGTGATATATAAAGTAAAAAGGATAGTTAGTCGTTCTTTATATTGTGTGACTTGATATACTGAAAACTGACTATATTGAAAACGTGAATTATATTAATATAAATGAAGTAAAATTATGGAAAGTATACAACGTTAAAAATTATGTGAAATCTTCTACAGTGAATAGGCAACTATATTAATGACAACGCTACTAATAACTAATAGTTATATAATAAATGGGAGCCTATTTTTAAAAATGGAGTAGACACGCATATGTTGGTAATATTGAATAGATAGTTTGTCATTTGAGTATAATGGTAGTGAAATAATAAATAATCACATCAGTTAATTTTCTATGTATGTATGGGCTAAACGCTGGCTATAAATTTTAAAGTGTGCGAGCAACCCAAGTCCTATCCGCCTGAACCATTGAAATTATTAATTGTAATTTTCATAATGGTTTTACCACGTCCTCGGTGGTGTGAGAAAACATGAGGAAACCTGAATGTCTGCGAAACAAAATTTTGGGTTAAATTAAATTGCAAGACACGTATGGCGAACTCTTCTTAGACCTAAAACTAGCTCATAATAACTAGTGGGACATAATTATGCTGTATATGTACGAGTATATTTTCATAAATTGTCTAAAAATATTAATTTTTGTAAACAAGCATACTCAACTCAATGTCTTGGTGCAATAGCTCTATGATACGTGGATTTTTGGTTTATGATACGTTGGTGCTATTTTTAATTAACAACATTACCAATTTTGTTGCCAAAGTCGTAAGGGAACATGTGAGCGTGTTGCGAGGAGGCGCCATCCTTATGATAGTTGCATTGATGCTTGCTGCTTCTTGCGGTATTGCGTTTTGTGATAGTTCTGCTGATGTGCTACGCCTGATTCGACGGATCTTGTAGTACTGGTCGATGGAGGTAATTGGCTGGTGATGTCTGCTGGGATCGTATAAGGGAACTTGGGATAGTGTAAGCCCGCAAATAGTCGTATTGATGCTTGTTGCATTCTGCAGCATCGTGTCTTTACGATGGATGTTGGTCAGGTCGCTATTCTCTATGACGCCCTCTGTATCTTGGTTTAACTCACACCTAATTAGCTTTTCATCAGCCATTGGAGACAGGGCTGCAGACTGTCTAGCCTCAAAAATTTATAGCAACATAATATAATCTTTCTTTAAACCATTCCCACCTTTTAATTATTGAGGAAGACTTGTTTAAGAGCGAAACAAATAAGATCGAAAATAGATATTCTCAACTCATGAGGGTGGTAGCTGGAGGGAGGGTGTTGCCTTACACTGACATCACGTCCGCAGAAGCGGTGATCTGGCAGGTGGTGACGCTATCGGAGAGCTTTTTCGGTTTATAGATCTTTATTTACTCATTAACACTAATGTCACATGAGTACAACAATAAAATTTAAAATAATTCATACAGAACAAAATAATAAAAAAAGTAAACATGAATTAGGGAAGATAGAAATTAAATAGAATTTGGTCCAAGTTATATAATGTCTTGTTTTTAATGTAGTTTAATAATTTTTCTTGAAAATGTTGAGCGGACTTGCATCTTTTATAGTGGAAGGGAGTTTATTATACAACTGTGGTCCCGCAAATGTTACGCCATTTTTTTCTATGATTAGTGCGAATATTTGGTAGTACAAGATACTTTGCGCGGAGTGATGAGTACGTTATGGCTCGGCCACACTATGCTCCTTGCTCTGCTCCTCACGCTGCCGCGATATTGCCCTGCCTGTCCACACACTGCTCTACTCGCGCAATTAATTGCGACGCTTCGCACTAGGTTGCTCACGTTTAGAATGCAATGGATGTTAACACAAATTTTTAAATTGGAGTGTTTTGTGGTAATAAATATTTATAGCTCCATATTTATTATAACTAAGTCTTATGTCAATGTCTTAAAAATAAATATACGTTTTCGTTCATTCGTTCATTGACATAGCTTTTTTATGTATATTATTTACTCATGTGATAATGTGGCTGAATGATGTTGATAGGTACACTATTTAAGATTTTTAAATGACACGTGACGTGAAATGCCGTACTGAGCGCTAGCCTCGAACAGCGGTTTGCGCGAGTTTGTAGCCAGCCGCTCGCGCTCATATTGCCAATCCTTTGACTCGCTCTCAAAAAACTGACATAACAGGGAGTGGTGGGCATTAAAATCAGCATGATGTGTGGCATGACAGTATTGTGGCCATACTACGTCTCTGATTCCTTTCCTCGGTACTTCCCATGCCACTCGACGAGTGTGTAGACTGGGGGTTAGTGTTTTTCCTTTTGTGATAAACGTTATATTTAAATGGATCATATTATGTGTGATTTTATATTAATATATAAAATCAAGCAGCCTCATGTCTTCTGGCTCGTGACGTCATCGCGCTGACGGCACGGCGCCCCCGCTTCCTCCGCTCCCTGCGGCGTCAGCACTTTCCTCCGCTTCCCGCGGCCTCCTATCATAGTGTGTGTCCTATCATATACAGTATCTATAGTAAATTCTCGTTCCACACTGGATACCTGGATCCGTGAAAAGACAATCAAATTTTTTTTGACGCCCGATGTAAATATGGGCAACCCTCCGGAAAGCGGGGGAGGGAGGCGGTGAATGCTCATAGCATACCACGCAGCCGGCTGCGTGGTTATGTGGAAACTTTTACTCACTAAGCACCGCCTTTATGGACTGGCCTACCGATCTGACGAGAGATCTCTAAGCCGTATACGAACGTGACCCTCCTTGGCAGAAAGGAGGGCGCAAATCAATTTTTTTTTTCACGTTTGGGTGTGGGGGAAGCGACCCTCCTTGGCAGAAAGGAGGGCGCAAATCAAATTCAACAACTTATCGCCTTTAAGCAAATAAAGTTAGGCAAACCATATCGTGATACAATTACCGTGCAACGCTATCTACCATCGATGATGCTACCTATCGCAACAAAATCAATAAAATTACTATACAACGCCATCTATCATCTGTGATGCTAACTATCGCAACATAATGGCAGCACAACGCCATCTGTTTATCTATGACTAAATTACGTTGAACACCATCTGTTTATCGATGAATAAATTACGCTAAACAAGTGGAAAATGATTCCGCTTGATTTATTATGTTTTTATGACCTTGAATCGCATTCTTTCACTACGCATTTACCCATTTTTGTCGCGAATCGTTCGGATCAACTCGGCCGGCGTCACATTGAACACTGAACTGACGTTCGCTAGGCATATGGCTGTGGCCATATGACTAGTTAACGTCAGTTGCAACGCTTTGGCGCGGTAATTACTAATCTTGTGTAATATATACATCAATGGCTCACCAGATGTTCCTAGTTTGGACTGAGGCAAAGAATTAGAGAAAGTGTAGAAAACAGTTTTCCATAATTCCCTCAAACATAAGAAGAAGCCTGTGCCCTGCAGTGAGACGTTAAAAGCTTTACTGTATGTTTTTAATCCAACGTCGTAATTTCAAGTCACATTCATTAAAATCTATTCACACGTGAAGGGAAAATTTCGTACCTCTTTTATATATTTTTGTGGCAAATAAATAATTATTGATTTATTTTTATTTAAGAGTAAAGAAAGTTAAAATTTATAGATAATATATTAAGTACATATATATTATCATCAACTTGGGTTTTAAAACATTCTAACAATAATAAATTGCAGCGGCAATACATGGGACCTTAACGGACGTATGATAGCTGCTGGTACTTCTATTCAATTGTAGCTCGTTACATTGAGGCTACAGTGCTTGCCAAATTCCTGTTATTCTTAGTTACGTACTATTTGAGAATAGAACTGAACAACTTACAACACTAGCTATTATAAAGTTGGAGATAGTACGAACTTAACATAATAACATAACTAACACAAATTAACGTCAGTTTGATTATTTTATATTTATTTATCTTTTATTAAAACACTTACAACTAACATTTACTCAATGTCCTATTGGAATTCACTATCAGTTAATCTTGGGAAAATTGAATAAAAAATATTGGCATTATTATGCTTAAATATAAAATAAAACATAAATATTATGATTTTGCTAAATACTTCGTAAGTTTAGTAGCATGTAGCAATCCACATGTGTAGGTGAGCATTTCCTAATACTTGAAGAATTGCGGTATTCCCAGAAGTCTAACCAAGAAGCCAAGAAGTTTTACTATTAAGATAGACTCATGACAAACATTAGTCAAATTAGGCCAAAAAACTTTTACACAAAATGGTTAAATTTGACAAAATTAAAGCAAAGTACTGATGAGAAATTACATTTGTTCTATGGAGTAGGAATTATTAGATTTTTTTATGGTAACAAAATTACCGGTTATCTCACTTGTGACTATTTAATAAGACTATAGGCAATACAACACGCCATGAAGGTTCCCAGTAGTCTTACAAACAAAGTAATGAGAAGAAAATTTCTCAGTCGTCTTATAAGTAAGACTACTTAGCCACACTGGGAATACCCCTTTGATTTGCCGTAATCGCCACGCTTCTCAGGTGGACTTGTGATCACTCTCTCAGATAAAGACCATTGGCGCTGCTTACCAGCTACTGCTGCAGCTAGTCTTTATATTAAATTGAACTAAGGCAGTAGTGACCATGTAGTGGCAGTGTAGAAATGTGAGTGTCGTAAGAGATGACAGAGGGAAACAAATTAG
This sequence comes from Parnassius apollo, assembly GCA_907164705.1. Taxonomy (NCBI): domain Eukaryota; kingdom Metazoa; phylum Arthropoda; class Insecta; order Lepidoptera; family Papilionidae; genus Parnassius; species Parnassius apollo. The sequence continues at coordinate 1,745,110 of CAJQZP010000631.1, read as the reverse complement.
GAGATGGGCAGCAGTGCCTTACTAATAACGACTAAGAATAAATTATATCTAGGGATTCTTTTTTTAGAAAAATGTTACCTTGTTGTACCTCCACACTAGAATTTTTTCCTATATCATGGAGGCAGTTGACAGACATAAATTGCACAAGGACAAAAATCCAGACCCGCAACAATTATCTTTATGTCACACAAATACTTGTTCTGTGTGGGATTCGAACTCACAATCCGTAACGCCGCAATTCATTACTAAGCCACTGCGCCACAATGTTTAGCCCATTCTGTGATGATAATATTGGTTTTGTAAACTATTTCAGCAACTTTCTAGCTTAACTCACATTACCCGCGTAGCTCCCAAGTTGTCGTTGTCTAATTACCTAACTATTATATTAGCAAAGAATACCGGGTTGGGATATAAAACTTTGCAAATTAATCCGTTATAATATTTGGTAATTAAGTTACGAGATTCAAAATAATATTTCAATCTAAATGTCAGAAGATAAGCGGCTGGAGTAGGTAGTATAAAATATATATATATAGTAGTATAAAAATCTGAAAAAAAGGAGCCAAACTTTTTGGTGATTTAGGAAATTATAATTTACCCAAATTTTTTCTGAGTACACTATTAAACCCAAATGTCTTTAAATCCATTCAGTACATTGATTAGTACCTTGATTAAGAATATTCATAAAATTTTTAAAACTCAGTTGTTTTGGCCACAGCCAGTCAGTTTAAGGAATAATATTTAGATACATAATACGAATTATATATAAATTTCACTTTCTGCACTCATAAATAAAAATAAATACATAATTATTCATTTTCAATAGGAAGTAAATACAATGATAAAAATTGACCCACTGACAATTGATAACATTCGCATAGAACGAAAAACCTTCGAAAAATACCAAGTCTTGAGAATGGACAATTACATATAATATTTATTTATTATTATATAAATATAAATAATATATATGTATATTATTTATAATATTAATTACATGTAATAGGCAAATAGATCATATTAAAAGTAAACTTTCGGCACTTACTGGATCACTTCACAATATTTTCCATTGTCTACCTAAAAAAATGCGTTACACTATTTATAACTCATTAGTTAAATCGCATTTACTTTACCTTATAGAAATTTGGGGCAATGCTGCTAAAACTAAGTTACAGGAACTTCAAAGAATACAAAATAGAATCATAAAAATACTTTTTTACTATCCCTATTTAACAGCAACTTCTAAAATTTTCAAAGAAACAAAACTTATGAACATTCAACAACTACATACATACAATACTTGCATTATAATTAGGAAAATACTAGATAAAACCATCCATACCAACTTGTCTTTTGTAAAAAAAAATCACAAATTTATAAACGAAGTCTTCGTCGACCTAGCTTACTTGTACTACCAAAGGTACGAACAAACTACGCAAAAAAAGCATTCCTATGAAGGATCACAGATTTATAATAAATTGCCTTGTAATATAAAAATGTAAGCTCATTTAGTAGTTTTAAGTATCAGCTATCACAATACGTAATTGAATATTTTTCACCATTAAATTGAGGCTATAAAGTTACTAATTGAGTGTTTGGCGACCATTATAATAAGTATAGTAAAATGTAATTATTATTTTTATGTACGTGGCATTTTTTGAAAATAAAATTTCTTTAAACTCAAATTTGAATTGACAGCTTAATAATTAGTTGTGACAAACGGTATGTGACACAGCTGTAACGGGAAACCCAGTACTCCTGCTATTCTACCACAGCCCATGAGCATTAACCACACAGGTTCTTACGCAAGCGATGAAACGCACGTCTCTTAAAATTAAAATAACAAGAAACAATTAAAAAAATAAATAAAAAAAAATATTAAACGCAAAAAATATTTACTAATTTGAGGGGGTATCAGAGCCACACAGAGCCATGTTGAATCAGCCACTTGCGGACTCTTCTCTATAGTATAAGCTTTAACTACGACAAATCGCACACTTCAGCGTGCGTGCAGTATGCTCAAAAAGGTGTGCAAAATTTTCCCTTCACGTATTAATAGATTTCAATGAATGTGCCAAAAAATATGACGTTGGATTAAAGAAAACATTTAGTAAAATTGCAGCTTTTAACGTCTCACTGCAGGCACAGGCTTCTTGGTATGTCTGAGGGAGTTATGGAATACTGTTTCATCTTCACCTCAGTCCCAACAATCGACATCTGGTGAGCAGTGTATTGTTATCCCTCCTCAGTTTGCCGAGCTTCTTCGGTGTGTTTTGGTGGGCTTCATATTTCCTAGAAATATATTTTTTTTAAATGTTTATGTTTCCTACCGCCGAGTAGATGGTGAATGATACAGCGGTAAAATTTGATTAATGCCGACGCTACGGACTCTCCTGGGCATCTTATAGAGATGTCCCACCCCCTTCTATTGCATATAAAAACCGTCTTTAAAAATATAAAATAAATAAATTTACATGACCGGGCCTACAATATATTTATCTATCTCATGGATCATTCTTAAAATTAGTATAAGTCGTTTGTCATATTTATGATGTGATCGTCTTAATAAGGAAGTTTTCTTTGAAGGAATGAACATCCACTAGAACAATCGAAAGCCGTTGGTAATGCCTTATTTTAAGCTTCAATAAACATTATTGACGATTTAATAGAAAATTAAATCGTCCCTATTCTAATTGTATCAGGTTCACATCATTCGATTCCTAGAATTTAATCCCTTCCCACTTAGAAAAGGCTTACAATATTAATATAAAAATACCCTATACAAGAACTTTGCTCTTTCACAATTAATAAAATGTGGGGGAGGCACACGGCCCCAGGCCAACGCCGTGTGTAAGGGACAAGAGATTGGGAATCGGACCGTAGTTCAAAGCAAAATGATTGGCAAACCGGTAAAAGAGGGTTTGGCCTATTAATAGTGCGTAAGCACAAACATCAACCGAAGTCACACTCAAAGTGCACATAACCGTAAGAGGTCGCCCGGACCACAATGAATTAAGAAGCAAACGCACTTTTAGAATTCCCGTTCCAATCTTAAGTCAAACCTGGCCAAACGTTGCCCCGCCTTCTCACATCCTTTCATCTACAACAAAATATTAAAAATAATTGGCCTTAAAGACCAGGTAATTTCCTCATGTAAAACCCTATTAAAGAACATGCTGTACACTCTTACATATAATGATACTGAAGAGCTAATTAAATAGCACATAAGATACACACACACACACACACACACACACACACACACACACACACACACACACACACACACACACACACACACACACACACACACTCACTCACTCACTCACACACACTCACACACACACACACACACACACACACACACACACACACACACACACACACATACACAGACACATACACAAAACCAGACCCGGACGTAATCATTCCTATTCCAACTATTGCGGAATCATCTCTTGCAGGCGCTGTTATTTATTTTAAATTTATTTATGTAGTAAAACAATACTTCCTTAGTTTTTGCATTAGAAGCATTAATTTTAAAGGCCGATGACAAGCACGTAATATTAACACTATCTCGATGTAATTGAGGTCCAGTGACAAACCGTTTTGTATCGCATGCCAGGGTCCTAAGATACAAGCTGCGTTTAGTTTAGGACCCGCAGCTACCTGTGTTCTTTATAATGTTACTTATTGTTAAAATAAATAAATAAAATAAAAGTCGCGCATGTGAATGCGTGTACTCCACAACACAGTAACGAATGTAGTGGCCAATAGCACTGGCGAACTTGTAGACGGGGTGTTTGGGCTTCATTGGTATGTATTGGAACGATGGCCCGCAAGTTGGCGCGAGATCCGTGTGGTGTCGGTTTTTTACAAAAGATCAAAGGATTGTTGGCAGAGTTTGGTCGCTGCGTCCACACGTTGGCCGCGAGTTTAGTTTGCTACAAGCCACCAGAGTGATTACACGCATCTGATTAAAATTTTATATTCACGCTTTGTAGGGTGGATGACCCAATTACCAGCCTTTTAGTGCCAATTTCCACTTTAAACATTCCTACTACTTTCATTCACGCGATTTAATTATTTTTAAACATTTGTTTTAATCGATAAGCTATTTATAAAAAAAAATAATAAACATTTATTTGCAATCAGATTATTACGAGAACAATTTTAAAATCAAAAAAAAAAAATGAAGCACGTCGTTTATACGTGGTAGAACCATGCAGTTATATTAGAAGTATAGTTGTAGCACGAATGGTTAGGTTCGACCGGGGGAAGGACCACGCTCTCACAGAATATCAATGTAAAATAGTAGCTTAATGATGCTGTGTTTCGTATAGTGAGTGTAGAGAACCAGAGACACTTTTTAAAGGAAAACAGGCATTTCATCTTAGTCCTCACGGGTGACAACGCATCTGCATTTTGATTCGTAATCGAAGATAGTTGTAGATGTCTGTGGGCCAGAGCAACCACTTACCATCAGGTGAACTGTGTGCTCGTTTGTCACCCTATCCTATATAAAAAAAGCGTCGATTTCTTATAATTTAATCGTGCAAGTTTTCGAATCATCATCATCATTACAGCTCTTCACAAGGCCACTACCTCCACAGACTGCCGCAAAGCATAGTCCTGAGCCACTTTGCTCGTCATGAGTTTTTCATTTATGTTCTAAGTTATAATTAGTACCTATTATTAAGTCAGTGTTAATTATATTTATTGCTATTGTTTTTGTCTTTCTCAAAAAATAATTAAATTACCAAATAAATTATAAGGTTTTTTAATACATCAAATGTCTGATAGAAATGCAAGTACATATTTTGCTAAACTTTAAAATCAAAACCCAATTTTAAAACATAGACTAATCGATTATAACTCCTTTAACTTTAAAATAAGTTAAGTTCTCATTAATGGTATTTATTCCAGTTTATGATGCATGTAAATAATAAATAAAGCTAATCGTATATCGTATATCTATTTACAACCCCATTAATATCCACTATTATTTTGTAATTCTTTTATAAAAACGTTAACCCCACACTAGGATTTTCTCCCGTATCGCGCAGGCAGTTTACAAACATAAATTGCACAAGGACACACATCCAGACCCGAAACAATTATTTTTAGGACATACAAATACTTGTTCCGTGCGGGATTTAACCCGCGGCGCCCGGTGCAGCCACTCATTGCTGAGCCCCTGCGCCACGGTGATTATAAATTCGTCCGCACATTGGCCCGAACCGAAGTAAACTGAACGACCTTCCAACGTGTGGACGCCGTCACCAACTCTCGGCCAATATATTCGCTACTCCATTCGCCATTGTGTTGGCCAACGGTAGAGGCGACATTACGGAATACGATCATATACAGCAGCAGCAGCAGCACAGTGAATGTATGTCACACGGTTCAGGCACACGTCAGAATAATGGGCACACTGGCCTTAAAAAGTTCCCCACCCCCGGGTACCATCACCTACCAGACAACCACTTCTACAGAAGTGATGTAAGTGTAAGGTTTATCACCACTAATTGCATCGTCAGTACGGCTTCTATCCGCAGAATATGTCATGAGTCTACTGCTCACCTCAAGGGGGTTCCCGTCAAGTGCCTTTTGGCTGCAGCCTTGTGAGTCTCCTCCCTCCAGCTACCACCCGCATAAGGTCGATAAATTTACTTCACTGACCAATACAACGGTAGATGGAGCCAAAAGATAGACACAAAGTAATAATAACAATTCACCATCATCAATGACGTTGAGTATTTTTAGATCATATTTGTCTCGCTCTCAAACAAGTTGCCTTTATTCATTAAAAGGTTGTAAAAGATAATATATTACGTTGCTATATAAAACATTATGGAGTTCAGACAGCCTGCAGTCCCGTCAGCAAGGGACCGAACTTGGACAAAGCTAGTTAGGTGTGAGTCAAACCAAGGTACAGAGAACGCCATAGAGAATAGCGATCCGCCAAAAAACTATCGCAGAACCGCAATATAGCAGAACGCAAAAGACATCAATACGACTATTGTCGACTTACACCGTCCCAAGTTCCCTTATACGATCACAGCAGACATCATCACTCGCATACCTCCATCGACTAGAACCACAAGATGCGTCGAATCAGGCGCAGCACACGCGCAGAACCAAGGTGAAAGAACGAAAGAACGCAAGCAGCAGTAAGCATCAATGCAACTATCATAGGGATGGAGGCCCTTCACAATACACCCACATGATCCCTATCGACTTTCAACAAAATTGTTACTGTTGTTTTATTGAAAAAATGGAACTAACGTATCGGCACCACGCTACTAAAACGCCAGCAACTAAAAATCTAGTTGAGTTGAGTTAATAAGTTAGTAGTATGCTTGTTTGCAAAAACAAACATTTTACGGACATTGTATGAGAATATACATTCATGTACTCGTACATATACCGCCTATATGCGTCCCACTACTGGGAGTAGACTTATTCTGAGATGGTTTTAGATCTAAGAAAAATTCGCCATTTTTGTTAATTTACGCGAACACTACACATTGAATAAAACTAAATTTACGGATTTTATCGCGTTTATTTCATTACTTTTACTTATTTCTTAATTCCCGACGTTTCGGGTGCTTTACAGCACCCATGGTCACGGGGGGGTACTGAGATGTTTGACGTCCCAATGTCATAGTTAGTCCGGCTACCTTCAGTTTTTGAATATTAATTTTTGGTCCGATTTACGCAAAACGAGCTTATAGTATCATGAAGTCTTGCAGTGGTATGCTTAGGTTTGGGTTTAATTTTGTTAATTATAGGATCCCAAGCAGGTGGCAGCACCCATCCATCTTCTCTATTGAAATTTGAATGTTTTTTTAATTTCAATAGCCTCGCGTAGCATCCTTGGTAGCAATCGGTGTTCTTTTGCGAGAATTTGTAGTTTATCAAATCGAATGTAATGGTGGGGACGATTTTGAACGTGTTCGCAGACTGCAGACTTCCCGGAGCGTCGGTGCTTCACGTCAGCTATATATTCTTTCACGCGGGTTTTTATGGATCTTTTTGTTTGACCTATGTAATAGAGACCACATTCACAATCTAACTTGTACACTCCTGCATCTTGTAGAGGGATATTACACTTGACAGATGGTAAAAATTGACTAATCTTCTTCGGCGGCTTTTAGTATGTTTTAATGGAAGCTCGCTTCAAGATGTAGCCAACCTTGTCTGTGACTCCTCTGACATATGGTAGTACAGCAGGTACACGCTCGACTGTGGCCGGCTTCACTCGGTCACTGTGACGTAGGCGCGGGACCCGAAGCTTGTTGTCTTGCAATACTTGCTTGACGTGCTGAAGTTCGGCGGCCAGATGTTTTCTGTCACAGATCCCTCGTGCTCTCTGAAACAAAGATTTACCCACGGTAGCTAACTGTGAAGGATGATGGTGAGATTCACAACTTAAATATCGGTTGGTATGGGTCTTTTTTCTATACACAGTGTGACCAATTGTGTTATTAGGATTTCGAATGACTAAAACATCTAAGAAAGCTAAAGAATTATTTTCCTCTAACTCTATTGTGAATTGTATTTTAGAGTTTATAGAGTTAAGTTGGTTTAAAAATGCAGTTACTTTGTCAGATGGTAAAATTTTGAAAGGGTCGTCTACGTACCGCTTGTAGAATCTTGGATTTACAGGAGCAGTAAGAAGGGCTTTCTCCTCGAAGTCCTCCATGAATATGTCGGCGACTATGGGAGATACAGGTGAGCCCATCGCCACACCATATACTTGCTTGTAGAACTCTTCGTTCCATAATAGATAGCCAGATGTGAGGCAGTGTTGGAGTAATGCTGCATATTCAGCAGGCATGTTATTATATTCTCTTTCTAGTTACAATTGATGGTTTCAATAGGTAGGCATGTGAATAGTGACTGAACATTTCAAAACTGGGGGCACCATAGTTTCATTGTCAGCTAGATGTAGGTCTTTTATCTCACTAACAGTTGGAGTTAGAGGAAAATAATTCTTTAGCTTTCTTAGATGTTTTAGTCATTCGAAATCCTAATAACACAATTGGTCACACTGTGTATAGAAAAAGACCCATACCAACCGATATTTAAGTTGTGAATCTCACCATCATCCTTCACAGTTAGCTACCGTGGGTAAATCTTTGTTTCAGAGAGCACGAGGGATCTGTGACAGAAAACATCTGGCCGCCGAACTTCAGCACGTCAAGCAAGTATTGCAAGACAACAAGCTTCGGGTCCCGCGCCTACGTCACAGTGACCGATTGAAGCCGGCCACAGTCGAGCGTGTACCTGCTGTACTACCATATGTCAGAGGAGTCACAGACAAGGTTGGCTACATCTTGAAGCGAGCTTCCATTAAAACATACTACAAGCCGCCGAAGAAGATTAGTCAATTTTTACCATCTGTCAAGTGTAATATCCCTCTACAAGATGCAGGAGTGTACAAGTTAGATTGTGAATGTGGTCACTCTTACATAGGTCAAACAAAAATATCCATAAAAACCCGCGTGAAAGAACATATAGCTGACGTGAAGCACCGACGCTCCGGGAAGTCTGCAGTCTGCGAACACGTTCAAGATCGTCCGCACCATTACATTCGATTTGATATACCACAAATTCTCGCAAAAGAACACCGATTGCTACCAACGATGATACGAAAGGCTATTGAAATTAAAAAAACATCCAAATTTCAATAGAGAAGATGGATGGGTGCTGCCACCTGCTTGGGATCCTATAATTAACAAAATTAAACCCAAACCTAAGCATACCACTGCAAGACTTCATGATACTGTAAACTCATTTTGCGTAAATCGGACCAAAAATTAATATTCAAAAACTGAAGGTAGCCGGACTATGACATTGGGACGTCAAACATCTCAATCCCCCCCGTGACCATGGGTGTTGTAAAGCACCCGAAACGTCGGGAATTAAAAAATAAGTAAAAGTAATGAAATAAACATGACAAAATCCGTAAATTTAGTTTTATTCAATTAATTGAATCCGATTAAATTTTATTTCCCGGACATGCAAGTTTCCTGATGATGTTTTCTTACACATCCGAGGACGTGGTAAAACAGTTCTGAAAATTGCAATTACCATGTTGCAGTCACATTTTTCATAGTATAATAGTAGCATGAATGGGTCGGTTCGATCGGGGAACGACCACACTCTCATAGAATACCAGCGTAAATTAGTAGTTTAACACTAGAATGCACGCGCGCGCTACATATGTAACCCAGCGTGTAATATTGTCGTATATCATTTTAACTTGCCGCACTATAGCGCAATCGTCTAGGTTTATTCCTCAAGTATTACACCCCGCTACCGCCAGCAGCGTGCCGACTCCCGTGGCTTAAGGATGTCCGCAAAAATTGTCCTTGAAGTTGGTGGGCTACGCCTGTAGCCCGCGCGAGCGTTGGAGGAAAATAAGTGTTTAGCGTGCAAGTGGTGAAATTGAGGTAAATATGACACATTTCTTGCAGTGTTACTACAAAATGTACAGTTAATTAATTTTTAAGTGTTTGTTGTTGGTATTTGTAGATTTTTCATGTAGCTTTATACTGTTTTGTTCACTTTTTTAGGTGACGAGTAACTCGATCAGATTGTGCGACTAAATACAAAGATGGCTGCTGGAGGATAATGAATACGACGACATTTGGAGCGGGTATTGTTATTGTCTACCCTCTACAATGATGACAAAATTGATGCTGCGATTGGCGATGCTAGAAAACCTGCAATCATTGTTGGGAACCGGTTGCATATACGCGCGGGTGGAGACGCGCGGAAGGACGACACGTCGACGTCTGGTCGGGCGGCAGCGACGCGGCGGCACTCGCTTTACGATACTCCACCGCGGTCGGACGACAACACTAATTTAATTTATAATAATGATTTTATTAAGTAGACCGGGTTATTGTAAAGTACGGATGATTATATCAGCCCTATAAGAATATACAGTCCACTTACATTTTAACCACGTCCTAGGACCCTAACATTGGTCCTTCGAGCCGGATCGAGGTGCTTTCAGACGACAGTGATGCTCAAGAGCTAGAGCGCGAGGAGTTCGAGGGCCAGTACTACTCGCTGGCGGCGGCGGTGCGCAGCGTGCTCGGTGCGCGGCCGCTGAATCGTTCCTTATCGAGCTACGAGGATGCAAGCTTACAGCAAACAGGTGCCTTTAAATCCAATTGTGTCAGATTGCCCAAAATTATTTACCAGTCTTCAACGGTCACTATCAACACTGGCTTGAGTTTAGGGACACTTTCGTATCTTTAATACATTTGAGACAAGATATTGATAACATTAATAAACTGCATTATCTTCGCGCATCTCTTGGAAGTAGCGCTTTGCTTGTTATCGATAACTTAGATTTCAAAGCCGAAAACTATAATTCTGCGTGGAATTTATTATGTAGCACGTACGAAAACAAACGCTTACTGGTTAATAACCACGTAAGGGAACTATTTAATGTGGAGCATATACGCAATGAATCCTGCAAGGGTATTCGACGCCTTATTTACGTTACGAATAAAAATCTTCGCGCCTTGACCACCCTAGACCAGCCGACATAGCATTAGGATACACTCATAATTCACATGATGGCTAAAAAACTTGATAGTGTCACTCATAGAGAATGGGAAGAATATAGAAATACGCTTTATAATCCTCCTTCGTTAGAAACATTTACGACTTTTCTCAGCAATAGGGCAGACCTTTTGGAGACTTTGCAAGAAAGTAAAAATAGACCACAAAAAATATTAAACTTACAAAACTAATACAAATTTACTTACAGTTACAAACACTCAAAAGGAAAAACAAAACTTCAATAAAAAAAACAACTTATTTAATAAAAAAATATTTACAGGCCCATTGTGTAATCAAAACCACTTTCTATTCACCTGTGAAACATTCAGAGCCCTTCCTATTGAAATTCGTATACAAAAGGCTAAAGAGTCAAACGTCTGTCTTAATTGTTTACGACCTGGGCACTTAGAAAATAATTGCAATTTATCTTCATGTAAATATTGCAAGAAAAGGCATCGAATTTAAATTTGTTCCCGCTTATACCCCTCACTTTAATGGCTTAGCTGAAGCAGCAGTACGCTCTACAAAACACCATCTTAAGCGTTTATTACAAACCACTCATTTAACTTATGAGGAAATGGCTACATGCCTCACTCAAATAGAGGCTGTTTTGAATTCTCGGCCCCTCACCCCTATTTCCACTGATCCCTCAGATTTCTCCGCATTGACTCCTGCCCACTTTTTGATTGGACGCTCACTAATTGCTATCCCTCAACCACAAATAGGTGATGCGAATATAACCCGCCTTGATCGATTCAAGAGAATCGAGCTTATAAAGCAGCACTTTTGGAGCCGATTTTCACTAGAGTATGTCACTCTACTCCAGCAAAAGGTGAAATGGCAGTCGCCGACCAAGGAGCTGAAATTGGGATCTCTTGTTCTTGTCAAGGAAAGAGCTCTCCCACCATTGATGTGGTCCTTAGGACGAGTCATGCAGCTCTATCCTGGCAGCGACGGCGTTTCCAGAGTCGCCGAGTTGAAGACAAGGAGAGGCACAATTCGAAGGGCCTTTAATAACATCTGTCCCCTTCCAAATTTTTGAAGTTCTCTGCACACTTTAACCCGGGGAGCATGTTGGGAACCGGTTGCATATACGCGCGGGTGGAGACGCGCGGGAGGACGACACGTCGACGTCTGGTCGGGCGGCAGCGACGCGGCGGCACTCGATTTACGATACTCCACCGCGGTCGGACGACAACACTAATTTAATTTATAATAATAATTTTATTAAGTAGACCGGGTTACTGTAAAGTACGGATAATTATATCAGCCCTATAAGAATATACGGTCCACTTTCATTTTAACCACGTCCCAGGACTCTAACAATCATTACATTTTAAAATCACGTAAATACGGCGTTGATATTTTTGATAAAGTGTGTAGACAGTATGACGTTACTCGCAACAGTAACCGATGGCCTCTCATGATATCATACAATTTTTTAAACATGGTGGGTATAAATAGTTTGGTGATATATCAGATGAACAACCATCAAATGGAATTGATCCGTCGTCAATACCTCCTAGATGTTGAATTTGATCTTGCACGACCTTTTATTGAGCGTCGAATATCCCAACAAAATATACCCAGAGGTATTAAACTGAAAGGAAGACTACTTCTAAGATTGGCAGAACAACCCCTACAACAAAATATGCCTTTGGATCGATGTGCTTTTTACATCAGGGCTCGTGACCGTAGCACGCGCTAACAATGCAGCAAATGTATGAGGCGTATTTGTGACGAACATCAGGCAGTCATGTGTCCTGAATGTAAGCCAATAGACTGATTTTTTACCCGTTACTTTGATTATAGACTCAATTAGGCCAAATAAATGCCTTAAATGATAAATATTATGTTCTTAAATGAAAATAAGAATTAGAGATATCAACCCTTCCAAATATTTGTTGATTTCTAAGAAGTTTACGTTTAAGTTTCAAATTATATTAAGGAATCAAAATTTTGTTGATTTTATAAACCAATTTGATAAAAATAAAGATGTTTAGTAACTATATGCTGTGTTTTACTCATTGTTTTGTCTTATTCAGAGAAATAATTGATCCGCAACTGGTCTACACATGTAGCCCGCGCGTGCGCTCAAGGAGTATTTAAGGGCGCGTGCACTTTAGTGTTAATGTTGCTGTGTTTCGTATGGTGAGTGTAAAGAATAAAGAGATTCGTAATCGAGGATAGACGTAGATGTCTATGGGTCACAGCCACTTACCATACCACTTACCATCAGGTGGACTGTGTGCTCGTTTGTCACCCTACCCTATAAAATAATAAAGTAAAGTAAAGTAAAGTTATAGCCTATATACGTCCCACTGCTGGGCACAGGCCTCCCCCTCAATTCTGAGAGGGTTTTAGGACAAGCAATTGTCCGCCGCGCTGTCCCAATGCGTGTTGGCGAACCTCACATGTCTTCGAAATATATTTTCGCGTTCTGTTATATTTACAGCGAGCGTTAACCATCTGAGCTACCACGGCTCTATATAATAATAAAGGTGGGGATCGAACTCGGGTTACTCGCATACCGTTAAATTTATAGCGATTGCTTAGCCCGTTATAAATAGAAAATTAATTGATGTGGTTATTTATTACTGCACCACCATAATATACCAAACACAAATGTACCTATCTACTCAATCTTAAAAACATATCCGTGTCCACCGAATTTTTCAAAAAAGGCTCCCAATTATTTTGTAACGATTAGTTATTGGCATCATTGTTTTTATTATAGTTGCCTCTTCGTTGTAAATGAGATAAAGATTTCACACAATTTTTAACGTGGTATATTTTTCAAAATTTTACTTCATTTGAATTAATTTACTTCCTGTTGTACGTAAATATATCAAGTCACCTCGTAAATTAATTGTGGGTCTATGTTGTTTAAGTTAATTAAGTATAAAATGCACTACTAGCTGTGCCCGCGAATTCGTTCACGTGGAATCAGTACTTTCGCTATTCAAAGTAATGATGATTTATTTGTAAATTAAACTGTCGCGAAGACTTAGAAAGACACTAACCTGAATAAAATTCAGTTAGTAGGTCAATCATACAAACAAACTAATGAACAAATAAACGGACCAACAAACGAACCAAGAAACGAATAGAGCAAACTGTACGCTCGTGTTTTATCTTGTAAGTAAACAAAAAATGACTGCTATAACGTTTTCCTTACGTTTGGTTTACGCACCAACCTCGGCACATCCCGATGAGGAGGTGGAGGAAATGTATGAGGATATTTCCAGAGCCATGCATTCCTCCAAAACCCACTACACGGTGTTGATGGGAGACTTCAACGTGAAACTAGGCACAAGAGAAAGCGGTGAGCTGAAGGTGGGGAAATTTGGAGTAGCGCAACGGAACCGCAGGGGCCAGCAGCTGGCCGACTTTATGGAGAAAGAGGGACTCTTTATGATGAACTCTTTCTTCCAGAAGCGGCCCCACAGGAAGTGGACCTGGTCGAGCCCCAACGGTTCGACAAAAAATGAGATTGACTTCATTATGACTACCAGACGCCAACTGCTCAGTGATGTCTCAGTGATCGCAAGGGTGAAAACTGGCAGCGATCATCGAATGGTTAGAGGCACACTGAACCTAAATGTTAAGTTGGAGAGGTCTCGTCTGTTGAAGTCAACGATCCGTCCCCCTCGTGCTCTAATCCAGAATCCCAAAACCTTTCAGCTCGAGTTACAAAACCGCTTTCAGTGCCTAGAGGATTGCAATGCAGTGGACGATATGAACGACAAGCTCGTGGAAACTGTCCATGCGGTCAGAGCTAAGTTCTGCAAGACCCGCCGCAGAAGAACACAAAAACTCTCCGATCACACTCTTAATCTCAAGGCTGTTAGACGGGAGATGAGGCTGCAATCGTCAACAGATTTGACAGCATACAGGCAACTGAACAGACAGATCTCCAAATGCATGCGGCGAGACTTACGCAACTTTAATACTGCTCGTATTAAAGAAGCGATCGAGCGGAACCAGGGCTCCAAAGTCTTTGCCAGAAATCTGTCTGCCAGAAACAGCCAACTGTCAAGGCTGAAGACTGAGTGTGGCAACATCGTTTCCGGGACACCTGAGATTCTGAGTGAGATTGAGAGGTTCTATGGGCAGCTGTACACTTCATCGTTGGAGCCACACGCAAGTGTGAGTAACTATCCAAGAGAAAGTCTTATCCGACACTGTTCCGATGATATCCCGGACGTCAGTCTGAACGAAATTAGAATGGCTCTCCACCACCTTAAAAACGGCAAGGCCCCGAACGAGGATGGAATTACAGCGGAGCTTCTGAAAGCGGGTGGAACACCGGTACTTGAAGTCCTTCAGAAGCTCTTCAATTCCGTCCTCCATGGTGGCAATACTCCGGAGGCGTGGATCGGAAGTGCGGTGGTCTTGTTCTTTAAGAAAGGCGACAACGCTCTCTTGAAGAACTACAGACCGATTTCCCTTCTGAGCCGCGTCTACGTGCTGTTTTCTAGTCATTACGAATCGTCTCGCACGCAGACTCGACGACTTCTAGCCTCCCGAACAAGCCGGTTTCCGGAAAAGGTTTCAGTACCATAGACCACATACATACCCTTCGGCAAATTGTATAGAAGTCCAAAGAGTACAATCTGCCACTTTGCCTGGCGTATGTGGACTATGAGAAAGCCTTTGATTCCATCGAAATTTGGGCGGTGCTACAGTCTCTTCAGCGGTGCCTAGTTGACTGTCGGTATATTGAAGTGCTAAAGTGTTTGTACAGTAGGGCTACGATGGCTATCCGAGTACAGAATCAGAGCTCGAAACCTATCCAACTGCAGAGAGGTGTAAGACAGGGTGGCGTGATATCCCCGAAACTCTTCACCGCTGCATTGGAAGACGTTTTCAAGCTACTGGACTGGAAAGGATACGGTATAAACATCAATGGCGAGTAAATCACTCGCCTTCGATTTGCCAACGATATAGTCCTTATGGCAGAATCGCTGGAGGACCTTAGCACTATGCTCAATGACCTCAATGGTGTCTCCCAACGGATAGGTCTTAAGATGAACATGGACAAAACAAAGATCATGTTTAATGTCCATGTCTCACCTATGCCGGTAGTTGTTGGGAGCACTATGCTCGAAGTTGTTGATGAGTACGTTTACCTGGGACAAATATTTCGACTAGGTAAGTCCAACTTCGACCGAGACGTTAATCAACGGATTCAACTCGGCTGGGCAGCGTTCGGGAAATTACGGCATATCTTCTCGTCAGGTATACCTCAATCTCTGAAAACTAAAGTGTACAACCAGTGCGTGTTGCCAGTGATGACTTAGGAATCAGAGACTGTGATATATATGTAAGTACAGATTAATATTGTACTATGTACGTAGGCGCCACCGCGCGTCTTCACTAGCAGTCGCTCAATACATGTTATGAAGTCACACCGTGTTTTATTATTTAAATACCGAGTTATCCAGTATATCTCAGTGGCGACGAGGATAACAACGAACTCTTGGAAAAGTATTTGTAAACGACAAGTATTTATTTAAAATGTCGATTGGAAAAATTCCTGAGTGTCCTACATAAGGACGATTGGAGGTCATGCGTCGACCGACTCGAGCAATATTTTGTTGTCAACAAAATTTCGGAGGATTTACAAGTTCCGACGTTAATTACCGTGATGGGAGACGAGTGTTACGAACTGTTAGTGAATTTATGTACTCCAACCAAAGCAAAAGATAAATCTTTTTTGGAAATCACAAACATTCTAGAAAAACATCTCCAACCAAAACCAAGCGTCCTCGCAGAAAGATATAAATTCCGGCATAGAAAACAAAAAAGTTGTGAAACAATAGCGGAGTATGCAGCAATATTGAAGAGAATGTCGAAATCTTGTGAATTTGGTCAATGGTTGGAAGAAAGTTTAAGAGATCAGCTGGTGTGCGGTATTCTAAGTGAAACTATAAGGCAACGACTATTCGCAGAAGGCACGTTGGAATATGGGAAAGCGTATAGCTTGGCAGTGAACATGGAAGCGGCGGAGAAGGATGCAGTGGCTGTGGAAGAATACGGGCAAGGTGAATCGTCGGGCAGCTCGAGCACGGCTGAGTGCCAGGCGATGGCAGCGACTCGACGTGGCAACGGACGCGGTCGGCCAGGGAGGACGGCATCTATGGCGTCGAGGTGGTAGTGGCAGCAAGGAAAAGCAGCGGACGGAGCACAACAATGTGCTGCGTGCGGCGGACCCCATGGCAGCACGAAGTGTCGGTTCGCGGTATATGTGTGCAGAGTATGTAATCGTAAGGGGCATCTACGTCGGATGTGCCCTAACCTGACGACGTACCATCACGTAGACATCGGAACCCCTAAAGTGGTCGAATCGGACGAGACGGACAGTGACGAGGTAAGAATATTTGATGTTAAAAAATTATCCATAGAAGAGTGTACACCGCTATGTATTTCTATCAACGTTCACGGAAAAGATATTCTGTGGATGGCGGATAGACTAGGTACGACTAACCGCAGATAAACGATATTTTTACTTGGTATCTATATACTTTGTAATCACTTTCACAAAACTGACAGTTACCCTTAACACCTTTACTTACTGGCGGTTACAAAACAACTGACTAATCTATCGTCACAGCGGCCTTTTATACAATTTTAATAATATCCTAATAATGAACTTAATATTCTTATTACTATAAATATTGCATCATAAATTATAAAATAACTGTCAATCAATATAACAACGACTAAACAATAATATAAATTGTTTATACACATTTAATAACATTAATCTTAGGTTCGCCGGAAGCTGACAAGCGGAAGGCGGCAGTTATGATTTAATCATCATTAATTTATTAAGTATTATAAAAAATAGGTTATTAATCTAATAAAAGTTTTGTAATTCTCTGGGAAATTAAAATAAACTTAAATATGCGACGAGCTCGTGAACCCGGGACCGGAAGACGATAACACTCGGCCATCCTGCGTTTGCCGTGTCCCACGGCGATCAGCCACGCCACTAGGTCCTGGTTTCTCGTTGGAGTACGGCATCTGAAATTTGAATAGTACCAACAGTATGCTTGTCGTTGCGAGTTCATGCAATATGTTTGTATTTGTATGTCTTTATACATTAATAAATCAGTTTATCTGTCATATTTCATTTTGCTTGTACTTTTACTTGTACACACAGCCTTTATTAATGTATAGGATCACACAGTTTTTAATATGTTGTCACACAGCATTTATTATGGGATCACACAGCTTTTATTATAGTATCACACAGCCTTGATTAGGATCACTCAGCTTTTATTATGGGGTCACACAGCTTTTATTTACTATAGGGTCACACAGCTTTTGTTAAAAGTTCACACAGCTTTTATTATGGGGTCACACAGCTTTTATTTGTACAAGATCACACAGCTTTTATTTGTACAAGATCACACAGCTTTCGTTTATATAGGATCACACAGCTTTTATTTACTATAGGGTCACACACAGCTTTTGTTATAAGTTCACACAGCTTTTATTATGGGGGTCACACAGCTTTTATTTTATGTATACGAGTATAGAGTCATACAGCTCTCATCTAGATAGAGTTACATTCTACAATGTAGCAAATCAGAGTAGTTATAATTGGATAGGATCAGGTAGCAATTATCGAAAATCTGTTTTTCTTTATATATTACCACAAAACATATTTTATCAATCGTAAAAGTAATTTATAACAGTCAAAATAGTTGTAGCGAAACACCTAAGGCAACAGACATTTTTCTTCCTATATTTATTAGGGAACATTTATTAACTCATAATATGATTTATCACAGGATATTAATAATTTAATTGCATACTTTTATTGTACATCCACTTTTACATACTATTATTCTATATAATATTGATATTAATATAGCCCGAGATTCAATTAGCTTTCTAAAAGATCTATAAGATCATCCCTGTCTACTTCATGATCACTACCGCTACTGTCATCGGGGATAGACGAATTATAAGGCCGGAGGACTTCGCCGCGTACAACTGCCGAAAAGCTGGTAAACGCGAATTAGAATGACCAAATAATAATTTGAAAGGTGGGAAACCAGTTGTGGCATGGGTGTGTTATTAATGCCCCAAATTATATCGGAGACATGATCGTCCCAAGTGCATTCACTATTGGTTATAGTATTTAAGCCGTTAATCAACGTTCTATTGACACGCTCAACTTGGCCATTTGATCTAGGGCTAGCAATGGCGTTTAGAACATGTCTAAATTGCAATTCTTTAGCAAACTCCTTGAAATATCTGCTAGTAAACGCTTTACCTCTATCTGTAATTATTCTATTAGGATTGCCGAATTGATTTATTATATCTTTTAAATGTTTTATAGTTTCTATTGAACCGCAGTTTTTTAACAGCTTTTGCAAATACAAATTTTGTAAATGAGTCAATAATAATAAGTTATAACAGTTTCCCTTCCGAGTCTTAACAAATGGCCCCAAATGGTCGACATGTAATGTATGCATGGGGACTGCTGCCTTTTCGATCGGGTGCAGTTCTCCCTGCAATTTACCGTATTCTCCCTTTCCATAGGCACAGCGAAGACATGATTTGATATATTTTCGAATAAACCTTGTCATGCCTGTAAACCAAAACTGTGCTTTTATAATCTTTTCGGTTTTATCAAAGCCTGGATGTTCTATTTGATCATGAAACTTCTGCATTAGGCCCCATTTAGCTAATTTGGGTATAACGAAACGTTCCCCATTTAGAGTTTTCCTATAAAGAAGATCATCCTTTAATTTATAATTACTAGTAATATCTCTATTGTCTACTACCATTTCGTAATTGAGTCAAAATCATCTGAATATTTTCGTCCTGTAACTGTAATGTCACTAGCCAATCAGAGTCTTCTATCAGTAAAATTGTACTCGACGGCGGATTTCTACTCAAAGCATCTACGTGCCTCATTCGGCCACCAGAACGGTACTCAATCTGCAAGTCATAATCTTGGATGGAAAGCCACCAGCGGGCTATGCGGGGAATAAGGTCTTTTTTTAACTAAAGTGATTCGTAATGCCGCACAGTCTGTCACTATAGTTACGGGAATTCCTACGAGGTAGATTCGAAATCTTTTTTAAGGATTCTACAACGGCTAATGTCTCTAGCTCATAGCTATGATAAAATTGTTCTTCCTTAGACGTGACCCTACTAAAATAGGCAATTGGTTTCAGGCTAGTATCGGTTTGATATTGCAAAAGGATACCACCTAACCCTAGCTTACTCGCATCTGTATGGAGCTCGGTACGTGCATGTCTGTCATATATCCCTAAAACCGGTCTTTCCACAAGACGTTCTTTAAGAGTTTGAAAAGCACTTTCTTGGTCCGGGCCCCAATTCCATTCTATGTTCTTTTTAGTAAGTTGTGTGAGGGGTCTAGCTATTTCTGCAAACCCACGAATGAATTTCCTAAAGTATGAAGTCAAACCGATAAATTGTCGGATCTCGTGTACATTTCGTGGTTTCTTATATTCAGCTACACAACGAATCTTATCCTGTCCCGGTCGTATTGTGCCCGCAGTAATCTCATGCCCTAAATAGTTAGCGCTTTTCTTTAAAAATGAACATTTACTTAAATTCAGTTTTAAATTAGCTTCCGACAATAGTTGTAAGACACTTTCTAGCAACTTCAACCCATCATCAACCGATACCGTTGGCAGCATGACGTCATCAAGATATGTTGCTACGTCATTACCTAACCTCCCTAAAACAATTTTTATTAGACGTGAAAAAACTGCTGGAGCATTAGCCAGGCCAAAAGGCATTTTCAGGAATTCATACTGACCAGTAGGTGTAACAAATGCGGTTTTGTGAATAGAATCATCAGAGATTCTGACTTGATAATAGCCCTGTGCAAGATCTAGTGTGGTAAATAATGATTTTCCAGATAAGCGAGTAACCTGATCTTCTGTATGGTGTAGTGGGTATCGATCCTTAACAGTACGCGAGTTCAGTGCTCTATAATCTATGCATAGTCTATAGTCACCCCCTTTTTTTTAAAAAGGACCACTGGGCTTGCGTATTCAGACATGGACTCCCTTACAATGCCTGCAGCAATCAGGTCTTGAACCTTTTCATTAACTATTTCATTCTCTTTGTGAGAAAGTCGATAGGGCATGCAGAAAACGGGTTGCTCGGTTGTAGTATGAATACGCATTTCTAACACGTCGGTACAACCTAAACCTCTTGTATTTTTGGCGAACAAGTATCCAAATTTATTTAATAATTCTAGTAATTTATTGGATTCTTCTGTGTCCAAATCACCTACATCTAAGTCCGATAATAATAACTCATTGTGGGAAGGATGGTCAATCGTCATTACTTCCCTCTGCTCATTATGCTCTAAGTCACTAACAAGTTCAGCACGCGCTATGAGTCTATTCGACTCCCACTCAATAACATCGTCTCCTATGTTTATTACTTTTAAATGGCAATTCCTCGACCTTATAAGACCGCCTACAATAATATAAGACATAGTCCCTAACTCATAATATACAGGTTTAGTTAGTAAAGTACAGTCACTATCATTCATATCAATGAAAACTTTTACATATGCCGCACATCGTTGCGGTATTACAGTACAGTCCTTTAAGTATATTGGGAATTTTGTAACGAAATCTATTTCACTTAACTGCATATCACATAATTCACTTTCATGTTCAAGGTTTTTTACAAAACTGACAGAGTTTTCAGTAATAACTAAGCACAAATTTCTCTGATTTATCATTGTTTGACCGATAATTAAGTCTATATCAGCTAAATCATTATTCGTTAACTCAACAGAACAACTTATAATAATATAATCTATCTTCACATCGATCCGCGAGGTCCCCAATGATTTCGAATATGCACCTCCAAATCCTTTCATCTTTATAGAAGAGGGCACGACTTCTAACATCAAACTACTAGCTTGTGTCGCAGTAAGAATATTCAATTTACTTCCTGTGTCTATGTATGCAATAAGTTTTTGCCTATTAACCCTTACCACTTTTTTATACAGATCCAGATAAATATTATATGTTGTGAACAAAATATTACTGACCTTATGTGGCTGTTGTCGAGGATTACTGGTGGCATACCAACAGTTGGCGATGGTGTGGCCAGGCCGGTGACACACCTCGCACCGTGGAACTTTGCAATCCTTTACTTCATGCCCTTGTCTTCTGCACGCGTAACATTTCTTAGGCAGTACATAGTTTTCTGGCGTAGCCGATGTAATATTGCCACCTCTCTTCCACGTCGTACTGGGTCGTTGGAGACTGTCGGCAGCTTCTAATTGCTTATAATTTTCAAGGGATGATAAGTATCCATAATAGAGCTGCTGCGGTGACTCGCACTGAAAAGCTTTTGCATTAGCTCTTATTTCGACCGGTAAACCTCTGATCACACATGATATCGCTTCCTCGCCCCCAATATTGCATTTTTTGAGCAAAGATATTTTATCGTGATAGTATTTTGTCATAGTTTCACTATTAGATTTCTTCCTTGCAAACATGGCTTCTAAAAGATCAACATAGTCTGTAGACCGTGGAAACGCGGTCTCTAGCGCATTTTTCCACTCACTCCATGTAAGATTATAATCTTCTAAATCGTCATACCAGTCTCTGGCAGAACCCCGAAGGCGAAGTTGCATGATGAACTGGCGATCCTTATTATTCCAATTGTACACATCACCCAACTGGTCGATTTTATGCAACCAACCCTTGACGTTGCTTGTTTTTTCATCTGGCTGAAACATTGGAATAACTTCAGCATCGGTTTGAGTTACATGTCTCCTTTTCTGTCGGCGGTATTCGCGACCGGAATCCTCATCACTAGTTGAAGAAAAAAAATCTTGGTTTTCGTTGTATTCGGAAGAAAATTTTTTTCTATACCTTCGTTTCTTTGCGCCAATACCTTGAATATATGGGCCTGACATGATCCCACTTCTGAAATGTGGATGGCGGATAGACTAGGTACGACTAACCGCAGATAAACGATATTTTTACTTGGTATCTATATACTTTGTAATCACTTTCACAAAACTGACAGTTACCCTTAACACCTTTACTTACTGGCGGTTACAAAACAACTGACTAATCTATCGTCACAGCGGCCTTTTATACAATTTTAATAATATCCTAATAATGAACTTAATATTCTTATTACTATAAATATTGCATCATAAATTATAAAATAACTGTCAATCAATATAACAACGACTAAACAATAATATAAATTGTTTATACACATTTAATAACATTAATCTTAGGTTCGCCGGAAGCTGACAAGCGGAAGGCGGCAGTTATTATTTAATCATCATTAATTTATTAAGTATTATAAAAAATAGGTTATTAATCTAATAAAAGTTTTGTAATTCTCTGGGAAATTAAAATAAACTTAAATATGCGACGAGCTCGTGAACCCGGGACCGGAAGACGATAACAATTGACATGGAGTGTGACACGGGTAGCGCCATATCTTGTATAAGTTACAAATTTTATAAACATAATTTTAGTGATTTACCTATCAGCAAATGTAATGTTTTACTTAGATATTACACAGGTGAAATAGTTCGTCTGGTGGGGGTGGCTACGCCACTAGTGAGGTATAAAAATACACAAAAAAAATTAAATTTGTTCATAATCAGAGATGGTAAAACCGTTCTTTTGGGTCGACAGTGGTTAGCCGAACTTAAAATTCAACTACCAGTGTTTCAGTATCACGATGTAAACAAAAAATTTTGACGAAAGTAAATTTATGTATAGATTCAGTGAATTATTTGCGGATGGGCTTGGACGGTTCAGCGGCGGGCGGGTTAGCATCCACCTGCGGCAGGGGGCGCGGCCGGTGTTCATGCGCGCGCGCCCTCTGGCGTATGCGCTGCGGGAACCGGTGGAGCGAGCGCTCGAGCAGTTGGTGCGAGACGGCGTCCTCACGCCGGTGGCGCCCTCCGACTGGGCCACACCCATTGTACCCGTTCTCATAAAGGATGGTAATATTAGAATATGCGCTGATTATAAATTAACACTGAATAAAGTGCTAGAAGTCGACCGTTACCCCTTGCCACGCATAGATGATTTGTTATCGCGTTTACATGGCGGTGAACGTTTCAGTAAGATTGATTTATCTCAGGCGTACGCTCAGTTTGAGGTTGACGAATCAAAAAAGTATACGGTTATCAATACACATAAGGGTTTATACATGTACAATCGACTAGTTTACGGCTTGTCGTCGAGTCCGGGAATTTTTCAAAAAACACTTAGAAGAATTATTGACAGGGTTACCGAACGTGGGTGTATTTTTAGATGACGTAATTATAACGGGTCCTGATAGTCGTAGTCACATAAAAATTTAATATAAAGTGTTTAAGAAAGAAAAATGTGTATTTTTCGCAGAATCTATTAACTATTTAGGGCACGTCATTAGTAAAGAGGGTGTTCACACGTGTCCGGAAAAAGTCCGGGCAATTGTAAACACGCCTGCACCCACCAATATTTCAGAACTGCGATCTTTCATCGGGCTAGTAATGTATTATGGTAAATTCGTACGAAATGTTAGTTCATTGCTGGCCCCGTTATATCGTTTGCTAAAAACCGGGGTTCGATTCCTGTGGAGTACTGAGTGTCAATTGGCATTCAATGAATTAAAAACAAAATATTAAGTTCGAGCGAAGTGCTTGCTCATTATACGTTAGACTTACCCGTGGTACTGACGGCAGACGCCAGCGGGATCGGAGTCGGCGCCGTGATATCGCATATCACTGAGGAGGGAGAGCGGCCGATCGCATATGCGTCACGTACTCTCAGCGCGGCCGAGCGGGCCTATGCGCAGATAGATCGAGAGGCCTTAGCAATAATATTCGGTATTAAAAAAGTTTCATCAGTAATGATTTCTTATATTTACGCGAACACTACACATTGAAATAATACTAGTTTTTACGGAATTTATCGCGTATATTTTAACTTTTTAAATAGTCCTGCCCGTGACCATGAGTGCTGTAAAGCGTTCGAAACGTCGGGTATTTAAAAAGTTAAAATATACGCGATAAATTTCGTAAAAACTAGTATTATTTCAAGTTTCATCAGTACTTATATGGTAGAAAATTCGTTTTAAGGACTGATCACAAACCCTTGACGTATATTTTCGGCAGTAAAGTGGGCATTCCAGTTATGGCCGCTTCGAGATTACAGCGTTGGGCAGTATTATTGTCGGGATACAATTATGACATAGAATATGTAAGTTCACACAAAAATTGTGCAGATGAGTTATCTCGTTTGCCGCAACCGGTACATAAACGGTTTCCGAAGTCGGAGGGAATGAATTACATTAATTTCGTAGAAAATTTTCTCCCGGTCACAAATGACGACGTCAGAACGGCAACAGCAAGCGATCCGGATTTAAGTAGAATTTTAACCTATGTTCAGTCCGGATGGCCCGCGTCCTGCCCAAAAGGAGTGTTGCAGCAATATTATATTAAACGTAATGAACTATACATAGATAGGGGCTGTATTATGTGGGGTTACCGCTTGGTGATACCGCGCACTTTAAGAAAAAAATACTTATGCAATTACATACTGGTCACATGGGCATTGTTAAAACTAAGTCCATAGCTCGAAGTTACGTATGGTGGCCTAATATAGATACAGACGTCGAATCCGAATGCCGAGCATGTGAGACGTGCGCGGTGGAGTCACAAGGACCCCCGTGCGCCCCACCGCAGCCTTGGTCGTACCATTTGCAGCCATGGAGCAGACTCCATATAGATTTTTTAGGCCCTTTTAACGGAAAAAAATTTCTCATTTTAATAGACTCCAGTACGAAATGGCTAGAAGTGTTTGAAATGCCAAAAACAAATGCTACAGCGGTTATTAAGGTATTACGGTGTACGTTCGCAAGATTCGGCTTACCACTAGAGCTAGTATCGGATCAAGGGCCACCCTTCACTAGCGCGGAATTTAAGGAGTTTTTAACACGAAATGGTATTCAGCAACGTTTCTCGCCCGCTTATCACCCGTCTTCGAATGACACTGCGGAAAATGCTGTAAATATTTGTAAAAAAGCAATAACAAAAGCACATAGGGAATCAATCGATGTTGACACCGCATTGCAAACATTTTTTACTTACTTATCGTAACAGTATACATAGCAGCATAGGTGAAAGCCCTTCAATGCTGTTACGTTAAGTCGTATAGTTACGTTAAGTAAAAACGAACGTTACGATCACGGCTAGACTTATTACGAAGCGATCGCGCGCTCATAAATAAGGTAAATCAGGCTCAAAGTAAGGAAGTGGAGTACACGGGCGGGGTGCAGCGCTCGTTTGCACCGGGGGAACCTGTGTGGGTGCGAGAGTACGGCCACAAGGATAGGTGGGTGAAGGGAACGATAGTTCATGGCGAAGGTTCGAGGAGATATGCTGTGGACAAGGGGGACAGTCGACAAGTAGTTAAGCACGTTGATCAAATCAAGCGCAGATCAGGGTTGTACGACATACCATACCCTGAGGAGCAAAGCGAGTCAATGAGGGTACAAATACCTGATAGTAGTGGCTCGGCGAGAGACGGAATGTCGAAGGAGGACGACGGCCCGGACACATCTCCGACTACGGTTGTGGGTGATTCGGGAAAGGAGAGGAAACGGGTTTCGAGTGAACACATTAAAAGTCCTGGAATCGAATATAGTACACCGCCAACGTCACCTAGTGCACCGTCGCCTGAACCGCCTCGAGCCCGATCCGGGCGAGTTCGTAAACCTGTTGTTAGGTTTCAAGTTTAACAAGTTATTAGATTTATAGATAATGTAATATATAGTTAAGGTATTATTATAAGTAAATTTGTGATTACATAATTTATGTACTTTACCTAATAATATCTGATAATACCATATATTAAGAAGGGAGGTGTGATATATGTAGGTATAGATTAATATTGTACTATGTAGATAGGCGCCACCGCGCCTCTTCACTAGCCAGTGGCTTAATACATGTTATGAAGTCACACCGTGTTTTATTATTTAAATACCGAGTTATCCAGTATATCTCAGAGACGTGGTCCTTCACTGCTGGCCGTATGAAGACGCTTCTTGATGTCTTGCAGTTGTATGTTTGGGATGGGATTTAATTTTATTAATTATAGGATCCTCTTTATTAAAATAAGAATGTTTTTTGATTTCAATATCCTCGCTAATCATCCTTGGAATGAATCGGTGTTCCTTAGCGAGGACTTGTGGTCTATAAAATATGATGTGATGTAAAGTAATGCAACAAAGCACAGTCCTGAACCACCTGCATCCATCGACTTTCTGCATGTCTTACCAAGTCGTCATTTCATCTAGTGGAGGGTCGCCCTTCATTACGCCTACCGGTACGAGGCTGCCACTCGCGAATCTTTCGTCCCCATCGATTATCGGTTCTTCGAGTTATATGGCCGGCCTATTGCCATTTCAGCTTACTAATCCGTTGGGCTATGTCAGTCACTCTGGTTCTACTACGGATATCCTCATTTCTGAGTCTATCACGCAGAGAAACTCCGAGCATAGCCCTCTCCATAGCTCGCTGAGCGACTTTGAGCGTTTTCGTACGGCCAGCAGTGAAGGACCACGCCTCAGATAAGTAAGT
Source organism: Parnassius apollo (assembly GCA_907164705.1). Taxonomy (NCBI): domain Eukaryota; kingdom Metazoa; phylum Arthropoda; class Insecta; order Lepidoptera; family Papilionidae; genus Parnassius; species Parnassius apollo. The sequence continues at coordinate 1,717,899 of CAJQZP010000631.1, read as the reverse complement.
ACGTCTTAAATAAGTCATCACTGGCAACATGCACTGGTTGTACAATCTAGTTTTCAGAGTTTAAGATATACCTGACGATAAGATGTGTCGTAATTTCCCGAATGCTGCCCAGCCGAGTTGAATCCGTTGATTGATCTCTTGGTCAAAGTTGGACTTACCAAGTCGAGCTACTTGTCCCAGGTAAACGTACTCGTCAACAACTTCGAGCATAGTGCTCCCTAAAACTACGGGCTTAGGTGTGACATTGACATTGAACATGATCGTTGTTTTGTCCATATTTACGAGTATCTTAAGACCTATCCGTTGGGAGACACCATTGAGGTCATTTAGCATAGTGCTCAGGTCCTCCAGCGATTCTGCCATAAGTACTATATCTAAGCAAATCGAAGGTGAGTGATGTACTCGCCATTGATTTTAATACCGTATCCTTTCCGGTCCAGTAGCTTGAAAACGTCTTCCAACGCAGCGGTGAAGAGTTTCGGGGATATAACATCACCGTGTCTTACACCTCTCTGCAGTTTCGAACTCTGGTTTTGTACTCGGATAGCCATCGTAGCCCTACTGTACAAACAATTCAGTACTTCGATATACCGACAGTCAACTTGGTACTGCTGAAGGGACTGTAGCACCGCCCAAATTTCGACGGAATCAAAAGCTTCCTCATAGTCCACATACACCAGGCAAAGTGGCAGATTGTACTCTTCGGTCTTTTGTACAATCTACAGGGTATGTATGTGGTCTATGGTACTGAAGCCTTTTCGGAAACCAGCTTGTTCGAGAGGCTGGAAGTCGTCGAGTCTGCGTGCGAGACGATTCGTAATGACTCTCGAAAACAGCACGTAGAGGCGGCTCAGTAGGGAAACTGGTCTGTAATTCTTTAAGAGAGCGTTGTCGCCTTTCTTAAAGAACAAAACCACTGCACTTCTGCTCCACGTCTTGAGAGTAGTGCCACCATCGAGAACGGAATTGAAGAGCTTCTGAATGACTTTAAATAACGGTGTTACAACCGATTTCAGAAGCCCCATATAATTCCATCCACGCCTGGGGCCCTGCCGTTTTTAATGTGCTCTATCCATTCTAACCTCGCTCAGACTGACGTCCGGGATATCGGAATAGTGTCGGTTAAGACTTGTTCTACGATCGTTACACACACTTGCGTGTGGCTCCAACGATGATGTGTACAACAGCCCATAGAACCTCTCAATCTCACTCTAAATCTCAGGTGTCCCGGATACGATGCTGCCACTCACACAGACTTCAGTTTTGATGGTTGGCTCTTTCTGGCAGACATATCTCTGGCAAAGACTTTAGAGCCCTGGTTTCGCTCGATCGTTTCTTTAATACGAGCAGAATAAAAGTTACGTAAGGCTCGTCGCATGTATTTGGAGATCTGTCTGTTCAGTTGCCTGTATGTTGTCAAATCTGTTGATGATTGCAGCCTCATCTCCCGTCTAACAGCCATGAGATTAAGAGTATGATCGGAGAGTTTTAGTGTTCTTCTGCTGCGGGTCTTGCAGAACTTAGCTCCGACCGCATGGACAGTTTCCAAGAGCTTGTCATTTATATCGTCCACTGCATTGCTTTCTTATAGGCACTGAAATAGGTTACGTAACTCGAGCTGAAAGTTTTCAGGATTCTGGATTAGAGCACGAGGAGGACGGAGCGTTGACTTCATTAGACGAGATCTCTCCAACTTAACGTTTAGGTTCAGTGTGCCTCTATCCATTCGGTGATCACTGTCAGTTTTCACCCTTGCGATCACTGAGGCATCATTGAACAGTTGGCGTCTGGTCGTCACAATGAAATCAATTTCATTTTTTGTCGAATCGTCGGGGCTCGACCAGGTCCACTTTCTGTGGGACCGCTTCTGGAAGACCGCTTCATGAATTCGACTAGCTGCTTGCCCCTTTGTTTCCGTTGTCCTATCCCAAATTTCAATCAAATTTGGGATTTGGGAATCCTTAAGTAATCGTACTAATTTTAAAGTTACAATAATCTTTTAATGATATTTACCTATTCCAATATGAAAACACCCCGTAAAAAACGTTCTTAAAACCTTATTTAACTACCTTAAGATTTTAATTCTTCAAGACTTTTTTCTAAGTGGATGCCTACTTATTTTATTTTCCATGAATATTATTGATCCAATTTCACGCATTTAAATCCAGCAGTCTTAACTGTAGATTTAATACAATATTTTCATACAAAATATTTGAACCCTTGTTTTAAATCCGTAAGCAATAAATATATTTTCTCTTCAAATTGAACATTATCTACCTCCATCCTTCCTTCGGTAAGAGGTTGTTTCAAGAAATTCCAAAATATTTTATTTCCTTACAAAATTGCATACCCTCCGCCCCTGCCCTCTCTACCGTAATCATGAAATCCAAAATACCAATTTATTTATTTTTGAAATACATTACTCTCAGTAAGTATCAAGTCAATCGCCCTGTAAAATATATTTGTAAAAAAAATAATAAACTGTTACACCCTTTTTTCACCCTCTTAGAGATCAAATTTTCCAAAATGATTTCTTTGTGGATTTCTACTTCATAAAAGGTAGCTACCTACTGTCCAAATTTTACATTTCTACTTCAAACGGTTTGGGTTGAGCTTGTGCACTAGTAGACGAGTTAGTCTTTGGTTTCTATGACTCAGTATATAAAGAGTATATTATAGTAGATACACAGTGAACAGTGACATCTGTACGGGATAACAATGTCAAATATAAATTAAATTTTAAAAATGCTATTTGGAGACGTAATAAAAAATACTTCTGATATAAAATAAGAATTTTGACTCATTTTAGGAACCTATTAACTTAGCAAATAAAAATATAAATTAATAATATGCAGTTTATTACTAATGCCAAATTATAAACTAAAGAGAACAAATGCGTCAGGACGGCACCATGGACTCTTCCCCGCTCTAAAAAAGTATGAGAATTACTACAATGAATCCATTCCATTCATTTTATATGTACTCGTGTTTATTTTATTTATTTCATTGAATGCATATACTCAGCCATGTATCATATTATATTGGCTGTATATTATAATATATAATCAGCTTCTTCGTTTCCGTAATCGGATAAAGCGTGCGCGATAGATCGTGGAAACTATGCCAAGTATGAGGTGATCTATGGGGAGGCCGATGTCCAGCTGTGGACTTCAAAATGCTGTAACGGTTATTGGATAAAATCAACAAACTTACATTTGCTGATCCAATACAAACATTGTGTTGAAAGCAGCAAGCAAACTTAATATTTTACTTAGGCTTTCAGCTCATAATATAGTATGTACGCTGTAAAACCGAAGTAGAGTTTAATTTGTTTATAGTTTTTTTTTTGTTTTCTTTACTTAATCTCGTTTCGGTATTTTTAGTATATTACTTCTAAATTGTCTTTTTTACAGTCGGGTTTTCAATTATTTTTATTATTTATTTTGTTTAAGACTTTTTAGTATGCTAGTCATTGTTATTGTGTAAATATTTTGACGATTTTTTGATAACTATGCGACTTAATAAGGTCGATGTATATTTCCTGAAATAACCGATGTTCATGTATTACATATTTCTTCAAAACTTCAAAGTATACGGTTCAAAATGTATTGTAAACAATTAAAGTGTTTCTTTCCTTCTAAATGTGATTGGGCGACGGACATTAATAACTATTCTTTTTTTCATATAATATCACGAGGTCCGACATAAACATTGCACATTTTATAAACCAGTTATTGAAGTATTTATAAACCAATTTATAATTCCTAATTAAATTTAACCATATAACTTATATTCGATATTTCCTTTTCCATTTAAAAAAAACCTATCTGAGAACACTTAGGACTTTAAGGCGAATAAAACGATACCACAATAATTGTCGAAATCCATCCAGCCGTTGGGAAGTTACGAGATAATAAAGAAATTTACAAACATACAAAATCGTGCGATAAACATAACCCTTTCTTGGCAGTCGGGCAAAAACTTATGGAAATGCAAAAGGGAAGTATAATATGTTTAGTTCAAAGCTTTTATGATCCTTGCCGAAACCAAAGAAATTGTTAATAGCTCTTTCAAAATTAGATATACCGTGTTTTAGGTACTCGGAGGTTAGGAAAAAAATTATAAGCACACCTGCTTATAATTTAATAAATAATTTACACAACACCATCTATCGCTGACATTGCTTAATATTTTACTTTTATAACTAATATTAGGATTTATATATTTTATATATAGTCACCCGAGGCAAATGTGACAGTGGTGCAAGTGTAACAAATGCAAATTATGTGGTCTAAACACGGCTTTTGGTTAAATTCTATACATTAAACAACGCAGGAAGTTTTACGCTATTGACTATACTCATAGTGAAGTACATAGTTTCACTTATTTTATCTTAAATTTCTCTAAATACTCAAATGGCAATAGACAGCGAAATTTTAATAGCTTAAGTTATTAATTGTTTCGATATGTCATTAAGTTATTTTAAACCAGATACAAGGTGAGTGATAAAGAATAACATTGGTACCTATAGAGTAATATGTTCATGTGACCTGAAATCCACTACCCTTGAAATACGGATACAGTTACACTTACCTAATACCTAACATCGGGGTAAGTGTTACAGAGTCACGCTTACCCCGATCATCTTTTATGAGAATATCGTAACTAGTGATGGGACAGCCTATAGCTTTGAACCGACTTTCAAAAAAGGAGGATGCTATTTACCGGTGTGTTTGTATGTATTTATACTTTAGTATTTACTTTTTTTTAACAAGGAATAAATTCATGACAAACAAAATGTTAAAGGAAGTTACAAGCAGAAATAATAAGTGTTATCGAAACAGATACAGAAGAAGATACAAGTATAATTTGATTTTTGAACTTAAAATAATACTTTTAAGTGCAATATTATGAGAAGAAAAAATGGTAGTATTATGTTGGGAGTACAGAATATTGAAAATAAAGATCGGTAAAAAGTATTGTACTGTAAGCATTATGTAGACCAATATAGAAAAAAATCCAATTGTGTTTTTTTTTAAACAACGATGATGACGTTTTTGTCCTTTAAATTTAACTGAATAATACATTCATTTATAAGTTTTTATTCACCTAAAATATCATACATATATGTAGATGCGCAAATTTAATAATAAATCTTCATACATTGGTTCAAACTTCACACAGAGTTGAATTTTACGCGACAATGAAAAGTCAGCGGAAGCCAACGGCCAGCTTCCGGTCGCCGGTCACGCGCGTGTTCCTCGACACTCGCGTTGATGGTAAATAGCGGTTTTTATCCTCTAATACTGGACTAAATGTACTCCGTGTTTTCGAATTTCAAAAATCGCAATATATCAAACATTCGTGTCAGTTTTGTGTTATTCGTTAATTCACTGAAGAGCAAAAATAGAAAATCAGTCATTCATCTTTTACTTTTTTGTTTACAATGTACTTACAATAATTGTGTTGTGTACAATTCGATTTGATGATAAGGAGACGCTGCAGGCATATTTCATTTAACGTGGTAGAGCCCCGATACAGCTATATTATAATTGTAGCAATAATTGGTTGGTTTGACCGGGGAAGCACCACATTCCTACAATACCAGCATTGTGCTGCTGCGTTTCTTATGGTGAGCATGGCAAACCGGAGACACTAATTACGGGAAACGAGGCATTCCAATTTAGTCCTCGTGGGCGACAACGCATCTTGATTCTTAATTGAGGATAGACGTAGATGTTTATGGGCCACAGCATGCACTTAATATCGGGTGGACTCGGGCTCGTTTGTTACCCTTTTAAAAAGGTGTTAAGTTACGGTTAAGAGTAAACCAAATCAAACCTAACGTATATGATGGTGTTTTATATTTCGAAATTCCACATGGTCAAACACAACACAGCGCCACAGTCATAACTGCTTAGCCAAGCCGATATGTCAACTTTTATCAACGGCAAGAATTATTTTACGTTTCCCGTGTGTCTAAGATGATGTAGATGATTATGGGCCGCACCATCCACTTACCATAAGGATGAATTTGTGCTCCTTTGTTACCCTTATTCTATAAAAAATGTTTAATAACGATATTATTATGTTATACGTTTTCTAAACTTCCGTGAATAAAACCATTCCAAAAGCAGCGTTAGCTAACGGCTTCCGTGTCCGGTCGTTGGTCACGCTCGCAGTGCTCCAATGAAAGGACTCGTTGACGGTGAATAACGATTAAGGCCTTTTACTACTCGACAGTTTTAACCACAAAACTACAGACACTAAGCAAATTTTGAGAAACACACAATAGCGGTGATTATGGCTATAGCACGAATCGGATTACGCTCGCACAGAATACTAGCGTAACCGTTACCGTTACCGTTACCGTTACTGTTTATTAAAGTCCACTGCTGAACAAAGGCCTCCCCTATAAATTGATTCATAGCGGGGATATTTGTGATAGTTGCCGCGCTTGGCAAGTGGGTTGGCAACGGCAGTTTGAAATATTGGTCGTTATTAGGAAGACGCTGCTGGACCTAATGATTAGTTTCCCTCTGTCGCCCCTTACGGCACCCACGGGATGATATGGAGTGGTGGGTATTCTTACACCACCCCTAAAGGGTATATAACAGAAAATAAAATAAAATTATAACCTTCATGCGTCCCGCCGCAAGGCAAATCGTTCCTCTCATTTCTGTGTGTGTTATGGAGTAAATGGTCCTATTTTTTTATTGGTGCATGCTGGCCTAGTACACGTCTTTTAATATTTTTTTATTTATAATTAATGGAATCAGGAGTTACTTTGCGGAAATACATTTATTATAAGATGTTAATTATTTCACTGTCCCATGAGTCATATATGAACATTTCGATTGTTTAACTATTGTGTCTATTTCGTGGACAGGGAAGTTGTTAATATTAATCACCTCACATCCGTGTAAAAATAAAAATGATATTTCTTAACTAATTTTAGCAACTTCCGCACTTTTTTTTATAAAATAGGGTGACAAAGGAGCACACAGTCTACCTGATGGTAAGTGGTTGCTATGGCCCATAGACATCTACATTTATCTGCGATTATGAATCAAAATGCAGATACGTTTTCATCCGTGAGGACGTAGTTGGAATGCCTCGTTTCCAGTAAAAAGAGTCTCCGGTTCTCTGCACTCACCATACGAAACACAACAGCATTAAGCTACTATTTGACGCTGGTACTCTGTGAGAGCGTGGTCCTTCCCCGGTCGAGCCGATCCAATCATGCTACAACTATTACTACTAATGTAACTGCCTCATGGCTCTACCACGAAGAAAACTTAATTGCTTCCACTGCCACTATCACAACTAATCCCAACACCATTCCTCTAAACATCTCTAAACTAGGAAGAAAACAACACCCTTGACAACGACACGTGTTTCACCTCTAAACACGACGTTAATGGGAGAAAATGTTTTCAGGATACCTTACAAACTTTTATTTCACCGCCGAGTAAATGGTAAAACGCACTTAATTGTAATCAACGATGAACGAATGCTGGTTGAATCCGATGTTAATTGCTTAGTGAGAAATTTACAGTAAGCGCTTTGCCCTTGAAGTACCACGGTATTTTATAAATACAAAGAAAACGAAACTTATGATTGCACGATGGCATAGGTTTTATGAAAAAAGTTATAGTACATACATATATGAGATGAAAGGCATCTCCATTAAATACAAAGATTGTTGTACATCTTTTTTTCTTTTTTTTAAAAAAAAAACGTTACCCCTACACTAGGATTTTCTCCTGTATCGTAGGGGCAGTTTACAAACATAAATTGCACAAGGACAAACATCCAGACCCGGAACAATTATTTGTAGGCCATACAAATACTTGTTCCGTGCGGGATTCGAACCCGCGACCCCCGGCGCAGCCACTCATTGCTAAGCCACTCCGCCACGGAGTCGTCAACATTGGAACTAACGTGCTGATTTCACCAAAAGAAAACTCTCAGAATGCCATCGTGTGCCTTTCGAAAGTGCAATTATAATTTTAAAAACACAAGTAAAACCCAAGGTAACATTTCACTCGTAAGTATCTATCTCTCTCTCTCTCTTCCTGGCTATGTGTCCCACATGGTGGTGGGGTCAGCCTTTCTTGTCTTACGCCTCCACTTCGCTCTATACTCGACTTCATTTTCGGAGACTTCGCACTCTCTCATGTCCTTTACCACTACATCTTTCCATCGTGTTTTGGGTCTGCCCCTGGATCTTCGACCTGGGTTGGAAAGTTGTAGTGCCAAGTTCCCTACGTAGTCGGGTGGCCTCCTCTTCACGTGCCCATACCATCGCAGCCTACTTTCCTGCATCTTGTTAGCGATGTCGCGCACGCCCAAGCTTCCTCGCACGTACTCGTTGCGGATTTTGTCGAGCTTGGTAACGCCGCACATCCACCTCAGCATCTTCATCTCGGCAACTTGCATGGTATGCACATTCTTTTGAGTTACGGCTCATGTTTCACTGCCATACAATAGGACTATCTATATTTTATTAAATATTGAATTTATTTTATTCCGATGTCAGAAAATACCACGAAATAATTACGGGCAAACGGAAACTGTACGACAGCGAAAGTATACACAATCTCCGTAAGATATAAGAGATTACACTATTGTCTCAGTACTCTTCTAATAACCAATTTAGTTAGATACTCGGATGTACCAATGCAGCGGTTTATAAAGGGATATTATATCTATAAATAGACATTAACAGACGGAAATGCCGTGGTAGACAGAGAAAGTAGTATATACAATTTCCGTAAGATAATTACAAATGGAAATATTGTTACAGTATTGAAATAATACTAGTTTTTACGGAATTTATCGCGTATATTTAACTTTTTTAAATACCCGACGTTTCGAACGCTTTACAGCACTCATGGTCACGGGCAGGACTGAGATGTTCAACATCCATATGTCATAGTTAACCGCGGTTACCATAGATTAAAATTTAACTTTTGTTCCGATCTATGCAGTATGAACTTATGGTATGTTGAAGTCTTGCAGTTGTATGCTTGGGTTGGGATTTAATTTTATTTATTATAGGATCCCAAGCAGATGGTAGCACCCAGCCATCTTCTCTATTGAAATTAGGATGTTTTTTGATTTCAATAGCCTCGCGAATCGTCCTTGGAAGGAATCGGTGTTCTTTAGCGATGATCTGCGGTCTATCAAATCTGATGTAGTGACGGGGGCGATCCTGTACCTGTTCACAGACTGCAGACTTCCCGGAGCGTCGATTCTTCACATCAGCTATATGTTCTTTAACGCGGGTTTTTATTGATCTTTTAGTTTGTCCTATGTAGGAGAGACCACATTCACAATCAAGTTTGTACACTCCTGCATCTTGCAGAGGGACATTACACTTGACCGATGGTAAAAACTTACCAATCTTCTTCAGCGGCTTGAAGTATGTTTTGATGATTGTTACAGTATTCTTCTAATAACCAATTTAGAGTGCGCGCGTCAGCGTCTTGCATACGTACACAACCGTTTTTCAAGGTAAGACGCATCTAACTATTTACATCTTTGATTAAATAAACGTAATGCAAAATTAAAAATATAAATAAAAATGCAAGGTAAAAGAAGAATTAAATGTATATCCAGGCCATGGATGCAGGTTGCTCAGGATCGTACTTTGTGGCATTCTATAGGTAGTACCAGTAGTAGTTGTGGTATCAAAGGGAAATGCTCGTTGGTGAAGGAAAGTATCTTGAGGAAACCCGTGTGTATTTTATGTACATTTTAACACTTATTATTCTTTTAATTTTATGAATTATGTAGTTTGTTTCTACCTTATTATTAGTATTGAATAATGAATTATACTTAAAAATAATAGAAATAGTAAACTTTATATTTTCTTAACAATTTAGCTTCCCCTCTATGAAAACTGTCAAACATTTCAACTCATTCATAGTGGCGTCATACTAGTGGCGCAAAAACTTAAGCCCCACATTGCATAACCCCCCTCCCCACATAACTATCTTAGAAATTAGAAGGTTCTTGTACTAAGCAGTAGCATAATATAGTCTGTAACTTTTTGTCAAAAGAAAAGAGTACTTAGGAAAAGGGGCAAATCTTTTAAAAAGCTTAGTAGAAACTAGAGCGTACTCTATTAACACTGTAATTTACTGCTTGTGGTGTACTTTAATACTTTTACTAAAGTGTTAAAACTTGCTTAAATTACGTTTTCTAAAGTCAGTAATAAGGTTACGGAAATCTTTTAAATTATTAGGAATAAAAAATTAAATTCTCGAGACCTGATTTCTAGCCAGCTAGTCATCTGCGAAGATGACTAGCTGGCTAGAAATCTAAAATATATATAATCTAAAATATACGAAAGCTCTGTGCTTTCGTATATTTTAGATTATATATATTTTAGATTAGCGCTCTTTATTCCCTTATTTTCATAGTTTGATGGGACGGCAAGCCGACACAACCGGATAGATCAGGACCAGTGGTTTCACGGCCTTACAAAGGTACGGAGGTGAAACTTCGCAAATTTTCTGACTCAAGGCGGCTACTGAGAATTTTTTGACTTAAAGATATTAATAGTTACTTTGCAACCAACCAACCAACCGCTAATTTGGCGGTTAGCCGCCGTAGAGTCAACATCATCTGAAGATGCCTCGTGTAGAGGCGAAACACGTGTCGTATTATCGTCGATGGTGTGTCTTTCCTAGAATAGTGGTGTTGGGAGTAGTGTTACTGGGATTGGTGGTGACGGGATTAGTGCACGCAATTGAGGGGGGCCGGAAGGTGCTCTTCAAACTGGGGAAGACACATCATTTTATTTAATTTAGCAGATGGATGCAAAGTAACTATTAATATCTTTCTTATAATGGATTTCCGCAAAGTAACGAATGCTTCTATCAATTAATTTCTTGACTGATAAACTCAATAGTTTTTTTTAGCCCGACTTGCATTTTTTATCCGGGAGCTCATGACCAATAGTCACGGTTACCACCACTAGACCAAAGAGGTAGTTATTTTTTACAAGACTGATGTGAAAAGTGGTATTGCTACTGCTTTACACTACTAATATTGTTCCGTAGGGAAATTGAACCCGTGGTCCACAGCATTATAATCAAACATTTAACCACTGTGCAATCAAGTCTTCGTCTTAGTAGTGATGTCATTATTTCTACTGGCTCAAACCTCTTTTACAGAGTTGTAGTCTTAGTAGTGATGATGAATATTTCCGCTGAATGGCTAAAAGTCTCTTTCTACAGAAGTGGGAGCGCCAAACTAGCACATATTCCACCTGATTGTAAATGGACGCTGTACCCCATAGACATCTACATCTATCGTTGATTAAGAATCAAAAAGCAGCATTCGCTTTCAGTAAAAAAGATCACCTGGTCTCTATAGGCACCATAAGCAGCATTAGATTGCTATTTTATCCTGATATTCTGTGAGAACGTTGTCCTTTCCCGGTTAGGCCGACCTATTCGTATTACAACTATAATACAGCTGCAGCGTGGTTGTATTACGTCTATGTACTCTGCATTCGTTCTTTAGTCATAACTTCAAAACTTTTTTGCACCTAGCGCTATTCAGTATATTATTTTCCACATATAAACATTTTATTTTTAGCTCCGTCACCAAGATTCAATATATGTAGTTGCGAGGAAACATGTTGCGCAATGTTCCGAGACAAATAAAAGATATGCACAGGATGTGAACGCAATTTCTATGCGCCACAAGCAACATCAACTTAGGCGAATTTATATTCATGTGTATGCCAACTAGCATTCGAAATATTCTAGTTTGGTTTTATTTACCGTTACCGCTACAGCCTCTTGAAGGCCAATGCTGAACATAGACCTCCCCCATAGACTGACTCATTGAGGGGATATATGCCATAGTTGCTACGCTTGGCAAGGTTTGGCAACCCAATTTTTTTAGACGTTATTAGAATCACGCTTCCGTCCATCTCCTGACATAATTCCATTTTTCGCCTTTTGCGACACCCACGGGATGATATAGGGTAGTGAATATTTATAGACGGTTTATTTTATTCACAAAACATTAATTAATATTATCCATTATACCCCAATATAATAATATAGGTACATATTATATCAATATGATACGTAGGACACTCAATAATTTTTGAGATATACAAAAAGTATTCTAGATACTATTACTATTTATTTTATAACTTTTCAAAATATTCTCCATCATGCTCTATACAAAGTTCCATTCGCCTAAACCAACTCTGAAAACACTTTTGGTAGTCTTGATCTGAAAGTTTGGAGATCGCTTCTTTGTAGGCAGCCACGGCTTCTTCGGCGTTGGAAAAAAACTTGCCTTTCATTTTTTCTTTGACTCTTGGGAACAAAAAGAAATCTCAAGGAACTAAATCATGGCAGTAGGGTGGGTGATTTAGATTTTCAATACCAGATTCCTCAATATATGCTTTTGTTCTAAGGGAGGTATGTGAAGATGCATTATCGTAATGCAGCATGATTCCCCGAAGTCCGGTCTTTGGTCGTCTCTCCCGCATAGCTTAAAAAGCTTTGGGTAATGCAACTGTAGTATACCATTCAGAGTTGACTTGACTACAATTTTCCAGCATTGACGTCGACAAATATCCGCTCCGCGAAAAAATTAGCCACCATTTTTTTATTGCCGACGTTGCGATGTCTTTGCAGTTTTGTTAGTAACTTTCCTTCTGAGTTGACCCATACCGATGATTTCCTTTTATTTTCGGAATCATATTGATGATGAGATCCATGTCTCGTCACCAGTAACGATTTCGGAAACATGCCTAGCCCTCAATCCACTAAGTGAAATTTGCTAACGTAAACAGCTTCTATGAGTCCACTGGACTCATATATTTTCTTAGCGTGGTTTTCTCAAATAAAACACTTTTTTATATTTTTTTTTATTATTATTCTTAAATATTAAATAAGGCACTAGAAAAAAGCAACAAAACTGAATAAACTTCTCAAATCCTCTTAAAAATTAAAGAAACTTTGTTCTAACAGTTTCAAAAACAAAGGTATTTTTAGACCTCTACAAAAATAACAAATATCCTTAACAAATATATCTTTTTATCTTTATAAGCCTTTCATAGGTATACAAAACAAAAATAATGGAACAAAAATGTATGCTTCTATACAAAAATAAAAAACGTGCAATGTTTCTTGCCACCGCTTACAGGCAACGACGGCATACCTTTTTTTGAGCAACTCAAACATTCAGGCTTCAGACATTTGGTGCATAAATGTGCAGTTTTTGTTCTCTTTTTGTAGTGACATAGATAACAATATTTTCTTTAAGGCCTGGGTAACTTGTCTTCAGTTTCAGAGTGGCTTGCATCTTCAGGAATGTCTTTTTTCAAGATATATGAAATCGAACTACGAATTTGGTTTGGCAAACGTGTACTGTGCAAACGTGTCATCAAATTACTTTGATTTAGGTTTTCTGCGATGCTTTTGAGAAAATCCAATCTTCTCAGCTTTGGTACATCACTTTGGCTTCCATAGATGACTTGCGCATTGCAACATGCCATATCAACAATCCTGAAGAACACAGCCATAGGCCAACGCGTCGTCCTTCTACTGCACGAGTACACCGAACATTTTTGGTCAACCATATCAACACCTCCTTTGGTTGAATTGTAATACATAATTACTTCAGGTTTTCCAGTATTGCTGTCAATTGTATGATCATGGTGCATGGAAGAGTATAGCACAACAGCCTTATTTTTTTTGGGGCATAGCTTACAAGAGTACACTCTTTGGTAAATCCAAACACGGAAGATTCAACAGGCCTGTCTTTGTGCGGGAGAAATTTTTTTTAGCGTACCTACTATTGTCAAGCCTCTTTTCTTCAATTCTTGAAGTAATTCCATTGAGGAATACCAGTTGTGGTAACATTAATGTTTGTGTAGAAAATAGGTTGACACAAGCGGAGCGTGGCCTGTGTCGATACCGATTTCTTTTTCTCTTCTTCAGTCAAACCAAATCTATCGGGACCTCTACCGGTGTATTTAAATAGATGTTGTAAACATAAAATTTTTCAGAATCTACTAAGCGCTGCATCTTTAAACCATATTTCCCGGCTTATTAGTCATATACATATTGAATCTTGATCGTCCTCTAAATTCTATGAGCATTTCATCGACGGTCGCGTTAGTGCCCATCGAATGATTGTTTTGACTGTTTTTAACAAACGTCTGTAATATGTCAGTGATAAGACAAGCATGATGAAATTGCCTCCGGATGTCACGATCAGAAGTATTATCAAAGCGAAGCGCCAATAGCAATGCCAAAAATCTGTTTTTAGACATAGATGCTCTGAATATTTCACGCCCAGTGCTGTCAGTTGCGAATAATGATAGAATTCTTTCCCTGTTAGATTTGAAAATAGCGGAATAATAAGCAAAGCCAGAAACCCTTTCAATTCGATAAGGCCAGTCTGTCTAAAGGCAAAATCTTTTGGGTGTTTCGTTTAAAATTCCGCTAGTTTTTTATTTGTATGAATCAAAGCGATGTTTAACATTCTTTGATCAAATATTAGCTGGAACGCAACAATTGGAGAAAGAGGTCCTTCAGCTGTAGGCCTTACTCTAGGAATTTTAACCACGTATGTACTTTTCGGGCTGGAGGTAATCGTGATTACTTGTACCGATTTTTCCCGTAGTAGTAGTTTTGATTTTGCGCGGGTATCGATTGGTCGTCATCACTCTCGTCAGATAAATTTTCTTGAGCTGGCGAACTAGTGCGCAATCTGCGAGATAGCTCCAATAGCGGTAAGTTGCTCTCACTCGATGGCTCACAATCATCGGTCGCAGGTGCCTCAGGTTGCTTCTCATTACCAGATTCCGAATCATTGTTGTGTTCACTGTAAATGAACTCACCACCTTCCCTATCCGAGTTGTGTATGTCGTCATTTGTGGGCATCATGACACCGTGTGACTGGCCAGCATCTTCATCGTCAGTCTCTTCATTAATAATTTGTGTGATCCATGATTCCACAACAGAATCCGCATGGTCTTCATTCATATTTACAACTTTATGTGGTTTTAGATCCATTTTACAAACCTACAATGAAAGAAATTAATATATATATATATATATATATATATATATATATATATATATATATATATATATATATATGTTTTTATATAAACAATACGACAAATATGCAACGTTTGAGAATCGTAACAATTAAATAAAAATATTAACATAATTCACTAGTATGAGTCCATGGGACTCACTCGACTTGATAACTCACCAACTACCACAGGTGCACGTCCTCTCGCTACCGCGGTACCGGCGACACTATAGGAAGATACTAAGGCGGGGGGAGGAAACCAGTCGCTAGAGCAAAAATTTATAACGGTTTAAAATTTCGAAGTGAGTCCAATGGACTCAGGTAGTGAATTAAGGGCTAGATGCCCGGTTTTCAAAACGTAGACGCATTTCATGGCACCGATCCACACGAGTGTGTTTTTCGCTTTCGGAAAGCAAACGAGGGATCCATTGACAACAAAGCCTCCTCACTCCAATATGTTGATGTAGGATGGCGGGAATGTTGCCCAAACTAATGCCTACAATATTTTCGATGTCTATCGATGATATATACTCGTTTGTCACCATTTTCTAAAAAAAATTACTAATGATTAAAAATATTTATCTCAATCTATGTATCGAGGAAATACGACATTTAATATATTATATTCTCACCAGGTGCCCATTACCTTACAAAATGTATTGCAAATGATGAGCATAATTTGCCTCACTCACGCGTACTTTTGAATATTATTTATTATATGAACGACCACTTTTGAATATTTTCTATGACGGTGGAACTTTATACTGACAAGCGCAGCGTTAGGTGACCTTCCACTATATGGAATGACGACCCAATGTAACATGCAGGTAGCCAAAGGCAGGCGCAGGTGCAGGTGGCTCAATACAGTACTTACAACTTTCAGCAGTGGACATGTGATGGACTGTATTGAATACCTACAATACATTTTTTTTTGTTTTTTGGAATAATTCATTACTACCTGTGACTACCTCCTTATATTAAGAAAAACCTGTGTCCAGCAGTGGTTTTCAACAGACTGATGATGATGAAGAAGAAAATAATGGCTTTGTTTGAAGTTTGTTGATTTTTTCAAAAACCGTACTAGCTACTTATTACCAAGCGGACTGTTATGTTGATAGCATTACGTAGGTCACTCAACAAATTTTGAGATGCTCGAAATTTTAAAATGGAACGCACCCATGTTATATGTTTCTAAACAGCAAATTTATTTAAAAATAGATCTCTATAAGCCAATTGTTCAATATTTAAAAAAAAACAAAGCTCTATTAATTTTCTTGCAACGCTTCCCGCGCTTTTCATTTAAAACGATGGATCTTAACCGTGAATATTTGCGCGCTATGATCTATTATGATTTTAAATTTGGTTTAACCGAACAATTAAGTTTGCAACAGTTACAATCAACATTAGGTGACTCAGCTCCATCACGCGCAACAATTTTTAGGTGGTATACTGAATTCAAAAGGGGTAAAATTAACCTTAAATATGACCAAAGAACCGGGGCCCCTCAAACAGCAGTAACGGTAGAAAATGTACGGACTAGTGAAATGTTGGTGAATATATCAAATATGCGGACACCGAAAATATTGTAGGCATTAGTTTGGGCAGCATTCCCGCCATCCTACATCAACATATTGGAGTGAGGAAGCTTTTTTGTCAATGGATCCCTCGTGAATTAAAATTATTCGGAGCTAGAGGGTAATTCACAATCATCGTGCAAATCAGAGTTCCGTTGATACCACCGCGCACCGGTGGCTTTTCGGATGAAAAAGGTTTGGACTCTTTGGAGTTTTAAAATGTGGAGCTTATAAGTGTGGGCGAAAGCTACACTTGCGTAAGACATAATAGGTGTAACGCAGGTTTTATACAGTCGGAGTTTGTGTATTAGCGACAGCTTACTCTTGCTGTTAACGAGAGGGTGTAGACGGCCAATGACTGACTTGGATCTGTTGCGTACTACATTTGTATGCGTCGCAAAACTCATACGAGAGTCGAACGTGATGCCTAGATATTAGGCCGATTTTCCCCAAGGGATTGGGCGGTCGTATAGAGAAATCGTTTTTGGTTTAAAACCTGCTGTTGAATTCCATTGAAAGTATACTGCTACACTATTTTCGGGATTCACGTCAATTCTTCATTGGCGGAAACATTCACCTAGGCGATTGGTGGCTTTTTGGAGCTTTAAAGAGAGGCTATTTTTGTTGTATTCTGAGACATAGAGTGCTGTATCGTCGGCGAAGAGTGCGGTGTTCACCACGGGGTCTTTAGGGATATCACTCGTGAAGAGTGTGAAGAGGAGTGGAGACAAGATGGAGCCTTGTGGTACCCCGGCCTTAAGGAAACGTTTCGAAGAACGGGTTCCCTCCACTCGATATCGAAAGTGCGGTTCGAAAGGAAGGCTCGTATGATGTGCACGAGCCTATCGCGCACGTTTAGTTTGTACAGCTTGTAAATCAAGCCGTCGTACCAGACCTTGTCTAACGCCTTCGCGGCATCGAAGAAAAGGGCTCCCGTGTTTCGAGACTTTTTCCTTGTCGGGTTTTGGTTGAAGCCAGACAGAATGTATTCCGTTAGGCGATGAATCTGGTGGGTGCATGAATGATTGGCTCTAAAGCCAAACTGCTCGTCTGGGAGGAGTCTGTTAGATTCGGTGTAAAGACAGAGACGCTTGTGAATAATGCGCTCGTATAGTTTACCCAAAATGTTGAGCAGACTAATAGGTCTGTAGCTAGAGGGACGATTACGCGGTTTACCTGTTTTTGGGATCCCTATTACGTCTGCTTCTTTCCAGATGTCCGGAAAGGAGCAGTTCGTGAGAAAAATGTTGAATATTCCTACAAGGAGGTAAATAAGTGGCGCCGAAAGGGATTTGATCCCCTTGTTGCTGATGCCGTCTGGCCCAGGGGCTGATCTATTCTTAAGGCTTTTGATGGTTTCGGTGACTTCATCTAATGTCACAGGATCGAGTGGTTCGCCCGCTGGTGGCAGCGCAGACCCACGTTCTACTTCCGTTTCTACCTCTAGTAGGTGAGCGGGATATGCTGGTGCGGTGGATGGCGTACACTAGTACTCCAGACTGTCGGATAGGCATTGGCGGCTTTTTCGAGATCGTCTAAGGCGAGATCAGGGTGGTCCAGCCTCACGAGAGGCGGCATCGGTGAGGATTTATCGGCTTTAAGAGCTCTCGTTAATTTTCAGAAAGCCTCTTGAGATGGTTCGATACCTTCTAAGAGGTTATTCCAGCTATCATTTCTAAATTCGGCTACTCGTTGTTTAATCTCGTTTTATAGAGAACTTACCAGAAGTTTATTGGCTTCCGTACGGTAGCAGTCATAAGTTTTAAGCGCGGAATTGTTATCTCTAATCAGCCGTCGAACACTCGCTGGCAGTTTCGTGTATTGATCGCTCGACACACGAACGTTTGACCTCGTTAAGTTTAAGTAACTTGTCTTAGACGAGGGACGGTTGTTGTCCGTCTCCATCTTTGAGCCTGATTCGGCGTCCAAAAAAACCGGGGAGGGGCCGCGGGTGGAGAGCGCAGAAGGCGCGGGGGACGCGGCGTCGTAAACTGTGTCGATGGACACAGGGGTCGATGGCCCGGTGCTCGGCGACATAGGGTCGTTGATGCGTAGTACGGGGCGTTCAGCGGTGGGCACATTACGTTGAGCTAAGAACGTAGCCCAAACGTCGGGGCACACTCGACTTAAAAAGTCGATGAGTTCGGCTATTGAGATAATCGCCATCGTGTTTAGAGATCAAACAGTCACTTGTGTATCAAGCCCCCCACCTTTCGGCGGGGGGTGTGTGCCTAAACGAACACTTATACAACTAGCGCGTTGGTACGCTAGGGTGTGTACCTGGCTGTCGCCTAATGCGACAAGCGAACACAGAATTTATACAATAGAATTGCCGACTCAGAGGCAGAGGGTGTGCAATTAACTACTTACGGTTTACAGGAAATCGGCAGAACGTGGGGTACTATACTAGCACTACACAATAGAACAATGGGCCGGCGGTCCGATGCACCTGGCGGCCGTAAAGGCGCACAACAACACTGAAGCTGTTCCGCGAACAGGTAAAAGTCTTTGTCTTCATTCTTCTTTCTTGAATAAATGCACTGGGATCGCATGGGCTCAACCGATTAACAGCACTTCGCGGTTGGGTCGCAGGCGACCGTTTGCGGCGAGGTACCTGATCGGACTGGCGGACCGGACTCGGTGGACTCGGACCAATGCCGAAGCCGCCAGAGGCGCTTCTTATATTGCATCAGTCGGTGTGTCGTAGGCACCGAGTTGATGAGAGTGTTTGTCCTCGCGGGCCCTTGGTCCAATGCGGGGCGCAAGGGACGTGGGTGCGGTGCGGGGTGACGCACATCAAACGACGAACATCTACTCGCCATTCGCAACATCCTCCCCCCCGGCGTAGTCTACGAGCCCTCTTCTCTCGGGAGGACGGCGATCTTCCTGACCGGCCTCCTCTGCAAACCGACTCTCGTCCCGATTTCGATGTTCCGTACCACTCCATCTGGTCCGGGAAAGGTCCTTGTGACGACTCCACTTGGCCACACATTCCTCGGGGAGGTTGCCGTCTGCTATGATAACAAGGTCATCTTCTTTAATATGGGGCTGCTGAGTGTTTCTAGATTCTCCTCTGAGCCCCAGGTCGGTTACCTGATACACCTCCAAAAGATATACCAGAAGTTCTTGAAATGGTAGCTGTTAAACTCGAATTAAACAAAGATGACATCTAATCCTCGTCACGACTACTCGGATCAAAAAATAAACCTGGCCCGATTCTCGTCGAAATGAAGAGTAAAGCTATTCGTAGCCGATGGATTGAAGTCAGCAAAGGAAGAACACTCACAGCTGGAGCTCTAGTACCCAACATCCCCCACGATTCCGTCGAAAACCGTGTATACTTCAGGGAAGCACTAACGAAATTGAATAAAACACTATTGTATACAGCAAAATCCCAACTGGGTAAATCTTTTCAATTCATATGGTGTAAAGATGGGAAAGTATGTGTTCGAAAAACTAGCAATAGTAGAATCTTATATATTCGATATATTTATGACATTAACCGCTTACAAAAACAACCGGAAAGCTCCGTGATTCTAAATTTGACCAATCACTCACTTTCAAATCACAGCTTTCGTAATTACCTTAAAACATCTAGTTGTTATAGAATGTCAGAACAAATAAATCAATTAACAAATTGTACTTCGACAAACTCGTTTTTCAAACAGCTACCTAGCAACTGTCATTTAAATGTTTCTTGTTTGCACGTTAATATAAGATCTATGATAAAAAACTTTACGAAATTACAACAAGTCATTCATAACTCCACGTTTCCTGTAGACATTATAGTCGTAACAGAGGCTGGTATCTCCAATAATATTGTAAATCTATATAACTTGACGGGCTATAACATGTACACACTACTACGGTCTAATAAAAGAGGGGGCGGCATTATTATATACATTAAAAATCACCTTAAATTCACCTTACGGATACAACAACAAACCAAAACATTTGAAAACATAAACTCAAACCAAGATATAGTTTTGTGTGCAGTATATAGACCGCCAAAAACAAATAGGTATATTTTTGTAAAGGAGTTGAGCAAATGCATGTCCACGTTTAACGAAAAAAGAAATCTAATCTTGATAGGTGATACAAATATTGACCTGAAAAGTGCCTCATCACTTAAAGACTCATACCTAGAAATGCTCAGCGAGTACGGATTAATGTGTGGAATATCTGACTACACTAGGATAGAAAAAATACTAAATCTTATCACAAAGTCCTGCATTGACCACATATTTGTACGTCTCCCCACATTTAATCCATACGCCGCGGCGTTAGACATTACACTGGCAGATCACCGAGCAATCATGCTCGCTTGCATGGGCGATTCAGTTAGTGTTGATACACGGGAGGTTTTTAAACAAGTCATTGATTATGATATCCTTTACAAAGAATTAAAAAACGTTAAATGGCTTCAAACAAACTCTACGAAATCACCTGTTGAGATCTTTGACTTCATTAAAAAATCTTTTCAAAGTGCTGAAAAAGCAGCTACAAGTATTATTAAACATAAGTTTAACAAACATAATATTACTAATCAATATAAACTTCCATGGATCGATGATAACGTCAATCGATTATGCGAAAAACGTAACAAACTGTTCCGTTCTTGGAAACGAAATCCACTCGATTCAAAATTAAGATTAGAATACAATACAATAAGAAATAAAGTTCATAAAGTATTAGAGAATAAACGAAATAGATACTATATTAAAAACATTCAACAAAATTTCAAAAATGCAAGAAAAGTTTATCAAATAATCAACAAAATGCTTGGGCGTGTAACATCGTCAGTGGATGCGGCAGTTTTAAAAGCATTTGAGGGGCAGACGACCAAAGATATTGTAAATAACTTTGCGATAGGATTTGATAAGGCTGTGAAAAACATAATCCAAACCTGTAATTTGAATTTGTTAAGTCCCAGTAAGTATTCTCGGCCAAATAATTCTAGTATATACTTTCAAAAAGCAACCCGTGACAAGGTTAATAAAATAATCAAAAAACTTAGCTCTAATAAGGCACCAGGCTATGATAGTATTGGGATTTCTGATATAAAATGTATGGACACCCTTCTGTGTCACAGCCATTGCCAACCTAATCAATACAAGTGTTGAAACTGGCATTTATCCCGACGAACTATAGATAGGATGTGTTATACCACCAATATACAAGAAAGGAAGACGGGATGATTTCCTGAACTATCGATCAATCACTTTATTATCTTCAATAGATAAAATAGTAGAAAAGTATGTGTGTGAACAAATTTATAAATTCTACAATACGTACGATGTAATATATCAAAATCAGTATGGCTTTCAAGCTGGGAAGGGTACAAATGATCTCTTGACGAAGTTAACAGATGAAATTAACGAGTATATTAATAACAAACAACATGTACTCGTCCTATTTATAGACTTTTCACGGGCATTCGACACTCTTGATCATAAACAAATTATCACAAAGTTGTACGATTGTGGAATACTTTTTTCAAATTATAATAATAGGAAATTCTCTGAGAGAATAAATGACACACACAGCGACCCGGTGACTGTAACTGAAGGCACAGCACAGGGATCTGTGCTTGGCCCTCTCCATTTTCTGTCATATGTAAACGACATGCGCTTTTACATAAATCACTGTTCATGCTACCAGTTTGCAGATGACACATGTTTGCTAGTCGCCGATAAAGACCCTGGTATAGCATGTGAATTGTTACAGTCTGAATCTCTTTAATCTGTCTCTCTTTAGTCTGAAATCTTTAATATGCTTGCAAAATGGTGTCATGACGCCCGATTGGTTCTGAACTCCACCAAAATCAAGCTGTTACACATAAAGTCTCCTTATATCAAGTGTACTTTATCCAAGCACATAGTTGCTCACAATCACAGTTGCCTTCACTCCTCTTGTAAAAACACATGTAATTGCCCCTCTATAGATCTCGTCAATATCCAGACATGTCTAACCACATCGAGTATGTTTGTAGCAAATTAAGACAATTCTTAGCTAATATTATAATACTGAAGAACAGAATTCCGTTCCCAGTTAAGATGATGCTATATAACTCTCTAACAGCATCGTATATACAGTATGGTGTAGGTAGCTATGGTCGAACATATAATACGTATTTAAACAAAATATATAACCTCCAGATAAGAATCCTTAAAAACATTGTAACAGACAAAATTCGACGTCAATTTCATAATGACGATAGTATGCTTTTCAAGCACTGTAATATATTACCAGTTCATACGCAAGTAAAATATTTACTACTAAAAAACACTTTTTTAATGAAGACTTAATATTAGAAATCAAGCACCCGTGTGTACGCGCGCCGTAAGCAGCCGCAAGCTGCAGACGAGCCGTGCAAACAACATGTACGGGGAACGAACGGCAGGTTACATTGTTCCAAGACTTATAAACAACCTACCCCCAGAATTCCGCGACAAATTAAATATAAAAACATTAAAAAAACTTAAAATTGTACTTTTTGGATAACTTATAATGGTACTACTTATTTATTTTTTTATTTTTTTTATTTTTTAAGAAACGTTACCCCTACACTAGGATTTTCTTCTGTATCGTGGGGGCAGTTTACAAACACAAATTGCACAAGGACAAACATCCAGACCCGGAACAATTATTTGTAGGCCATACAAATACTGGTTCCGTGCGGGATTCGAACCCGCAACTCCCAGCGCAGTCACTCATTGCTAAGCCACTACGCCACGGAGTCGTCATTTACATACTTAAACATCGTTTATGCGTTTGCTCAGGTCCTATTAGGCTGTAAATGCTTTCTCTTTTTCTTTTCTTACAAACGTAATTAATTATTAATTATATTTTAATATAATGTCGACTCAGGTCGCGTCAGCACAAACCTTAGTGGTTTTTTGTATGCAACTTTTTAGCATAGTTTTTTCTTGTAATGCTTTGTGATATGGCAAATAAAAAAAAGGTAATCGCGAACCCAGCGTCGCCAATACTCGTTGGACAGTCCTTGCGCAGCCCTCCAGGTCCGTCGATCCGCTGATGAACACGTCGCGGTGACTGGCATGTTTGATGGTCCCAACAGAAGAAAGTGGTTGGGAGTCAGGGCTTCCTCGTCGTTGATCCCGACTGGCACGTGAGTGAGAGGTCTGGAGTTTACAGTATTCTCAGCCTCTGCCAATAGCGTTGTTAATGTTCCTCCTTGGGGCTCTTTTGATGAAGAGTAGTCTCGAGCGCTGCTTTGATGGAACGCACCAATCGTTCCCATGCGCCTCCCTGGTTGGGCGCACCCGTGCGATGAACTTCCACTCCGTTCGATGAGTAAGCGTGAAGTCCTTTAGCTGCGGTACCCACTCCTCCATGGCCCGTCGTAATTCGGTGTCTGCTCCGTGGAAATTGGTGCCGGTGTCTGAGTAGATTACCCTAGGCCACCCTCGTCTAGCCGCCATACGCCTTAATGCCGTGATTGCCGAGTACGTGGTTAAGCCATATACTAATTCTACGTGTACCGCGTGCGTCTTAAGACAGGTGAATAACGCAACCCATCTCTTCACATGCCGTCGCCCTATAGTCACAATTAACGGCCCGAAATAATCTAATCCGGTATACGTGAATGGTCGTTCGAATGCTCTTAACCTCTCGGGAGGCAAATCTCCTGTTACCGCCGATCGTGGTGCAGCTTTTCTGACGTGACATCGAATACACCTCTTCTTAATTTCCCTAACCGTTGGTCGCAGTCGAATAATGTGGTACTTTCTTCGTAAGTCGACTACTCGTTCTCTGTAGGCGTGGCTAGGTCCTGGTGTGCCTGGTGTCCCACGAGCATCTGTACGAACTGGTGTCTGCCATTCAATATGACCGGTCGTTTCGGTTGATCTTCCACAGCGGCCTCGTCGATTCTACCTCTCGCTCTCAGTATCCCTCGTTCGATGACCGGGTCGAGCCTTTTCAGTGCGCTGCCGTTGTGTAAGTCTCTTCCTTGGTAGAGCCGAACGATGTCATCAGCAAAACTCTCCTGCTGACTCTGCGCTACCCATAGCTGCTCTGCCTTTTCGATATGTTCTAGCCTTAATTCTTTAGCTCGTCCTCGAATCTGAACTGTATGGCTCGTGCCGTAGCTCTGATGAGTCTCTCTTACGAAGAGAATCTCGTTATGTCTGGCAGTGCTTCCTTTATTTCTGCGCGCCTGCCCTTTCTTTCGGTTGCTGTGGCCATTCTTCTTCGTCTTTATATAAGAAGTTCGGTCCCGTAAACCACTTATCGTTTGCGCTCTTTGTTACGTAATTCGCTCGTGTCGCTTCATCCGCTACATTGTGAGCCGTTGGTACCCACTTCCATTGGTCGGGTGATAACTTTTCTCTTATCTACCCGAGCCTATGTGCGACGTATGGAGCGTAACGCGCCGTGTCATTCCTAATCCAATGGAGCGCCGTTGTAGAGGCTGTCCAGAACACTACCCTATCCGCTCTCATCCTATGCTCGCTTTGTAAGAATTCGGCGGGTCGTACACCTATTAAATTCGCCTGTAATTCGAGTCGCGGTATTTTTTTTTTTTTGTTTGAAAAGAATATTAACAATGCTATAAACATTATTAATATTCCCCTTAACTACTCGTGGTAAGCTTAAATTGCTTGTGTTACGAGTGGTTCACGCCAGTAGTCGAATGGCGGATTCGAACCCACGACCTTTATGAGTTCGTGGTGCGCGCCCTGCCATTAGGCTACTGTCAATGGTATGCTTTGACTTTTAATCGGAGCGACTTTCGCTTTGACCGCTACTAACGTGACTCTTATCGTACCGTCGCGATAACGGATACGCCAATAAGCTGCGGATGCGTATGCACTTTCACTCGCGTCACTAAAAATATGCAATTGACGATCTACTACTCCCCCCGTAGGAGCATAACACCACGGGAGATACAACCGTGATACGTCCTCAATGGCTAGTAACCATTTCGCAAATTCGTCCGCAGCCTCCTCGGGAATCTCATCATCGCAACCGATTCTGTTCATCCACCACAGGTCTTGTAGCAGAATCTTCGCGGTAATGGTGAGGTAGCTGAGCAGCCCTAGTGGATCGAAAACGGACATAACCGCGCTCAGCGCCTCCCTCTTAGTCGGTGGGCGGTGTAATAATTTAACGTCGTGTCACGTCACGTCTATGAATAGGGTGCCCATTCGTAGACGTGTTAAACGTTAAAACGTCTTTTTCGCTACCCATAATAAGCCTAATGTCCTGTGTAGCACCTACCTCCTTGGGCTTACGTGCAAATAGCTCTTCCGGTTTATCGTTCAACAAAGCTACATGATTCGAATTCCAGCCTGCTAACGTAAAGCCTGCCTTGCTGTGTACTTCGGTGACCTGCCTAGCCGTTTCGATTGCCTCGTGTAACGTAGCGTAGCTGTCTAAGTAGTCGTCCATATAATGACTCCATAGAATGACGAAGGCACTCGGATGTGTATCGGCGTAAACGCGCGCGTTGTGGTCCCTAACACTATGCGCAAGAAACGGTGAACTTTTCGCTCCAAATATCATAGAGGTCATTACGTCCTCTTTTGGGGAACTACTACGATCGTTACCTCGCCATAAAAATAATTGCGCGGGTTGGTCGCGGCGGTCGATCTTAACACGCAAAAACATTTCTCTAATGTCCGCTGACACCGCTATCTCGTTTTCACGAAACCGAAACAATATACCTGGCAAATTACGTAACAAGTCGGGGCCGTCTAACAAATAATCGTTCAGGCACTTGCCTGATGCGCGAGCTGCTGCGTCAAACACTAGCCTCAGCTTTCCCGGCTTGTTCGGATTCCGTACAGTGAAGTGTGGCAGGTACCAGCTCTTCAGATCCTCTCGTTCTGATCCGTCAGCTTCTTTAGCATAACCCTTCTCCAGGAGGTCGTTCACTTGCTTCGTATAAGATTCGTTAAACTCCGGCGACTGATCCATCTACCTTTCAATGGCTCGGAGTCTGCGTGCTGCCATATTATAACTCGGTAGCAGCTTGACTTGTCGTCATCCCTCCATGGCAATCCGACTTGGTAGCGCTCGCCGACCTTTTTGACGATGCGCTGGAATATGTCAACAGCGCGCTTATCGTCCCGTCGTGGTCTGCTCTTGAGCGAAATACCTATCGAGTCGATCTCATATTGCTTCTTGAGGAGATCGGTCAACTCCTCGTCTCGACTGACATACGTCTTAACGTCTTCTTCATGCGCGTATTAACGTACGATATATGTAGAACGGTTTCACTATCTTGTCTACATATAACACGGGGCGCGGTTCCCTGAACCCACCCTGAACAACCCATCCCAATAACGTCCTAGCGGCAATGGGCTGCTTACGACGTCCTATTCGTAAATCTCGCGACAATTAAATGCCAATTATCCAAACCTATAAGCACTTTAGGTTGCTATAATAATGCTTATAGCATGAGTTCGGTAAGTTACGTAAATGTTTCAAACGTAGACATTCCTTACCGACGGATTGCGAACCTACGTTTAAGTTGTTAATCGTACGAGCGTTTATCACATACGACTCGTTTCTCGTTTTACCGTGTATGCCTATTTTCACTACGCGACTGCATATCAATTACTGGCGTTGCAATGTTTATGCTTTGAACGATATTTCACGCATCAATGCGTGTGGCTGGATTAAGAGAAACAGGATAGGTAATTAGCTTATTAATTTTCAACCGAGTTCAAAAAATGAAAGGTTCTCAATTCGACTGTATTTTTATGTGTGTTATCTCAGAACTTTTTTCTAGATGAACAGATTTTGATGATCTTTTTTTTTTGTAGTAAGATTTGACCAGTAGTTTTTAAATTATCCTTAATAATGCGTATTTAAATGACTTCGAATACATTGATGACGTTTCACGACACGACTTTCAATTTTACCACTTGTAATCTTCTAATTTCTGGGAGGTTTTGGCTATAATATGATTGAAACATTAATGGGTGACCTCGACCGTGGAAGGACCCCACTCTTACAGAACACAGAGCGAAATAGCAGCTCAATGCTGCTCCGGAGAACCTTTTTTACTAGAAACGAAGTGTTCTATATCATTCTCATGTATTCCCTGCATGTTTTAGATTACTGTAGCCACAGCATCTCACTTAACATCATGTAGACAGTGTGTTCGTTTAATAAACTATACCCAGCTCAGCAAATCAATCAATCCTTAAGATTTTTTCTTCATCGCCTTTGACATCCTTAACACAGACAAAATCACAAATAATTATTGCCATTATATGTGTGCATATTATATAATTAAACTGCTTTTTGGTAACTTAAATATCTCTAAGAGTTAGAGCAAAAAGTCCGACTGCTACTGTATGCTACTATATGAAAGGCATTTCGTGAAACGCCGCGATGTCATGATTTGGACGATAATTTGTCCACCATTGTAATTTGTGCATAATTTATATAGTATGTAAATGTAGGCGGTTTTGAAATGGTGGCCTACCCCAGTCGCACCATAACCTACTGTGTCTAATTGAATAAAACTATATACACGGATTCTATCGCGTTTAATTTACTTATTCTTAATACGCGACGTTTCGGGGGCTTTACAGCACCCATGGTCACGAGGGGAAGTGAGATGTTTGACGTCCCAATGTCATAGTTAGCCCGACTACCTTCAGTTTTTTTATATTAATTTTTAGTCTTATTTACGCAGAACGAGCTTACAATATCTTGAAGTCTTACAGTGGTATGCTTGGGTTTGGGTTTCATTTTGTTAATAATAGGATCCTAAGCAGATGGCATCCATCCATCTTCTCTATTGAAATTAGGATGTTTTTTTTTTAATTTCAACAGCCTCGCGTATCATCCTTGGTAGGAATCAGAGTTGTTTTGCAATGATTTGTGGTTTATAAAATCTGATATGATGGTGGGGACGATCTTTAACATGGTTACAGACTGCAGACTACCCGGAGCAAGGGTTTTTCACATCAGCTTTATGTCCTATGTAAGAGAGACCACATTCATAATCTAACTTGTAAACTCCTGCATCTTGTAGAGGAATATTACACTTGACGGATGGTAAAAATTGACTGATCTTCTTCGGCGGCTTGTAATATGTTTTGATGGAAGCTCGCTTCAAGATGTAGCCAACCTTGTATGTGACTCCTCTGAAATACGGCAGTACAAGCAGGCACATGCTGGACTGTGGCCAGCTTCACTCGTTCACAGTGACGTAGGCGCGGGACCCGAAGCTTGTTGTCTTGCAATACTTGCTTGACGGCCGGATGTTTTCTGATACAGATCCCTCGTGCTCTCTGAAACAAAGATTTACCCACGGTAGCTAACTCTGAAGGATGATGGTGAGATTCACCATTTAAATATCGGTTGGTGTAGATCTTTTTCTTATGCACAGTGTGACCGTGTTGTCAGGATTTTGGATGACTAATACATCTAGGAAAGCTAAAGAATTATTTGCCTCTAACTCCATTGTGAATTGTATTTTAGAGAATGATTTCTTAAATTTACGCGATTCCTACACATAGAATAAAACTATTATTTACGGATTTTATCGCGTTTAATTACTTTAATTTATTTTTATTATTATCCCGACGTTTCAAGAAGATTAGTCAATTTTTACCATCCGTCAAATGTAATATTTCTCTACAAGATGCAGCTGTATACAAGCTAGATTGTGAATGTGGTCTCTCTTACATAGGTCAAACAAAGAGATCTATAGAAACCGCGTGAAGGAACATATAGCTGATGTGAAGCACCGACGCTCCGGGAAGTCTGCAGTCTGCGAACACGTTCAAGATCGTCCCCACCATTACATTAGATTTGATAAACCACAAATTCTCGCAAAAGAACACCAAATTTCAATAGAGAAGATGGTTGGGTGCTACCATCTGCTTGGGATCCTATAATTAACAAAATTAAACCCAAACCCAAGCATACCACTGCAAGACTTCATGATACTATAAGCTCGTTTTGCGTAAATCGGACCAAAAATTAATATTAAAAAACTGAAGGTAGCCGGACTAACTATGACATTGGGACGTCAAACATCTCAGTCCCCCCCCCCCGTGACCATGGGCAAGCACCCGAAACGTCGGGATAATAATAAAAATTAATTAAAGTAATTAAACGCGATAAAATCCGTAAATAATAGTTTTATTCAATGTATTTTAGAGTTTATAGAGTTAAGGTGATTTAAAAATGCAGTTACTTTGTCAGATGGTAAAACTGTGAAAGTGTCGTCTACGTACCGCTTGTAGAATCTTGGATTTACAGGAGCAGTAAGAAGGTTTCTCCTCGAAGTTCTCCATGAATATGTCGGCGACTATGGGAGATACAGGTGAGCCCATCGCCACACCATATACTTGCTTGTAGAACTCTTCCTTCCACAGTAGATAGCCAGATGTGAGGCAATGTTTGAGTAATACTGCGTATTCAGCAAGCATTTTGTTACCTTCTAGCTTCCTAGTTACAATTGAGATGCAGTCCACAATAGGTAGGCATGTGAATAGTGACTGAACATCAATACTGACCATAGTTTTAGCGAGATGTAGGTCTTTTATCTCACTAACAATTTGGTATGAATCTTTTGTTTGTACTTTGATGTGTTCTATAAGTGGTGACAGTATTTTTGCCAAGTATTGTGCCAGCTTATAAGTTGGTGAATCGATCTGGCTCACTATGGGACATAGTGGATCGTTTGGTTTCTCGGTAACCCATACAACTTCGATGGTAGCTACATATTAACAGAAGTGGTCATATCATGAAATTACCAGGCAGATTACGATCTGCCCAGTTCTAATGAACGGAATACGGCATATATTGAATTGATAGTGTTCGTATGGTGATATTTTCAATGTGTGAATACACATTCCTATAGGTTCTAAGATTTAAGCAATTGCTGTGTACTCAGCTCTTGCTTGTCATTGTGTATTTCTGTAAAAAAAAGATGAAAAATTGGCCCATAAATTCAAAATTCAGGTCGATCCATTACAGAATACGAAAATCCACTGCTAAATATAGACTTTCCCCGTAGATTTCCTCATAAAATTGATTTTGCCACAGTTGCCACGATAGGCAGGCGGGTTGGTAATCGCAGTTCCTTTTTAAAGTTTAAGTTGTTATCACGACACCCACGAATTGATAAGAGGTAGTGGATATTCTTACACCGACACAGCATGATGAATTATATTTGTCATCCATGAGGACTAAAATGGAATATCTAATTAGTAACCTACACGGACGCCAATGGTAATAAATCATTACCACTGGAGTCCGTGTGGGTCCGTACACTTTTACCCATGTCTGCCGTCAAAAAGCAGTGCTTGCATTGCTGAGTTCCGGTCTGAAGGCTATAGAGAGCCAGCAGTTTAATTACAGGCTGCAAGGAATTTTATCTTAGTCCTCAGAGATAACAGTGTCATGATTCTGTAGCTTTCTTTGTTTGAAAAAGTTAGAAGTTAAAATTTATGAATTAATTTTTTTTATCTGGTACTTAATTGTTATCTACCTAAATTATTTCTAAAACTGTTGCACTTTGCAACCCATCTATATTATTTACCTACCAGGAGTTATACTAGCAGAAAATGTCGTGTTATATTTATTCTGCCTTTTGTATGTGTTTTTGTGCATAAATATATAAGTAAATAATGAACTGTAATACTGCAATTATAAAGAACAATTCTTTAAATACATGGGTTTAGAACTCTACTCGTAGTAGAAAGTTATATGCAATTTACAGTTGTGGTAAAAACAAGGAGAAAATACAAGTACACTAAAGAAAAAAATATCCATACCTCAGGCTTTGCGTCGCAACCATAAGGTGCTACAATATGGCATTAATAATTAGATAGCGACTAAAACACACGTAGGAAATTGCACTAATACCTCATTCCTTTTTCTATTGGAAAACATACAAAGCTTAATTGCCACGTAAATTGTTAATTAAATCTAGAATTATCAATATTATAGTCTTGCTTAACACCCTGAAAGGGAAGCACGGAACAAATATTTCTGTGATCTATAAATAATTGTTTCGGGTCTGGATGTTTGTCTGTCTGAAAATTCAACAGCAATATAAAACTTTTTAGCGAGGTTACAATGTGATTTATTTATTTAATAACAGTTAACAAACAACAGAAGCGCTTAATTGATGACGAATCGCTTTCGATGTTTCATGTTTAATTTTTACTACTGTCCGTGTGTTTTTGCACACAGTTAGATAGTTTTGATCTTCTATAGACAATTGGAGTGTATTGACAGAAATAATGGTACAATCTTGAATGCCGTTGGTCTGGTAGTCCCAGGCCTGTAGGTCAGGTTGCTGCCTCGTTGGTCTAGTGGTTTTAGTAGTGCGACTGCTGATCATGAGGTCCTGGGTTCGAATCCCGGGTTGGGCCAAAAAATTATTTATTGAGTTTTTCTGTCAAGAAATTCTCGAAGCTTTTTTTCGTTGTTTGGTTTGGGTTTTACTTTCTAATAAAAGTCTGAATTTTTATCCATTTGAGGGGACTAAGTTATATCAAAGCACTCCTAGACACATAATTACATTTTTTAATTTCAACGTAATAGCCTATTTAAAAAAGTAATATATATAATAATAATGTCGTATAACATTCATACAAAAAAAGAACATACATTCAATTGAACCTCCTACTTTTTTAAAGTAGGCAAAAAAACGGCTTCTTTATAATTTTTACGAATTCTGTAAATTGTATTATTTTCCCACAGCAATTTGTACCAGTAATAACGAGCGGTTTCAATAAAAATGTTAACATATTCGATCCAGTGGGAAGCCACAGCGAAATTAAAAATGTATAGTCGTATTTATTTCCGTACTCTCCGCATCGGCAATCGCACCGCAACAAAACTACAGCTGCATCTGGTTCTGTTCATATGCCTCAGTAGAGTTGTAACCCATTTATATTTATGGTTTACTTACAGTATTTTAATAATTTGCATGTTAAACTCAAATTTTATAAATTAAACAATAATTAAGGGAATTCATCACTATTTGCCATCTCTAGTGTATAGCGTTTATTACTCTTATCGGATAAATAGTGCACCGGTAGTTTAAGAATATCTACTAGCCGATACCGTCCCGTGGGTATCTTAGGAGGCTACAGGAAGAAACTATGATAGACAGGAGGTGAGCAGCAGCGTCTTCCTTATAGCAACTCAAAATAATAAAAAACTGCGGTTACTAACCAGCGCACCAGCGTGGCAACTGTAGCATCAAATCCTCACTGTGCGGCAATCTATGGGTGCCACGTGTTCAGCGGTAGACTTTGTTAAAGCTTTAATAGATAGATAAATAGGCTCTTATCAGATAATTTTCAACGACTCTACGTACAAAAGTTCAGGTCTACACATTAGTTTGCCTTGAATTTTATACGTGGTAGAGCCCCGCTGCAGTTATACTAGTAGTATAGTTGTAGCATGAATGGGTCGGCTCGACCGGTGAAGGACCTCGCTCTCACAGAGTACCAACATAAAACAGTAGCTTAATGCTAATGCTGTGTTTCGTATGGTAAGTGTAGAAAACCGGAGACCCTTTTAACTGGAAACGAGGCATTCCATCTTAGCCCTCACGGGTGACAACGCATCTGCATTTTGGATTCAAAATCGTGTTTAGATTTAGATGTCTATGGGCCACAGCATCCACTTACCATCAGGTGGACTGTGTGCTCAACTGTGTGTGTGTGTGTGTGTGTCAACCCTACCTATAAAAAAATTGTACTGTATTTATTAACGATTGGTTTTGTACTCGTATAACTAATAGCCGCAATTAAATAAGTCTTTAAGATATTACATACTAACTATTAATATTTATCCGACAAATAAAATCATATCAAGTTTGATATGATTTTATTTGTCGGATGTCGGTCGCCTAATTCTATTAATTATCTTAAGGACTGTCTGTAAAATTTCATATGCTGTAATTTGATAAAATAATATAACAAATATACCAAGTGGAGTTAGTTATCGAAAGTTACCGAAAGCTTCCGTACATAATATGGTTGATAAAATAATTAGTTCCAATAAAGAGATAAATGTAGTTCAGTTGGTAGAGAAATGCTGCAGTCAAATTGTGGTTGTAGCACAAATGTGTCGGCTCGACCTGGTTAGTACCACGCTTTGACACAATGTCAGCGTAAAAATGTAGCCTAACGCTACTGTGTTTAGTAATAGTGAGTGTAGAGAGCCAGCGATCAATTTTTACTGTAAACTAGGTATTCCATTTTAGTCCTCAGGAGTGACATGAGAATCGTTTCGATTCTTAATTAGGGACAAATATAGATGTCTATGGGCCAAAGCATCTATTTACCATCAGGTATCCCGCTGGGATTCTTGCTGGTTCTTCCCAGGACAGAGTTTTTTCCGAAGCAGTGGTAAATAAAAAAGTGACTTTAAAGAAGTATTATTTATAATCTATATTTAACAAGAAAGTTTCTGGTTCTGTTTCTTGGTGTCTTGTTTGTCACTACTATTGTAAAAAACTTTTTATTTATTTTCAGTCAATGAGAAAAATGTTTTTATTCAATTAGATTTAGGAGTGTTAAAGAGAGAGAAAACTAATTAGATTCCTGTTGGTCACAATACATTGTAACGTATAATTAGTTCAGATAATTCGCTCACTCAAAAGATATACTTTCTTACAAAGGTATTGTACTGAATATACAGGTTGTCTGGTAATTAATGGATAACCTTGAAATGGGTTTTGGTAGAACTAATGGCCATTCAGAAAAAAATTAATTCCATCGGTTTTTATTGTTATAGTAAATTTTATTGTTAGAGCTGACAAATAAGCAATAA
Source organism: Parnassius apollo (assembly GCA_907164705.1). Lineage (NCBI taxonomy): Eukaryota > Metazoa > Arthropoda > Insecta > Lepidoptera > Papilionidae > Parnassius > Parnassius apollo. Next base: position 1,683,445 of record CAJQZP010000631.1, on the reverse strand, counting down.
ATAGTATGACAGCAATTATACAGCCTATTCAAAAAAACTTTTTAAATAATTTTTTTACTGAAAAATTTGTGAAAAATATCATTTCGGCAAAATTTAAGTAAAAAAATGACCAATAATACCACCAATAAAATAATATTTGCTTAAAGCCAACTTCAAAATGGTATTTGTCATCATTGTGCCTAATGTAAACAGCGAATTATTGCTACCTATTGGTATTTAAGCAGAGTGAAATTTGGTTAAATGACGAAGTTTGCAATATTAAAATAAATTTGAACTTTAAATGTACCTGACCACTTGGGTTTAAATAATATACGTAGTATATATATACTAAAAGTTCTAATCTTCTTTTCGTAATTCTGTTTCAATTTTCTCCCACATCCCCAATAATCATTTTTTTCTATCTTCTCTATCAGTCTATATTAGTGTCTATAGGCGATAAGAAAAAAGTCCCGAAAAACCTTATGGTCTACGGTAGATAGCAGCTGTAAACGGTCTTTTATTATATTCTAGGTTAGATTACTCAGTTCGGCAACGGAAAACAATATGAAACTTTCTATTTATTTGGTGTTGGAGTTGAATATTACAATGGAAGAGAACCATGTTTATAGTAACAGACTAAAAAAGAAAAAAAGAAAGATTTGATAAGATGAAGATCATATTCAAGTTGAAATAAAACTAGTCTTTACCGTGTATATTAACTTTTTATTCCTGACGTTTGTCAATGTTTGCCAGATGTAGATCTTTAATCTCAGGGCTATCTAAATGTTTATGGTGTTTTTATATAGAATAAGAGTGACAGACGAGCACACAGTCCACCTGATGCTACGTGGATGCTGTGGCCCATACACATCTACATTTATCCTCAATTAAGAATCAAAAAACTTTTTTTAATTAAGAATCAAAAAAAATTAAGAATCAAGAAACTTTGAAAAATGAAGAATGTGGGTTAAGAATGGGCGAGTTAACCGTCAAATGCCTTTTGTATGCCGATGATCAAGTCATATTTGCCTCATCGGCGGCTGAGTTGCAAATGATGGTTACATTAATAAACTGGGAATTAAAAGAAAGGGGAATGAAAGTGAACGCAAGTAAGACGAAAGTGATGGTTTTTGAAAGAGAAGAAAGCAAAACGGTATGTGAAATAAGAATAGAAGGAGAGTTAATTGAGCAAGTGGATGAGTTTGTGTATTTGGGATGTGTATTTAGCAGCGGATGGTAGATATGATAGGGATATAGAACGACGAGTAAATGCAGGGAATAGAGTGAATGGGGCACTACACTCTATTATGAAGAACCAGAATGTGTCAAAAAGGGCACGTATGGTAATTCATAATGCTGTGTTAGTCCCTACTTTAATGTATGGTAGTGAAAGCTGGGTGTGGCAGAAGAAGCACGAAAATAGAATAAATGCTGTAGAAATGCGGTCTTTAAAAAATATGCTAGGGTTGAATCTCAATGTCAGGGTGAGAAATTGCGTGATAAGAGATAAATGTGGTATGCAAGATGATGTTGTGACCAGGATTGAGCAAGGAATGCTTCAGTGGTTTGGTCATGTAGAAAGAATGAATGAGGAAAGAGTGACAAAGCAAATTTATATGGCAGATGTGAAAGGCTGAGTCGGGAAGGGACGCCCTAGGAAAAAGTTTATCGACCAAATTGGCGATATTTTGAAAATGGGCCACATTAGAAGTACACTTAACCGACGAACATGTATGCGTAGATATATGGATGTAAAAGAGGCGAAAGAGGTATGTCAGAATCGTGCCAAATGGAAGTCCGTAGTCTCTGCCTACCCCTCTAGGTGACAGGCGTGAGTGTTTATGTAAGAATCAAAACGCAGATGCGCTGTTACCCCTGAGAACTAAGATGGAATGTCCCGTTTCTAGTAAAAAAGAGTCTTCGAATCTCTGCACTCATCATACGAAACACAGCAGTATTAAGCTGCTGTTTTACACTGATATACTGTAAGAGTGTGGTCGTTCCCCGGTTGAGCAGACCCATTCGTACTACAACCATAATAAAGCTGTAGCGTGGCTCTACTAAGTAATAGTATGGCTATATAGTATAGTATGGTTTGTTAAACTACTAAAGAGTACATGAAAATAATACCCGAATGGGAATGAGATTATCGCCGCTATGCTGTTTTTAAATGTTTTCATATTTAATTGTACCTACAACGTATTTTATTCTAAAGGGTTTCTTGCTGGATCTTCCCAGGACTAATTTTTTCCCAATATAGTTGTAAATGCATATTATATGATTTACAATAAATATTCTTGTAATCTATATTGAATAATCTATCCTGTTATATTCTATGTACATTGTAAGGATAAATATACTTAATATAACATTCATATCCGCTAAAGATACTGGTATATTAAATTATTTTACTACAATTCGAAAAATTCACGAACTCTATTCACGTGTTCCTGACTCCTGTTTCTTTCTACTCTTTAAAAGTATATTTTAACAAGTTACAACTTTTCTTATGATTTTGTCGATTTAGTATGGAAATAAAACAACTCACACAGTTCAAACTTCAAACTGAAACTTAGCTTGGGTTAGATTCCGAAGTTAGATTGTTAAGTTATTTTATTTTACCATCTTTTTTTAAAATTCTAATCCCGTGTATCTTTATCTCGCGTAATTATAAAGAAAGATAATACTAAATTTTTATTAATTTAAGCAAGGTAAATTATTCCACAGAGAAGTCGTACGCGGAAGAAAACTCCTTGTGAAACGTATAGTGGTGGACCACCAGGCATCCAAATGGTGTGGATGGTATCGGGAGGTTTGCCGCGTAGTGCGTTCATGAAATTTGGCGGCTGGGATATAATACATTATTACATAGTACAAAAACTTGTCTTGCGTAATTATAAAGAATCATAGGTCTTTTCTTTTTCCTTTTTTAACTAGCCCAAAAGTGTCCGTTGTTGAACATGAGCCTCTCTCCTTAGGAAGAATGTTCCCTAATCGCCACGCTTGGCTGACGTGAGCACCTTTGACGCTGCTTCTCATTGCTCGTTTAGTTATTTCAAGTCTGGCATCAACGAGATAGTTATACCATCATCTGTCTGAAAGTAATGTCATTATTCTGGTACCTATTTCATTTTATAGTATCTTCTATTCATAAAAGTAAGGTCAGTCAGTCAAGTTTATAATAAAGTTTTAAAACATATTCTATTAAGTCTCAGCGACAAAATGTTACTAACCCATTTCATTTATTATTCGAATACATCAAAATGATTGATTAACTTTATTTCTAACTATCTTTCTGTGTAAAGAAAATTAATTTTATTATATATAGAATGAAGAAATGCAGAAGTGCAGACGTAAATGGCAGAGTCGGAAAATTTATCGACCAAATTAGCGATTTATTGAAAACGGGCTAAATTAGGAGTACTCTTAACAGACGAGCATGTATGCGTAGGTATATGGATGTGAAGGAGGCGAGAGAGGTGTGTCAGGATCATGCCAAATGGAAGTCTGTAGTTTCTGCCTACCCCTCTGGCTGACAGGCGTGAGTGTTTATGTTATGTTTTATGTTATAGAATGTAATTGCGTTGAGTCTTAACTTGTAACATGAATGTAAATTCCATGTAAACTCCATCCACACGCTGAAACAGGGTAACTGACAAATTTCTGCATAACCCTCTCACAAATGAGAGGGAGAGTGAGCCTATAAGTGGGATACACATATGCCTGGTACCGTTAAATAATCCGCGGGTGTATTCAAAAAAGTTAACCCCCCCCCCCACTACAAGGATTTTCTCCTATATCGTGAAGGCAGTTTAGGACAAACATTCAGACCCAGAACAATTATTTGTTGGTCATACAAATACTGGTTCCGTGCGGGATTCAAACCCTAGGCCCTAAGCGTCGCAACTTAATGTTTTTCTACTGTGTCACGAAGCAGTCAATTAATCAGGTATCGAAGAAGTGGCTGTGAGGAGTTAATGTTTGGGAAGATTTAGTAGTGTTACAACCATCTTGTTTTACTAGACGTATATTACGCAGACATATGCACCTACCCATGCTATGAGTTATAGCATCACAGGTGACAGACTCTGGTACTACGATTGCTAGGCCGTCTGTAAGAAACGAATTGTTTCCAGTGGATCCTCAAAGAATTTGGGGGCAAATAAGTGTATTTTTTTAAACTAAATTCCATTATTTAAGAAATACCTACGTGATATTTTAGTAATTTTACATGCCTTCTGTCAATTACATGTCGGCTACTGAACATAGGCCTACCCCAAATAATGCCACAAAACACTTTCCTGAGCGACCTACATCCTACATGTTTTACCAGGTCATAACTCTATTTATCTGGGGGTCACTCAGCACTTCGCTTACTGGTAAGCGCCACTAGGAACTCTTTTTTTCCCATCGGTTGTCATTTCTTCGAGCTATATGCCCGTCCACTGCGATTACAGTTCTAATTGATCTGTTGAGCTATGTTTGTTACTCTGATTCCAATGCAGGAATCCTCATTTCGAATCTTACCCCTTATTCCGACTTTCAATAGCACAAACGAATGTTACAGAACTACGTTACGGTCCAAAAATTAATATGTAAGAGCTGAATATTAGGATGACAACTCAGTTATCCCTTGACTACGGGTACTGTAAAGCCTCTGAATCGTTGTTATTTAAAAATAAGTTGATCTTTTTTGATCTGATTTTGTTCAAGGGCAGGCTAAAACTGACGGGGACTGAGATTTGCTATTGTCATTGTCATTATAACCCTTACTAAGTAAGTCTTACTTAGGTAAGACTCCTTTTGGTGTTACTCTTAAACCTATTTCTGGTGCCAAATAGCAGTACTTATACTGCTGCGTTCCTATCTAAAGTGTTTGGAGACCCAGTATATTGACATCATTTGAATTATTCCATCTTAGTTATTAGAGGTGAAAAGGTATTTGTATTCTAAGTCCTTCTTCATTGGAAGTTGTTGCAGAGATCCACGGGCTAAACTCTGTCACCATTAGGGAGGCTGGGAGTTTGTTTTTCACTTCACTTTTATGAAAAAGGAAAAAAGAAAAATAAAGATGTGTTTGAAAACAACAAACTGATTATCACTAAATTGGTAAGGTATCTACTAAACGAACTCACTACAAAACATCCGAGACGTGACCTGGTTAGGCGTCAAAAGGATTTTTAACCAGATCACGTATTAACTCACGTTTTACCCGCGGGTCTTGCTCACCCTCACTCAGGATTTATTATATTTTGTCCCGTAATGTAATTTAAATATGGAGCACTGTATTTCCAATACTAATTTAAAAATATCAAAATTATAATCTAAATGTATTCTGAATTTTTGACGAAGTAGCAAAAACATGAAGGCTCTTCTATATATAGTTTTAAATACACATGTAACGGTATTTCGAATAATGATTTTAAAAAATGTACGTAACGCAAAACATATACAATCGTACAGTCTAATTTATTAAATACAGTAAAATTCTTAGGAATAAATATATATTCTCAATTGAAATGGAAGCAAGAACTCGCAGGAATTGATGCATCTATATCTTCTGCCTGTTACGCACTTAGAAGCATAAGGGATGAAATTGATTTAAATCAACTCAAAACAGTATATCACGCGCTGGTGGTATCTAAGTTAAGATATACCATAACGGTTTGAGGAAACAGCTATAGCTATAATTTTCAGAGAACATGCATCCTTTAGAAGCGTGCTATTAGAACTATTGTTAGGATCTCGCAACGTGAGTCATGCAAAGAACACTTTAAAAAGTCGGGCATATTAACAGTACCAAATTTATATATTTTAAACTTCCTAAGCCACTTGGCTAAGTAATGTACAAGAGACGTGAAAGGAAAGGGAGTTCAGAGAGAGCACACGTAGAAAGGCAATAAAAAATAGTATCACTCCAAACTTCAATATCGTAAAACGTTGTCCAAATTATCAAGCAGTTGAGTTATTTAATAAGTTACCCGTCGACTTAAAGGAATTTATTTACAACACATATTTATTGAAAGCAAAACTCAAAGCTTTCTTGTTAGAAAAATGTTTATATTCGGTGTCTGTAATGAGAATGAATAAATATATTTAATTATTTTAGATATAAGATGACACTTTGACTTTATATCCCTAAAAATTGCTTTTATGACCATCATAATATTAATTACTTTTAGGACATATTATACTGAATCGTATTTTTATTTATTGTTTTATAATTTTCTACTAATACATATATTATTGTACTTCCACAATTATTAATAATGAGTTGTGTTATAAATGAAAATTAGAAATGATATATTTTATGAATATATCATTTCTAATTTTAGAATTCGGTTTTAACGCAATTTGTAACCATTTATGTAACCTTATTATGTACTACTTAATAATATAATAAAAATATAAATTAACTAAATATTTCTATGTAAATTTATTATGTGTAATTTCAAATACAATGCTAATTGTTTTATGAATAAATGAATAAATAAACTTTTTAACCTGTTATTTAAAAACGAGAAGGTTCTTTATATATTTATTTATATGTTTTTATATGTTTAGTACACAGCGCGTATTTCAAATTATGAATGAAAAAAGCACATTTATACTCGAAACATAGTTTCCATATATAGAGTACATTTTAACCGATTTCCAAAAACGAGAAGATTTTTTGTATATAAGTTTACCGATTTCTATGAAACGAATAAACTGAATTCAAAGATTCTTATTTTATTTAATATGTTACTTCGAAACCATCCCATTCCTACAAGTTTTAAGAATAAATTCACTCCTAAAGATGGAAAAAGTAGCGGATATAATTTTTTTATGTATATAATAAGAAATGCTAAAGCATAGTGTATCGAAAAATTAAAGCTCTGAATTCAGAATCTATGATGTGGAAATTATTTTTTTTTATTTGTGAAGTCGGTTTTACACGAATTGGCAAAAGTAAACAGTTAATCTGACGGTAAGTTAATTCAGCCCTATAGCCATTTAAATTATCTATCCTCGATTAAGAATTAGAAATGCAATGTGTTGGCCCACGAGGACTATGTTGGAATGCCTCGTTTTCAGTTATCTTTTTTTACTAATTAAAAGCCAGTGCTTAACCAGAATCCCACCCGGTGGTAAACGGTGATAAAGCCGCGCAATAAAAGCCTATTCACACTTGCCTTGATGTCACCCATATTGTATTCAGACAGAAAAACAGACGTCGGTAAATTATTCCATTTCTGTAATTCGTTATTCCACTCGTTTGGTTCTAATGCGTGAAATACCGACAAAAAAGGGGTGAAGACCCACCGACCGTCTGGTTGTTCGATGGTGGTAAGGAGAAGGAGGAGTTAAAGGATGATGTGATTCCTTACTAAGTGACTAAGTTAAAACTGTTTATCTTTACATTCGAAAATAATTAATAACGGACAGGTAAACAATACATTTAAACTCAAAAGGTTATTTTAAACTTTTTTCTGTACTGGTGTAACGATTTCTTATGTTCACGCAAACACTAGAAATTAAATGAAACTAGTTTTACCGATTTCACCGCGTTAACGTCGAGAATATAAAATATGTTAATAAATTCCGTAAAACTAGCTTTATTTAATTTATTATATACAAATAAGTGTGCCAAACGAAGGTCACGTTTCCTTTTCATGTAAATGGTGTAATATTAATACGTGGTAGAACTCCTGTTCTATATTTAGGTGGGATCCACCTAAATAGAACAGGAGTTCTACCACGTATTTTTTATCTATTTCTGTTCTGTTCGCATTGCTCTTTGGAGGCAGAATTGGTTTATGGGCTACAAATAATTCTCCGGGTGAATACGCTTCTCATCCATTCATTACAGCTAAAACAAATTCCACTGCTGCACATTTGCCTCACCTATGCGGCAGCATAGAGAGAATACCGCATACTATTTATCATTTTGGGTTGCTATCAGAAAGTTGTTGCATATCACTTGTTTCACTTTCCATCTGTCCCCGCTTACAGCACCCGCTGCGTATTATTATAGTGGATTCCGTTGCGATCTAGGAAGTTTTTTTTATAAATAAAATGTTTCTTACTTTTATTAATTTTTGTTTTGATAAAACTATACTGCAGCTGATTTGGTAAAATCAAGACTCACAGAATACCAGCGTAAAGTAACAGCATAATTCTGCTATATTTCGTACAGTGATTGTAGAAAACCGGAAACCCTGAGGTTTTTCATTTTAGTCCTTGGTGATGAAATTGTATATGAATTTTGATTTTTAATCGAGGATAGAAAGGACTATGTTGCCGTTTGTAACCCATATTTGTATATAAAACTAAACTAAATTCCGAGTAAAGTGTTAAGTCTTCGGATAAACACTAGTAATTCAGACTAACCCGAACGGTTTTATTCAAAGATGGGTGAAACCACTGAAAGCCGCATGCCGGAATCAAATTGCCGTGCGCTGCTCTGTATCAGAGAGGTTTTGAAGTACGTATTGTAAAAGCTAATCCTGTTGGATCGCTGAGTGGGTGAGCCATCCAGTTTGTTAGTACTTGAAGTCATTGTATTATGTTATGATTTTATGATTGTTGTAGCTTTGGCGGGATTATATATTGCTGGTTATTATATAATAATATAACATAACACATATGTACACCGCTGGGTACCCATAACACAGTTTTTCAGGCGAAATGTATGGGTATCACCCAAGCGGCCATAGCAACATATGCTAGGAAGGTAAAAACTTCTCCATCAGAACACAAATCAACAGTATGGTGGTACTACAAGCTCTGAGTTGCAGTGTGGTGAACTCAGGACTAATAAATATATGAATGCCATCAACAATTAAATGAGGTATGAACGCAAAACATAGTGACTCTGCAATGTATAAAAGGATACAGTGGATCGAGAGGCAACGATGCAGCACACGTACTGGCCAGAAGAGGGTCGGCTCTGGCCACTATAGGGCCGGAACCAATAATACCAATCGTATCAATACTTTCGGTAACGTTCGTTCACTGGTGCGTAGAAACTTCAGTAATCACTCGCTCAGCTTTGGAAAAATCTAGTAACCTGTAGACAAGCTAGGAAATAACCTGCCTGAAATAAACAGTCGTTTAACCAAGGTTCAAATGAGACTGAACAAGCCACAGATCAGGACAGTAACAAATTGTTACAGGACATGGCTCCTTCTACAAACATTTATTTACCACAGGTGTAACAGATAGCCGGGATCACTACCGAAGTTGGTTGAAACATCAAAAGACAACCTAATATGAATACAATAAATAAATAATAAAATTGTTGACGACGCTCAAGTTGCTTCTCGAACATCTAAAATATAAATAATAAAATAAAACATAATATACGTAAAATATATACACATAAATAATTGTTACTTACCTTATGTACTTGTTTTTATATGATAAATAAGTACGGGACGTTAGCACTCACCGCAATTTTTATAGTAGGATGAAATTATCACACATCGGTAATGCATCGCTGAGTATATGTCCCCGTATGATCCCGCGCTTAGTCAGTTGCACTAGAACATCATACGAGATGGCACCTATGTCTCCCTCCCCGCTGATGTATATGCGCTCACCAATTTTTCTTGTATATTTTTCTCCCAACGGTCCTTCGGTCGAATCCTTCCGTCGTATGTATACAATATAATAATATAAGTACCAGTTATGTTCCACACACCGACTACGCAGCACAAAAGGCGACGACTACGTGGCGCCGCTGCAAGATCGAAGTGCAAGGACAACTAAGATATGTTATCATTGTTGATTTTTAAGGACGAAGTGCTGGAAAAATCTGAAAATGTGCAAAGTGCCTTGAGTAAACTGGTCAAGGATATTTTTGGTCGATATTACCATTTGATATGACAAAAACCTCGTGAAAACCGAAACATATAAGCAAACGAATATCTGGACCTGGCTCACGAGCTGACTGACTTGTAGGGTGGTCTGCCGACGGAAATTATTCCTGTAGTCGTCTCTGCGAACGGGCTTATCCTAGTCAGTCTCTCGGGTCATCTGAGGCGACTAGGACTCGGTAACGGACCGCTCCAGATTCAAATGCAGAAGGTGTTGCTCCTCGATACCACCCGCATCGTCCGCCGGTTTCTTTCCTTTTCCTTATAACCCTTTGATCTTCCCTACCAAGGGCTTCCAGCTGATGGGGCTTTTATTTATTTGTGTATTATTTATTTATTTATGTTAATATATTATACGAAAACCAAACTATGCGTCGTCAATCTTAATGTTGTTGCTCATACTCGGATTTAATAATATTTCCAAAATTTTACCTATAATGGACCTTAAAGAAATCAGCCGGTAGTTTTTAAGACTAGAAAGGTCACCGGATTTATTTTGAGGGATTGGAATCACCGCCGTTCACATGAGATTTTTCAGAAAATATCCACACAATAAGTTAACAACACACACAATAAGTTAACAATTCTGCCAAAATACTGTAAATGTCCAAACCTGCAAATAAAATATCTTCTAAGCTCACTCCTTCAAAACCTGGGGGTTTACCGCTCTTTATTTTTTGAGGCACTCTACAACGTCCGGTGTGAATAAAGAGGTAGCTTCCTCGTTACCGTTAATACCAACGGGCAACATACTGTTGTACATTTACAGCTGGCAAGTGATCAAATTTGAAGTGGTGTGAAAACAAGTTGGCAACTAATTTTTGTCCGTGCACACAATTTATACTCGCAGGTAAGTTAGATTCATATGTGGCTGTAACAATTTGTTCCGGCATAGTCGTTAACTTGGGCCACACGTCCTGGATAAAGTTTTGACTCACACGAAATTACGCACGGTGTAACCGAACGGTGCAAAATTACGTCCGAGTTCCGAGTTCATTTGTGTGATGATACTGCAGCCAATGGACCTGTAATTAATTAGAGGTACAGATTTTATAAGGAGGGCGAAATTGTGGAAAAGGCTCCTAATAATATCTACTACGACGGACTCCTATGCAAGAAAGAGGTGGTAATATAAAATAAAGGAAGTAAAGCTTTTACTAATCATAAGAGAGAATTAATACACAAAAGTATTTCACGTTCAAGAAATCGAAATGTACACCTTCGGCAAAATATTCGATGCAGTTACGAAACGTCAGCGAAGTTCTTTGCAATTCAAAGTAGATTTCGTCGTATTTCACAGTGCAAAAGCAAAGCAGAAGCTCAAACTTTTTTAAATATCAGGTCAAAATTAAAATGCGGCACTGTTGCGTTTTAGCAAGTTTCAAACTTTAAGTTTACCTCACGAATTATGCTGTTGATCATGGGTTAACATATAATATGAAAAAGTCAGAATACTTTAATTAAAGATTATTTACACTTGTCGTCACTTGAAACTCCAGCTTCATTTTCGTGATTTGAATTATTATCCTGATAATTCACATAACGTTACTCTTAATAATATGAACGTAAAACAAGTGACACAAATATCTGCGACACATCGTTACGGACGGCCTTAAAACTTTGCTGTTATCAAAAGAGAGCGTAGGCTTCAGGGGTTAGAAAATGTAGGTATGCAGAATTTTTCTTTGTATTGAACAACTAAGGAACGTTTTTAGAGCATTATCTGTACAAAATCTATACACAAGAAATCTGTGGATCAAATACAACAAAAAATCGCTGAGCACCCTACGTCCTCTAAAATAATATAATATCTTCAGATATTTTATCAAACTGACAGCTTCGCAACCATAATTGACAAAAAACTCCATCCTTAAACTACAGAACACGAGACTCATCAGTATCCTGAGACCGTAGGGCGTATTGTATGGAAAGGATCATGGAAACTCACTTCTTTCATTGATCATCTTCTGCGCAATAAAATTGGGCTCTATAAGCTTTCTTGATTTCTTTACCTTGTTTTTCTATCATGCTTACTTATTGGTCTTAATATTACTTAATTGCTATGGATCCTAGTTCTCCAAAGTAAATAAATGTATTTAATTAATTTATTATTTGTATAATAAATAGAACCAGGCGTTACTTTACGTAAATCCTAAACTGAAAGAAAGCTATTCTTTTATTCGTATCATGTACGTTTGCTGCCTGTATGAATAAATGAATATGGCAGGTAATCAGACGAATGAGATAATAATAAATTGTAGTATTAGTAGTGACAGTGGAGAAAAATTATAAAAATTACCAATTAGGGAAATTTTAGACGAGTAAAACTAACAAATAAAATAATACGATTTGGCCCTTCCTTAACACTGTTTACTTGCTATTTGATCACTATTTAATTATATTTAATAGTTACATTCAGTAATAATACAGTATTTTTATAGACCTTAACGCGTTCATTGAACTTATTATTAATATCGGGAAACCTTTCGAATACAAGGTCACGGGCGGACGTGTCCACAAGTGCCATTTGCTCTATTGAAATTACGATGTTTTTGATTTCAATATCCGTGCGAATTATCTTTGGTAGGAATATTATTTCTTTTGCGAAGATTTATCGTCTATGAAATATGATATAATGGTGAAAGCGATTTGATCTCGTTCATAGACTGCAGACCGATGCAACGCCGTGGGAGTTTTGCAGTCTAATTCTGAATGTTCTACAATTCGAAATTTTAACCTAAAAAACTAGTGTAGTGGTACGTGGTAGAGGCACGCCGCAGATAATTTATTGTTGTATCACTTAGTCGGCTCGAAGGAGAAGGACCACGCTCGCTGAATATCAGAGTAAACTACCTGCTGTGTTCCGTATGCTATTTGTAAAGAACCGAATGCCCTTTTTACTGGAAACGAACATCTTGGTTCTCAGAGAGATGTCTATTTGCTTAACATTTTACGAATGTAATTATCGTAAACTGCTATATCTTAGCTACAAAATTTTCACTGACGAAAACCTGAAAATAATAATAGAGGTATATATTAAAGGAAGTCATCAAACTTACATATTCATGCATATTATTCAAACGTGTTAAGGTATTTTCAAAAACTACCATAACTATTTGCTGATAGCAAGAGTTAGGTACTATGAAAACCTGTTAGAGCTATAAAATTTTCATTTAATTTTAATTGAAAAATTTCTATTAAGATTTTAATGGAGAGATGAAACGCTGATTATGAACTTGCTTAGAAATTGACCTTTTTTTATAAATGTTCAAATAAAGAATGCATATATAAATGCCATTGCCTTTATTTACACTAGATTATTAAACTCTTGCTTGTAGGCAATACGTAAAAAGTGATGAGTAATAAATTTACCCCTGGAACCAAAACGCGCGCAACGCAAATTTGAACGTGAATGACAGAAGCATGTCAAAGTGTCAACGACGTGACGAGGGTCGCAACGCGTGTATTTAAACATGGGAGATTTGTCACGGTAAAAGCTTGCTCACTTTTGCTTCTGAGTTTGTTTTATGTAACGGGTTGTTTAATAAAATTTAATTCTTAAAACTTCGATACAATATTATTATTTTTACAGATATAGTATAGCGGCTCTTGTTGGGTATCTGTTTGAAAATCGCTTGAGGTAGTCGATTCCACAGGGAAATATTAAATTAAATATGCATACATACTAAAATATGTGTTTATCAGTTCATTTATATCTTTCATCCCCCGCCAACAAAATACTTCATAAGGGGCACAGTCGCCACATACAGACGTGACAGTAACGGTATTATCACTTGCAGTGGTTATAAGTAAGATGTAGCTGCCCATCTCCTGTTTCAGTTTCCCTCTGTCCATCGTAAGACATCAGCAACTGTGGCAAAATGTCTTCATGAGGCAATCTATGTTCAGCGGTTGAATTGTGTAGACTGGTAATATACTGTAACGATGTTGATGATGATTTGATGAATTTATAACAGTATAGCGGTGCTAGCTCAGGGTCTAAGCGCTCATCGTACATTTCACAGTAACCCGGTTTTGATCCTCGCTAATCAAATTGTTAATTATCAATTTTAAGAACTGTTTTAACACGTGCTCTACTGTGAAGCAAAACATCTTGAGGAAACCTGAATGTCTGGGGAATAAAAATATTTAGAAGATATTTGAGGTCCCACCAACATATAATTGAGAGGCAGCGTACTGTTAGCTTTTTTATTATAGGATATTCAAATTCAAATTCAAATAATTTATTGCGAATATAGGTTGATACAGATGGTATTGAGGTATGAGGATATATGATGACAAACGCGCACACAGTCCACCTACTGATGTCCATCCACATGATGATAAGTGGTTGCTGTGGCCCATAGACATCTACATCTATCCTCGATTACGAATCAAAATACAGATGCGTTGTCACCCATGAGGACTTTAGTGGAATGCCTCATTTCCGGTAAAAAGGGTCTCTGGTTTTCTACACTCACCATATGAAACACAGCAGCATTAAGCTACTATTTGACGCTGGTATTCTATGAGAGCGTGGTCCTTTCCCGGTCGACCCACACCCCAACATACAACTATTAGTAGTATAGTTGTAGCATGAAAATATAACTGCAGCATGGCAATAATAGCATAGCTTCATTACACCCTTAAATTAGCTTGTGTCCAGTTGTGGACGTATCTAAGTTATATCTTTAATCTTGTTGTTATAACAACCTTTTTAATGCATTGATGGGTTTAGGAACGCAGCGCATTAGGAAAGTAGCGATGACCGTACAATATTTCATGTTGTGCGGTCGACGCTACTTAACATACTTGGGGCATTTGGGGTTTGAATTCCACTTGGAATATGTTTTGTATTATTTGGCCATTGTTATCAGAAAAATGCTGCTGCCCATCTTCTGATTCTCTTACAACAATCACGATGCTTCTATTCAGCTTAGCTAGCTGCATGTTATTAACACATCAACAATCATTTTTCATTGTTTGTCTGTCTGTCTGTCTATTCTAAGTCTTGTCGAAATGTCTGAACTGGTTGTGATGAAACTTTACGAATAGATAGGAAGTAATACCAGGAGTGATCTAGGCTATATTTTATCCCAAAAATGACATTAACGGACCCTATACAATAGGCAAAGCCTGGACACATTGCTAGTTTTTAATAAAACTATTTTTGTTTTATGTTCAGTGTGTGTTATAACATGACTGTAGTGTGATATAGGGAAAAATCATATTGTGGGATAAAGTTTTTAAAATAAATTATGTTTTTTTTTATAAACTATTAGTTAATACCCGCTCTCTTCGCTGGGCGCACGATAATATTTTAATATGGAACCTACGTCTAAAATATCAAAAAAATTTTTTGATGGAACTAACGTGGAATCAGTTCTTATTGAGCGTCTACATTGCGAAATAATTAACTAATATATTAGGCTGTAGTTTTATGAGGGACGGGAGTTTAAGCTTGGGTATTGCTTTTTCAAATATTTGACCTCACATAAGCGGCTACTTCAAGACACCTGCATACAACTTTAAATAATAAATGTTACATATTATGCATTGTCAACCCTGAAGACTAAGATATAATGCCTCATAGCGTAGTCTGTAATTGAACTGTCTCTCTAGATTAAATCATCTAATTAGTCTATTTCTTATACGTGATAGAGTCATACTGAGGCTATATTATTATGGTTGTAGCACAAATGGGTCAGCTCGACCGGGTTAGGACCACGATCTCACAGAATACCAGTGTAAAATAGCAGCTCAATGCTGCTGTGGTTCCTATGGTGAGTGTAAAGAAACAGAGACTTTTTTTTAAATGGAAATAATTCCATTTTAGTGGTCAGGGGTGACAACGCATCTACATTTTGATTCTTAATTGAGTAGATATGTAAAAGCTATGGTAAACAGTATGCTCATTTGTCATCTTTATTTAAAAAAGAATTTTATGTTTAATCTCGAGCGTTGCATCTGAAACAAATGATTGAGTCATTCCGAACAACACTACTAAGATAAATTACAAACGTCGTGGGGAACTTATGTTTGGATCATGACAGTGATGTCAGGAACACGTGGCAAACACTTTGATGATTAATGATAACTATAGTAAAGCTTCAGGCGCACGCTCAAGAGCCTTGTTTTTGTTACTAGTGGGGTCATTCTCGACAGCAGAGGAAAATAACGCCCCAATTAAACAAGTTATCCTTAATTTATGAACTGAGAGGATCCATCCCGAGGATTACCTCAAACACATATTCTTATTTTATTTTATTCAACATGTATCAAAAACCCTGCAGTTTTCTTTAAGTGCGTGATCAAAGCCAGGATTTATTCAGAAAAATCGACGATAAAATTTTAAATTAATACAATATTTTGTTTGCAAATTGTATGTGGTTTTATTATCTCTAACTAACAAGCATATCGATAAAGCGGGGTTTACACAATAATCTTATCGCATAAAAGATATTATTTAATAATAAAATTTTGGTTTCGGTTTCAATCAATTCTATCAGCACGGATAATTTGATGAAATCGTTTCCAAAGTAAAACTTACGCACTGCACTAACGAGTCCTCAAACGTATGCTCGTCAATCGCACACAAGAAAATATACGGGTGTATCTAAGCATGTATAAAATATAGCTTACTTTTCGTAGCTTTTTGTTTTGTCCCATTTCCCGCTGACAACAAGCGATTTACCGGCTTACAAATGGCACACGTGTAACATTTATTCTTAAGTTATAACAAGTGCGAAGTACAAATACTTGTAAGTGAAACCTCTTTTGACATATATAAGTCGAACGTCCACCGCCGGCTAAACTAAGTTTAGCTTAGCTCGCATAGTTGAGCCAGTTTTTCATACATTTGCGTCCACCGCAAACTATGCCAGCTAAGCTACGTTAAATGCCCCAGCTAAGTGTAACTAACTTAGTTGTGCGGCCGATCCGTAACCAACTGAGCTAAACTAAGCGCCTCTCACCCCCTTGCCTTACCCCTCTGACACTTGTCGACAGTGTTGTTCGAACGTGTTTGTACAGTGAGTGTTCGTGCGCGGTTGGTAAAACACGTATTTAGCAGCATGGAGGTGTTTATTGAATATGTCAAAGAGTATCCTGCGTTGTATAATCCAGAGGATAAAGACTGCCGTGACACAAATGAAAAAGACGGTTTATGGAAGAGGATAGTGGATGAAATGAAAAACCCGAACATATCAGACAGTAAGTTTAATTTATATTGTTATTGTTAAAATAATTACAAAAGGATTCTCTTACATGGAATGCTTCTCTTGTTGCTCGTAAATTGTCATGTAGTTGTCCCACTGATCGTAAAACTGTTGTCTCGCACTTGCTTCATCAAAAGTTGTTATTGTTTGATTAGTTAAAAGATAATTGTGTAGCACGCAAGCAGCTTTTGTTATTAAATCAACTGATTCTACTTTACACTCCAATGGCCGACGAAATATCCGAAATCCATACTCACAACATATGGAGAGAGGGCGTTAGTGTCATCACGGTTCACATCGCCTCCGTAGTAAATTTTATAAAATAAATAGAATTACATCAAATTTACACAGTAAACTAACTTAAAACTATAGGTGTATTGAAGAGAAAGTGCCACAAACGTTATTTACGTGAAAACGTTAAAAATAAATGTGTTTATGTGAAATTTTCATTGTGTGTATAAACAGAATAAAAATTCGACAATATAAGTCCGAGTGCATGAACAATGGACGATAATATAAATAAACACGAATTTACTTCATTTTGACTCGGTGAGTGACTATATAAAAGACAACACAATTAAATTTTCTAATTATTCGGACGTTATAAATTCAAACTTGACATAAATAAAGATCAGCTGTTGAATCATCATAACATTCATATCTAATCTCACTACTACTAATCACTAGACGTCGCTACTTTCCATATAAACAATTGCATTAATGAGCGCCATCTAGTTAATTATTGAAGAAAGTGATTCACGTTTACGGACATATATAAGTACGTCTTAAGTAACATGTCCTCTCGTCACTAGCTACCGCTGCTTTCCATACAAGAAATACCCTGAATAAGCGTCAACTGTCTGTCGCCCCTGATACAGTAACGACATCTACTAATACATTATTGAATTAAACGCATTGTATAGATTCTCATTGACAAAATGACAAAACCCAATTTAAAAAATACAGATAATGACCGTAAGATGACACTACAAGTTACATGTTCCAAATGTAAGCGTAAGGTTGACCCAAAAAATACAATGTTATGCTCGCTATGCAGGAATAACTATGAATTTGATTGCGTCGGATACTCGGAGAGACTATACCGCTTAAAAGATGCAGCAGCTAAAAGTAAATGGAAGTGCAAAGACTGTAGCCAAAAATCAAAAGGGACTTCGACACCTTACTCCTCTTTATCCCACGTAACCACAAGGAAATATAAAATAGGTAAGAAATCCTACGAAAGCCCTTCTACTTCAAGTGCAATTTTTATGCCGACTGAGACGGGACCTTCAGAAATGGCGCCTGCAAGTGTGTTAGTACATCTGGACGATTCACAAACAATGCAGACAAGCATTGCTCAACTGAATGCGTCACCAATAAATCAAATAGACGACCCAAGCACTAACTTTATCCCACGATTCCAACGAACCTGATGACTCACATGTGCTGACTACCTCCCACGATCTGAGTGAGCTTGTGGTTTCCTTTCGTAAACCACTTTCAAAAAGTTTGGATCAAACTATAACCGACTCTATTGCAATACAGGAAATGAAGGACACAATGAACCGACTCCGAACGGAATATAACATACTACAGAATGAATTCGATAACATAACATTAGAAAATAACAATCTCCGACAGAAAATAATCAAATTGACAAAGGAAAATAAGACGTTGACAGCCTTATGCCAATCTTCACATAACGTTAGCCAAACAAGCCAGAGCTCCGAAAAACGAAATAGACGATCCAAACGACAGTCAGTATTATCTTCTTCTCTCACTTCTCACTCTCACACTGGTTTTGTTTCTCCGGCATATAAAAAAACAGCTCATACAAACACCACACCCATGGCACTCCAACTAAAAATTAAAGACTTAGAGAAACAGCTTAAATATACTGAAAACCAGGTAATATGTCTAAAAAAATATATAAATACTCTGGAACAGAAATTGACAACAGCCTTAGACAACACACAAATGCCTTTACAGACTAAATCCACGAGCTTAGTATGCGCAAAAAAAGAAGATGACAAGAACCGGTTATACATCATAGGAACCCAGCGCTGTACCGGTCTCGCCTCCGCCCTAATTCAGTCTCGAGCGAACACGCCATACGTGAAATACGCTATCACAGCAATAACAAAACCATATGCACCGTCTTCAGATTTTATCATAAATATTCAAAACGCAAATTTAAAACCAAGAGACAAAGTTATAATCTGCATTGGCGAAAACGACTATGATATTAAAATATTATCATCACAGCTACGACGGTCTCTCAAATATTTTCCTGATAATGACATAATTGTATTAAATTTATTGACAAATATGTACCTAAGTGTGACTGACATAAATAAAACTTTAAAGAGAATTTGTAATGAAAATCAAAAATGTCATTTCGTGGAATGTAAACACAGGAATCCTTTTCAAATATGTAATTCGATTAATTATGTAATAGATTGCATTGACTACGAAAATGAATATCTCAATCCCAAACAATTGAAAAAAATAATAGCACGTAGTAAGCCAGCGCCTGAAAAAGTTCCCTCTAAAGTGGTACAGTATCCAAAGGGAACAATCCCATACTATTTTTCCAGGACTCGATTGGGGGCTAATACCTCTATTAGTGGATTTAATGCCAATAGGCCAATGCGTTTAACTCAAAGTACCTTACTGCGTTATTTAAAAAAAAAAGATAAGCCATTTTTTTTGTGACTCACAGTAATAAAACTTTTAAAATTATGCACCAAAACATTGCAAGTGTCATGGCAAAGCAGGAATTACTAGAAATAACATTACAAGAACTGAACAAGATGAAAAATGAACCAGATCTAATATGTTTGTCTGAAACTTTTCTGCAATCTGGTAGCGAGAAGTACCTAAATATTCATAATTATGAGTTAGCAACAGCGTTTTGTCGAGATAAACTGAGGGGAGGAACCTGTATCTTAGCCAAACAAAATAGTACCTACAAAGAAATGTCAAAACTAAAAAAGTACGCAGCACAAAAGTGCTTTGAAGTCTGTGGCATAGAGATGCCTCTACATAAATTAGTGGTTGTGTGCGTTTATAGAACACCTACATCTGATCCAAATATTTTTTTAAATAAATTAGACCTACTATTGCATGAATTATTAAGAAACCGTAAGTCTGATATCAAAGTTGTTGTGACAGGCGATTTTAACATCGATACGCTGAAACAAGGAAAAATATCAAATTACCTCCAAGATATATGTCTAAATCATAACCTAAAAATACATATTAAGGTACCAACACGCAAAAACTCATGCATAGACCACATGCTAAGTAACATTATAGACGCTAACGCTACGGTACTACCTTTATACTTATCCGACCACGATACAGCTCAATTATTGTGTTTCCCTGTGCAAATAAAAAATGAAAAACCAAAAACATACACAGTACTTAGAAAGGACTACAGTTGCGAAAATATTTTCAAATTCAGGGAGTGCCTAAAAAGCATAACTTGGTCTGAGGTATACGCAGATATGAGTCTAAACTCTGCCTTCAACAAGTTTCATGAACTACTGTGCATGTTTTATAATCTGTGTTTTCCTTTAATTAAAATTAAAGTTAACAACAATCATAGGAACACACAAAATTGGATTACCAAAGGCCTAAGAACAAGCTGTAAAACTAAACGGTCACTAAGGTATAAATATTATAAAAATAAAACAGCAATCAATAAAATCAAATATATAAATTACTCGAAAGTATTAAAAAAATGTATTATTACCTCCAAAAGGAATTCACATATAATATATATATATATAAAAGTAAAAACAAATGCAAAGCGACATGGAATGTAATAAAAAAAGGAAATTGGTGGTTTAAAATGTGACAATATTATAAGTGAAATAAGTTTAAACAAAAAACAATTGACACATCCTTTTGACATAGCCTCAGCTTTTAATGAACATTTTATTGAATTGACAAATACAAAAAACCTGACGACAAATAATATACAAAAAACAACTGCTAAAAGCAAACTTATACCAAACACGATGTTTCTTCTTCCGACTTCAAAAGAAGAAGTAAAAAAAGAAATTATGGGTTTGAACAACACCAACTCAGAAGGCTTTGATGGAATTAGTACCAGAATAATTAAAATGTGTATTGATGAACTAGTGCCTATTTTAACGTATTTAATTAATCTATCATTTTCATCTGGTACGTTTCCGGAAGCATTAAAACAATCAGTTGTCAAACCATTGTACAAAAAGGGTAAAAAAAATGACGTCAACAATTATCGCCCAATTACTCTTATACCTATTCTATCGAAGGTGTTTGAGAAACGTATGCACCTGAGAATACTTAATTATTGCAACACATACAACATCATTAGTAAGGATCAATTCGGTTTCCAAAAAGATAAGTCGACAACTTTAGCAACATTTACTCTTGTACAAACAATACTCACAAAATTGAATGAAGGTTATCTAACAACAGGTCTATTTTTTGACTTGTCCAAGGCATTTGATTTTGTAGACCACGACCTCTTATTAAATAAACTTGAAACGATTGGTATAAGAGGACCTACACTACAATGGCTATCATCCTACTTGAAGAATCGATGTCAGCGCGTCACTGTTAACAAAATCATAAATAGCGAACTGGTGACATGTTCTTCTACCCTAAAAAATAACTCCTGTGGTATCCCTCAAGGAAGTGTCCTAGGTCCACTTATGTTTATATTGTACATAAATGACATAACCAAAGTTACTGGTCATAAATGTATCTTGTTTGCCGATGACATATCAATAATTGTGACATCAGAAAAAAATAAATATAATTCAATACATGACCACGAAATTGAGATTAATAATACTATTGACAACATTATTAAATGGCTAGAGGAAAATAATCTAAAACTAAATTTAGATAAATCAAATTTCATTCAATTTAATAAATCCAAATATGATAAATACAATTTTAACATTAATATTGAAAAGATAAAAGAAATTACACATACTAAGTTCTTAGGTATAACGATAGACCAAGATCTTAACTGGAAATTACACATTGAGGCCTTATGCAAGCGTATTAACAGCTTTGTTTATGCTCTTTATAAAACAAGGAGCGTAACTAACTTGCAAACAGCCATTACCACTTACCACGCGTATGTAGCCTCCATTCTACGTTATGGTGTGATGATATGGGGCAATAGTACTGAGAGACAAAAGGTATTTATAGCGCAAAAAAAATGCATCAGAGCAATATGTGGGATTCCACCGGGCGAGTCCTGTAGAGCAGCATTTTGGAGCCTGGGCTTACTTCCTTTGCCAGCACTGTACATCTTTGAAATGAGTTGTTTTGTAAAACGCCATACTGAGCTCTTTCAGAAAGCCAGAGATATAAACTCTCGATGGAAAAGAAATCCGGAGCGATTAGTATTAAGCGTCATTCCAAGATCTGCTAAATTCAGAAAAAGTTGTTTAGCAATGTGTGTTAAGGTGTATAATAAGATCCCCAATGACATCAAAAACCTCAAAATGAATTTATTCAAATCGAGACTCTATAAGTGGCTTATTGAACTTAAAGTGTATGACATTGAAGAATTTATTGACATTAAGCTTTAATAATTATTGTTTTGTTGACATTGCTTTAATGAATATATTTGACCCCTTTTGAAATAAATGTTACCTGAATATAATCTTAAATTTGCATGCTAATTATAAGCAAAACATGTGAACTTATTTTACTGTACCACCTACAAACACCATGTTTTAAGCAAATAAAGAAATTATTATTATTATTATTATTATCAAATTTTGACAAAATACCAAAAGCATTTTCTACCACATTTCGCGCTCTGCTGAGACGGTAATTAAAGTTCCTTTTTTCTCTACTGTTATGACATGCGCTTTGTGGGTATGGTCTCATAAAATGTTTTTGTAAAGGAAATGCCTGGTCACCTATAAATACGTAAGGTATTGAAGTACCGACTTCTAGTAAAGGCTGATCACTAGGCAAATTTAATTCGTTATTTTGTAACCTTCGTCCAAATGCACTGTCAGAAAAAATACCACCATCACTAAATCTGCCCATGGAACCAATATCTAATATAATAAACTTCTTGTTTGCATCGACAACTGCGAGTAATACTACAGAATGGAAATGTTTATAATTAAAATACTGAGAACCTGAATGAGGTGGGCATTTTATGGAAATATGCTTGCCGTCGACTGCTCCAACACAGTTGGGGAATTGCCATTTCAGCATAAAATTTTCAGCAATTTCTTTCCATTCTCTTTCAGTCGGCAAACACATGTAAATTGGTTGTAAATGATTCCAAACTGCTTGGCAGACGTTTTCTACAATCCTAGAAACTGATCTGTCACCCACTCTATAATTGTATCCAATTGTTTTGTAGGAGTCCCCTGTTGCCAAAAACCTGCAAATGGCAACACTTTTTAATGAATGCATATATGTACTTACTTTATTGCACTATAAAATTACAGTTAATAGCAAAGTATGATTATAAGTTTAAATTAAGAAAGTTAGCCCTAACCTTTTTTATTACTGTTTCAGTTAAAACGGCAAAAAAACGAATGGAAGAAATTACGTGATGGGCACCGAGAATCAATAAAAAGAATTAAAAGCTCAACAAGTAGCCAAGCTGCATCACCAACAAACATTTGGAAATATGCCAGTCTACTTGAATTTTTATTGCCTTATATGAAAAACCGCCCAAGAAGTGGTAACGTAAATGAAAGCCAGAATAATACAACAAACGGTATAATGGAAGCTGGTAATGCAAGTGAAAGCCAGGATATTACAGTTTCACATACTGAGACACAGGAAAATACTGATCATGTTTCTAACACTGAATCTATACCATCTACATCTCACAGCTCATCGTCTGAAAGGCAAAGAAAGAGAAAGAACGATGAATCTTTGGCTGTTTTACTGAAAGACATTGATGCAGATTATGAAAAGCGTCGCCGTGAGATAAAAGAGAAAGAGGCAGCTGAAAGGGAATCAAGAAGACATCCATTAAAACTGTTTTTTGAGAGTATGAGCGAAACAGCCATAAAGTTTCCAGAGTGGTTTCAAAGGGACATTAAAAGGAAAATCTTTACCATAATGTCTGAAGCGGAAGATAAGTATGACAATTACTTATACGGAAGTCAGTTCTCATATGGATATTCAACATCTTCTGCCCAATCTACTCCACGCTCCCAAGACACTCGAGTCTCCCAAGATAATCCATACGTCCAAGATACTCAAAATAACGAAGGCACTCCGTTCACCCATACCACTTTCGATTGATGTTTTTATACAACCTAATTTTCAATAAATATACTAAAGTAACTGAATCTGTTTAATTTTAATGTTGATACACTTACCTCAAACAAATAGCCAATCTTTCTTCTGGCGATATAGCTTTTCGAAAATTAGTATCAATCTTAGCAATATCCTTGGCAATAATTGTAAGTAACTCATCAAACTTGTCTAGATACACGATAGTACATCTTAAAATTTTTGTCGTCTAGTTCATTAAACAAAGTGTTAAATTCGCTACTTGTTTTCCAGGACTGAATGTGTTGACTTATCCAGTATCTATGTTTCCGTTTTTTCTTCATAAAATAAGCAATGATCAATCTTCTTCTCCTATGACGATAGTCCTCCTCTAAAGTCTCGTCATTGCTCGTGTCGTCTTCCATATCACGTCCGGTTAACTCGACGTTCTAGCACAAACTGGCCATCACTAACGTAGTTTTAGCTTATTTATTGGTGGACGGACAACGTAGTTCTAGTTTAGCTTAGCTTAGTTCACTGAGCTTAGTTTTCATTTAGTTTAGCAGGCGGTGGACGTTCGGCTTTATGATTGTGTTATGTTGTTATGCTAACAGGCTTCTGTAGTTTTACCTGACTGCTTCAGAAGAAGTGTAATGTTTTTCAAGAGTATGTATGTACGTCTATATATTTGGCGCGCTCTAAGCTTAAACGGTTTGATGGATTTTAAAATATGAAGTGTCGTTAGATTTGTCATAATTGTGGAAATGACATATGGTGCAATATTTTTTATTTTACAGTTAACATTTTTACGCATACGGTTTTTTTTTAAAATTACTGTTTTAACGAGTAGGCTTGTTTGTGTAGGTTTCTATTTGGTTCTTTATTTAATTGTGTTGAGAACAGGAAACTTCTAGATATATATTATATTCTATAAATACTACTATAAATGCTGTAACGAGAATGAAATGTAAATGAATTATTAATTAATTTATATTAAATTCTGTTTCAATATGCTACGCCCGTACAGGGTGTCACATGTTCTGTAAATATATTGTTCCAACTTTATACTTGCAATAAAATAATATACCTTGCAATAAATAATTATGAATTAATATTAGCGGAGTTAAATATTAACTGGTTCTCTTTCCATAACAGTTTCATATGTGTCTTGCCTGGTACGTAATTATGCGTTAAATGTTGTTTGTATTTATAAATTTTATATTGTTCTAAATCAATCAGGTATTCTACTTTTTCAAGCGTTGGTAGTATTTTATATATATATGACCTCTCGGTTCATGAATTTGCGTAAGTTAAAGAATATGCCCAGGATTGATTGAAATTTATTACATACACATTGACGTGCAGTTTCCAGGTGCTTCAAATGCCAACAGTATGGACACGCTGCAAGAACTTGCCGGGAAACAATCGACACGTGTGGATATTGTGGTGAATTAGGTCATCAGTCAAATGCTTGCATTAAGAAAACTGATCCAGCAAAGTGTGCAACATGCCTGCGTTTTAAAAAATCGAGCGACCATAAAACAGGTGACCCCGAATGCCCGGCTAGGAAGATGGCTGAAAATAGGTATATTAATTCCATTGATTATAATGAGGGCGTCTAAGAGCGCCACCATTTACCTTAATTCTTTTTGCCCTAATTTATAAGTTACTAATAAGTTTTAGTTTAGTTTATATATATATCTTTTTTTAGTGTTATTTTTTCTGTTGAATAATATGGATAAGTTAAGTAACGAAATCGATGCGGTCAGTTTCTCAGTGGCAAAAACATGAAATTGATATGTGTAAAAAATATCTCTTCAAACCTGCGAACTCTCTTACTATTTAAACACAGAACATTCGTAGTATAAATAAAAACATGGATAATTTCCATATTCTCCTTCGAAGATTGGACACTGAGTGCGACATCATCATACTAACAGAATGTAGACTATCTAAAAGCCAAAACAACCTCCCATTACTGCCAGGTTACAATACTTTTAGTAGTAAAAATGTATATAACCAAAATGACGGTGTAGTAGTCTCTGCGAAAAAAATACGAACATATCAGTCGAGGAGCCTAATATGCTAGATTGTAGCAGGTGATTGGTGAAAGTGGATCATGAAACTGCTATCCTTGCTGTTTACAGACCGTGTGGTTTTAAGCAAATAGACAATTTTATTACGTCATTAGACATTACACTTGGGAAACTGTCGTCGTTAAAGAATATAGTGTTAACGGGTGATATGAATATTGATATAAACCCAGAAGGCGGTGAAGGCGGAGCAAAAGACTACCTTAATATATGTGCATGCCAGGGCCTGCTTCCAGCACATTTGCTCCCTACACATTTAAGTGGTTCTTGTTTAGACCACACTTTTCTAAAAACTAGGTTACCATCTATAACCCTTGTCACCAGTCCTGTAGTAACCGATCATAGCGTCGTCATTCTTAACTTAAGCCTTAAAATATCGAAACCTAATTGTAAGTACTTTATTACTAAAATTAATATGAAACACCTTGAACAAGCAATTCAAAACATTGACTTTAGCCTAGTTTATAAAACCGATGACGTAAACATTTCTTTGCCTTACTTAATGAATAACGTACGAAATTCCATTGCTAGCAATACTTCGTATAGAACAGTAGCTAAAAAATAATAATAACTTAAAGCCTTGGATTACACCTGGCCTGATTAGGTGCATGAAACACAGGGACAAACTACACCTGATGACAAAGTCCTCTTCAGATAATTCTGTTTCACAAATTTCATATAAAAGATATGGGAATTTTTGTAACAATTTATCAAAAAAGTTTAAGTATAATTATCTTACAAACTTACTAGAAGAGTCTGGTAGAGATAATAAAAAGATTTGGCGGCATGTAAAAGATATTGCATTTATTTCCAAACAGCATGAATCTTCGTCAGAATTATTAAAAAATAATGCCTCGCCGCTTATATCAGCAAATACAGCAAATAATTACTTTGTGAATGTTAGTAAAAATCTGGCTGAGCAGATAACAAAAAATTCTAACAATAATCGTGAATACAGGGCCACTTTCTTAACTCAAAAAAACTGCCAATTAAGCTCGTTCACATTATTAGATACGGACCCTAGTGAGGTGGAAAGGATTATAATGGGACTGAAAGAAACAAGCGCGGTTGGATGGGATGGCATACCCATTAGTATATTAAAAAAATATAGATAAATTCTAGTACCACCATTAACCCATATTTTCAGAATTTGTCTCTCTGAAGGAATTTTCCCAGATTGTTTAAAAAAAGCAATTGTAGTTCCAGTATTCAAATCGGGGAGCAAAAAAAACGTTTCCAATTATCGGCCTATCTCGCTACTCTCATCCACGTCTAAAATATTAGAAAAATTAATTAAATTATGGTTAGAGAACTGAAGTGTAAGTCATTTGTAATTGCAAATTTATTACAATCTTTAATTTTGCCCCTATTTACGTTGATAACAGCACATTTATCTATTCCAAATTCCATTCTAATATCATTGTTGAAACTATGTGTTAATTTCAACAATAATAGTAGATTACTCTCTTTTGATGTGAATAGTTTGAGATCATCCATATAAAGTAGATGTGAGATCGGTGAGTTTTCTTTTTGAAATCGAAACCCTAATCCGGATTCCTCAATAGCAGTGCTTAAAGGATTCAGGGCTAAACAAAACAAAGTTGGGCTCAAACTATCTCCCTGGAATATACCCCGTTTAATATTTATAGAGTCTATCGAACTAATTTGCCACTCACCTGGTAGATTTAGGATAGTGTTCCACTGACCCATTAATTTACTTAAAAACTTACAAATTTTGTCATCTATTTTATATATTTGTAAAACTCTCTTTAGCCATGAATGTGGAACAGAGTCATATGCCTTTTTGTAATCCACCCAAGCAGCGGACATATTTTTGCGATTACGATAGACTTGTCGGCAAATAGCAGTGTCAATGAGAAGAAGTTCTTTACAACCACGTGACCCTTTCCGACATCCGTTCTGTGCAGTTGAAAGAATGTTATTATTTTCCAAATGTTTATAGATCTTGTTATTCAAAATTGCAGTTATTAATTTATATCCAGTTGAAAGGCATGTTATAGGTCGGTAATTTTTGGGTTCAGTGGTGTTTCCATTTTTATATAGTAAGTGGGTAATACCAGTTGTAAGAAGTCTCGGGAGATCACAACACTCAATGGCTTCTTGAATCTGTGCAGCCAAACGCACGTGGCTACTTGTTATCCATTTCAGCCAAAAGTTGTGTATACCATCTGGTCCAGGTGATTTCCAATTGTGTAATCTACGAGTAATTGAGTGTACATCTTCAGCAGTAATTGAAATAGAACCCATGTTAGCCAAATTAGAAAACTTACGTTCGGTTGCACGAATCCATTCGCCTTCATTATGAGGAACTTCGTTAGACCACATACTTTTCCAAAAATTTAGACATTCATTTAAGCTCGGGCTGCCATGAGTACAACTATTAGTTGTAGTGTTCTCCCAAGACCGATACACCCTCTTTTAGTTACTTTCGAATGTGCGATTCTGAAAGTACCGTTTAGATCTTTCTGAATATCGTCTAATACGGTTGGCCCATGCTTTTAACTTTTGTTTTTGTGTATCAATTAATTCAGTAATTTTATCCGGAAAATGGGGATCTGATTGGCTAATATCATTTTCATTAGCGATTTGATTTACTAAAGTAATTATTTTTTTTACGTCCGTTACCTGTTCAATGTCAATTCGTTTTTGAATTCTTTGTTTCCATTTAGGTTCTGTATTATTTTTCTTAAAATTTTGTACTGAAATGACTGGAATTTTCATTATCATACATATAGCATGGGCACAACAGTATAGAAGAGACATAGTTTCCAAAATAGAGTTACTTTTTTCAAAATAATCTTTACATAGAATATTCATTGATGCTACTCTTAAAATAGTTTTTTTGTTGTTAGGAAGTTTAGGTAGTTTCGGTCTATTTTCTATAGGTGTATTTTTATATTTCAGAAGGGACATTCGAAAGTCCTTTTCATATATTCGCTGTCTTTGGAACTCACATCTATATCAAAACAATTTTGCTCTACTTTTTCGTTATTTGAGTTAGTAATATTTATATTATGGTTACTGATATTTACATTTAAGTCATCAGTCTCACCTGGAAGTGTTCGTTGGGAATCAGGAATTGAATTGATAGTAGATGTTGAGTACTCACTGCAAAGTTGTTCAATTAATCTGTCGTCCAAAATCTTACGACTTAGAATGACACGTACTTGATCTGAAAGTCTTTGGGCAGTTAAGTTTGTTAGGTTGGGTTGTAGCTGTTGGAATTCAGACAGCATTTTAGGGCGATAAGATGTAAGATTGGTTCCTCCTTTGGTAGCCTTATAGTACGCGCGCATAACACTTATATTTAATTCTTTAGTCCAGCGCATGCATCGTCGCACTACACCATCAGTAGCGGGGTCCTCATGTAGGATGGTAATTCCTGCAGGTCCCAAGCCAGCCGCTGGTGCTCTTCGTCCCCTCAAAGATGGTACGGGGGTTCTTCTTGTGCCTCTTGGATTACATTCCATGGATGTGTAGTCCTCCGTAGACGATGTTACGTGTGCGATTGTGGTATTGGCGGTATTTATTCGTATTTGTCGTCTCGTTCGATGCATAATGTAACGTTAAATTAAATATTTTATAAATCTGTTTGTAAAATATTATTTTATTATTATTATTATTATGTGGGGTATCTATATAGTTTTCTCATCTGGTTGGGATGTATAAATATATAATTATAAATGAAAATGAAAAGATAAATATACATAAATATCAATAAAATAAAATAAATACAAAAATACATAAATAAATAAAAGCCCAACCAGATGGAAGCCCTCGGCAGGGGAGACCAAACGGCCAAGGGTTAGGTGGAAAGGGAAAGAAACCGGCGGACGATGCGGGCAGTATCAAGGAGCACCGCCTTGTGCATTTTAGCCCGGAGCGGTCCGTCACGGAGTCCCAGTCGCCTCAGATGATCAGAGAGGCTAACTGGGATTAGCCCGTTCGCAGAGACGACTACAGGAATAATTTCGGTTGGCATACCACCCCACATGTCGGTCACCTCGTGAGCCAGGTCCAGATACTTTGATTGCTTATCTGTTTCGGCTTTCACGAGGTTCTCGTCATACGGGATGGTAATATCGACCAAAAATATCCTTGACTGTGCCCGGTCCATCAGCACAATATCAGGCTTATTCGCAAGAATAGTCCTGTTTGTGATGATGGCCCGTTCCAAGTAGAGCCTGGTGCGGTCATTTTCGAGCACGGCTTCCGGCAAGTACTTGTAATACGGCAATTTCCGGTTCACGAGACCGTATTTCAGAGCGAGCTCCTGGTGTAGAATTCTGGCTACTAGGTTGTGCCTGTGCAAGTACTCAGAGTTAGAAAGCGCCGAACAACCGGAGATGACATGCCTAAGTGACTCACCGGGATGGAGACAAGCTCGACAGACGTCGACGGTGCCATCCTTTAGGATGTATCTCCGATAGTTGTTGGTCTTAATAACCTGATCCTGTATTGCACAGACAAAACCATCGGTTTCCCCGAAGAGGTCAACGAAACGCAGCCAGTTGAGGGAGGCGACTGTATCTACGAAGGGCTCATGTAGAGCCCTGTAGTACCTCCCGTGGAGCTCTTTCTCCTTCCATACTGTCTCCCGGTCGGAAATGCTAAGCACTGCTGGGTCCTACCATTGCTCGTTGGCTAAGGATAGAGGGGTAAGCCCTTTATCACTAGAAATGACGTCATTATAGAATGGATCATCCGATCTCGCCAGGAAGTAATGACGGAGGCTGCACACTTCACGATTATGCATGGTGAGTGCGCTCAGAAAGCCACGCCCACCATGCTTTCGCGGAAAGTACAGCCTCATTACCGACGATCTCGGATGATGCATCCTATGGGACGTCATGGTAGTGCGGACTTTTCTATCCAGGGCGTTAAGTTCAGTCTGACTCCACCTGAGTATGCCAAAGGTATACATAAGGACAGGTATGACCCAACCGTTATATGCGTGTGTCTTATTCACACCGGACAAAAGGCTATTAAGCACTTTCGTCAAGCGTGCATAAAACACGTCGCAAACTAACTGTTTCATACCAGCCTCATCGATACCGATGTTCTGTGACATACCCAGGTATCGGTATGTTTCAGCCTCGGAAAGAGTCCTTAAGTTGACGGGCATAGATAAATCTATGCCCTCAGAGTTAGCAACCCTTCCCCTTTCAACATGGAGGACCGAACATTACCCAGCTCCATTCCAATGGAATTGCTAAATTCAAGGGAATGGGGTGGGAATAACTTTAGGTCATCCACATAGAAAAGGTGGGTCACATTTGTCCCTCCTTTCCGTAGCTGAAATCCTGTCCCGGATCCCTCCAGTAAGGTACTGAGAGGGTTCAGGGAGAGGCAGAACCAGATTGGACTCAGACAATCGCCCTGGAAGATACCCCTTCTTATCCTTATGTGGTTCTCCGCAGCCATCATCCGCTCACCCAGATGACAAATAATAATAATATTCCAACTATAGCATTAGTGAAGAGAGTATGTACTAGAACTATAAAATACTTATGTTTTTTGTGGGTGATGTGTCATTGAATAAATAGTGGATCGTTCCACTGCCCCATACACTGCTCGAGGAAGTCTCTCACTGTACAGTCTATCTTGTACAGCTCGAGGACTCTCTTTAGCCATGTATGGGGCACCGAGTCGAATGCCTTTCTGTAGTCTATCCAGGCGGCGGAGAAGTTCCGACGGTTGCGATTCACCACTTTGCCAATGACCGCGTCAATGAGGAGTAGTTCCTTAGTTCCACGACCACCGCCCCGACATCCATTTTGAGCGCGTGACATCACCTGATTTAACTCCAGGTGACGAGTGATTCTCGTGCTCAAAATGGATGTCAGTGTCTTATATATGGTGGATAGACACGTAATGGGGCGGCATTTGCTCGGGTCTGTGGTAACCTGGTCTTTAGGAACCAAATGAGTGATCCCAGTAGTGAAGAGGCTAGGGAGCGACTTCTGGTTGAGAGCCTCTTGAAACTGACGGGCGAGCACAGCGTGACACACCATGAACCCCTTCAGCCAGTAGTGATGCAGTCCGTCGAGTCCCGGACTTTTCCAGTTCGGGGCTCTAGGGACCGCCTCAGCTACGTCATCCGGCGTTATGATGACGGGGTCCATGGGCGTAATACTCGCACACTGACTTGCCAAAACTTCCGTCCAAGGGCCCTCGCTGTGGTTTACGGGCTCTGACCACACATTATTATTATTATTATTATTATCGTAGTTTTGCTTACTATCTACTGTCAGGCCTAAGTATCGGTATTTATCTACTACATCTATGTTTGCACTGGCAGTCAGCTTTATTATATTTATGTTTTGTTTACCCTGCTTAACGACGTTACTGTGGGGTGAGCTTATGTACATATGATATATTTGTGAATGCAATGAAACAACCGCTGTCTTGTAACACTCGTTTATTACTGGTTGGATGACCGTACTACACACGTATACGTCATTCCTCCCCACTTAATTTTGGAACCTGGTAACAAGGTTTCTTAATTAAATACAGTAAAAATTTTTTTTCTACAATAACTTAACAACTAATAATAACTATTAACAATAATTAGCAAACTTGATCTCTGCATAACTATAATTAATAATTGCTACTTAAAAATACTTTTTATAATCCACCCTTGGTCTTGTACGTTTCGGGCGTGTGGCTAAAAGTGGCAATGTTGGCGGTACATGGGAATCGCCAATTGTGGACGGCACAGTCTCCGTTTCTGCCATAGGCCTTTCTACGGGGGCAATGTTGTCCTTTTCATACTCCCTAGTCTCACAGTCACTTACTGCCTCACCGTGGTCAGATGAACCAAGATTCGGCGCTCCAGTATTCGAGGGCGATTGCAGCTCACCCGTCTGCATATTTGTAGCCCGTTCCATACTTTGCTCCGTATTACTTATACCCGGAAACATAGGCTGTTGCGAGGGAGGGTGTGCATTTACAGTAGCCGTCGACGTGGAGGGGCAACGAGTCTCCTCAGCAGCGACAATATCGTCGCGACTACTGTCTGAACCCGTATATCTAATAATTTGATCCACATGTCTAATACACCAAACCTCCATGTCCCTAATATGAATTCTATACATTTTATTTCCTATTTTTTCCTTTATTCTACCTAACTGCCAAGATTCTTTTCGTGCACTGTACCATCGGGTCCAAACGATATCGCCGATTTCAAAAGATCTTTTCCCGGCTGCCGTAAGTGAATTAGAATTATGATTTTTTAAGGGTAAAATCAAATCGAGACGCGACCGCAAATTTCTGCCGTTTACTTGCCGTAACATTAACTTTGCCGGCGTTTCACCCGTGGTACAATGCACGGTATTTCTATAGTTAAATAGGTACCCTAATAACATGTCGTGAACTTTGTGCAAAGGTAAATTGTCAATTAATATACATTTTAACATTTTTTTACATGTTCTTACTGAATTCTCAGCTTGACCGTTACTTGGCGGATGGTAAATGGGTGACGTCATGTATTTCATGCCATTCGATGAACAAAATGTCTGAAACTCGAGTGAATTAATTTTTACATCGTTGTCGGACACAAAATCATTTGGTATTCCAAAATTAGAAAAAACGCCTTTTAATTTTGTTATTAAAGCATTAGATGAGGTTCCGTTATGCATGTATAGACATTCTATCCATTTACTGTAGGAGTCGACGATTACCAGATATACCCTCTGCCCTACAGTCATGTAATCAATGTGCACTCGTTGCCATGGCGCGGTGGAGGGAGGCCAGGGCGCGGTGGGGGGGTCGCGCGGCGGGGCGGCCCGCACGCTTGCGCACGTCGCACATGATCCGATCCAGCGCTCGATGTCCCAGTCAATACCGGGCCACCACATTCTACTTCTATCGTTACATTTAGTTTTGGTTATTCCTAAATGAGAATCATGAAGCTCGCGTAACATTCTATCTCTCAACCCGAGTGGTATAACAATCCTATTTCCCCTAAAAAGACAACCATTCTGATATTGTAAATCGGACTTGCAATGAAAATAAGGTAAAATAGATTAACATTTTAATTTACGCGACCACCCGTGTTGCATGTACCTAAGCACGGTTTTAATCGTCCTATCTTGCTCCGTCGTCTGCGCAACGTCGCGGGCCGAAGTGGCCGGCGATGACGCATCGAGAAACCTAACTGCATAATGAGTGTCTATATCGTTTGTATCTATATCGTTCGACGACTCGTTGACCCATTTTACCGGAGCGCGTGAGAAGTAATCGGCCACAATATTATTTCCGCTAGATACATATTGTACGACATATTTATAAGCGGACAATATAACTGAGTATCGCTGCAGTCTTAGCGCAGTAGTAACAGGAATACCTGTTTTAGGATTAAAAATTGATACCAATGGTCTGTGGTCGGTTTTCAGGATAAAAGGATCTTCGCGACCGTACAAATATTGATGAAAGCGTCGGACCCCGAAGATAATGGCCGTCGCTTCCTTCTGTATCTGGCTATAGTTTCTTTCACTGCTCGTAAGTGAGCGAGATGCATACGCTAGCAGGCGTTCGATGCCGTCCTCCGCCCTTTGTGAGAGTACGGCGCCGAGACCGGTCGGGCCGGCGTCCACCGCCAGCACTAGCTGCGCTGCTGGCTCGAAATGAGCCAACACGCGTTCTGACGCCAGTTCGCGCCGTATCGCTGCGACGCTTTGTCGCTGCCGTTTTTCCCATTCCCATTTTGCATCTTTATGTAATAGCTCATGTAGAGGACTCAGTACAGAATAGGCGTTTGGAATAAAATTTCTATAGTAGTTGACTACTCCTAGAAATCTTTTAACTTCGGTGACGTTATTTGGTTTCGGTGCACTAAGAATGGCGTGTACTTTATCCGGACAAGTCCTTAATCCCGTTTTACTAATCACGTAACCCAAATACCTGACGCTTTCTCTGAAAAATTGACATTTGTCTTTTTGTAAACGTAGGCCTGCCTTACATAGTCTATCTAGGACTTTACTTAGCCGCTGCATGTGGGAATTTCTATCGAGGCCCGTGACACAAATGTCATCAAGCCATATGCTTACCCCGTCTATTCCTGATAAGAGTGTCTCAATGCTCCTTTGGAAAATGGCTGGACCACTAGAAAGGCCGTACACTAACCTAGTGTATTTAAAAAGTCCTTTATGCGTATTAATTGCCGTGAGCTCCTGAGACGCGTCAT
The DNA here is from genome assembly GCA_907164705.1 of Parnassius apollo. Classification (NCBI taxonomy): domain Eukaryota; kingdom Metazoa; phylum Arthropoda; class Insecta; order Lepidoptera; family Papilionidae; genus Parnassius; species Parnassius apollo. The sequence goes on along the minus strand of CAJQZP010000631.1, from coordinate 1,647,825 downwards.
CTAGGACGAACTGGTTGTAAGCGTTTTTAAATCAAATTTACTATAGTACTCACCCCCTCCAATTTTGGCAAAAACCTCTTCAATTCGAGGCAGGGGATATTTTTCTATTATGAGATCCTTATTTAATGTAATAGAAAAATCACCTGCGATTTTAACTTGGCCATTATCTTTTAAAACTGGCACAATGGGGGTGGCGTATTGAGAATAATTAATAGGAACAAGGATACCCAAGTGCACTAATCGGTTTAGCTCTTGTTCGACTTTATCTCTGAGGGCAAAGGGTACAGTACGCGGCTTAAAAAACTTAGGCACAGCATTCGCCTTCAACTGCAAACTGACTTTAAAGTTATTAAATGCGCCCAACTCGTCACGCCACAACGCCGAATATTTATTTAATAACTCATGCAATTCGGAATCATTTCGTATGTAATTTAATTTAGTAGTAATCACAAAATTAAAGGCGCTCATGAAATCCCTACCTAGTATAGGCGGTCCCCCATTTTTGACAACAAAATATTTAATCAATTTTGTACTATTATTGTAACTAGTTTCTACAGTAATATAACCTAATGGATCAATCTTATGTCCGTTATATAAGCACATTTTTACAGAACTACTACGTAATGAATATTTTAAGAATTTTTCCTTATATGTATTATAAGAAATCACACTTTTACTTGATCCTGAATCAAGCTCCATTGTCATACACTGATTACCTATTATTACATCAATTGAAATGGGCTTATCAGTCACATACCTCAAATTAAAATTGTGGCACTCCTCACAAGACGTGTCCTTGACCTGCTCTGGTTCGCTTACCGACTCGATATGGTACATCCGCGATCTATTGACACTATCGCACACTTTCTTTAAATGACCTTTTTCACCGCACTTTTGACATTTGTAACTTTTATAACGGCACTTATCACTTTGGTGGTTCTTCAAGCCACAGACCGAACAACGAGAAAAATCTCTCGGTTGGTCGCGACCTGCTGATGTCCTGCCAGCATTAGGACGCCGTATAACCGCGCCGCTGTCTCCTTGACCTTGAAATTTCGCTCGGTATACCGGTTCCTCCTTAATTGGAGCATGTTCGCTGGTGCACAACATAACCTTCGCCTGCCTGGCATACGCCGCCTGCTCGGCTAGCTCCATAGCTACTGACAGTGTCAATGTGGACGGGTCTTGTTCGAACAACTTATCTTGTTCCGGGCCAGGCCCAGGCCGAGGACGAAACGATCTCTTAAATTCGTTTCCAAGGCAGTGCCGAAGTCACAATTGCTTGCGAGACCTCTCAATCGCGCTGCCCAGTCTCCCAATGATTCGCCTGGATTTCTGGTTGCCCCAAAAAATTTTTCTTTATCCACAAATGAGCATTTTTTTGGCTTGAAATGACCGTCGAGTAATTTAACGAGATTCGAGTAACTTAGAGATTCTAAGTCTTGCGGGTACGCTAAGTTTCGTACCAAGCGATACGTTTCATCCGTAAGATGGGTGAGAAGAATTCCACTTTTGTTCACTTCTTCGACGCGATTTATCTTCGCAAACTGAGTTAGTCTGCTTTTTGAAAATTGACCATTCACTTGACTTATGGTCAAAAATAGGCAGATTTCCCAGATAAGCCATTTTTTTTTGTGGGAGTACTCGGGTGGGGGGGAGTTCTTCGTCGCCAACGGTATATTTGTGAATGCAATGAAACAACCGCTGTCTTGTAACACTCGTTTATTACTGGTTGGATGACCGTACTACACACGTATGCGTCAACATAGTGTGACGGCCCAATATTATTATTAATAATTAAATTCAATATAAAGGGGCGTCAAAAATAGTCTTAAAAGATATATATTAAACAATAAAATTACATTAATAACCATAAAGTTAATATAAATACATTTCAGACATTAGACCAATAACATAGTAAATTAAAGGCAAAATATTGTCTTCCATAATAAATAAATTTATTAAAACTTGAAAAAATATTTAAAATAAGATATTTAATAGAAATGCAAGTCGAAAACACTATAAAAATAGAGATAAATAACATTTATAAGATAATTAGAAAATTTGTTGTAAATTATATTATATATATAAACTTAATGATACAAAAGCAATATTATAGAAGGTCTCTATGATGAATATGCATTACAATAGTAGGGTCGTGGGTTCGAATCCTATATATGAATGACTTATGAAAGTAAGGTCTATGATACAAAAGTAATACTATAGAAGGTCTCTATGATTAATATGCATTACAATAGTAGGGTCGTGGGTTCGAATCCTATATATTAATGACTTATGAAAGTAAGGTCTATGATACAAAAGCAATATTATAGAAGGTCTCCTTGATGCATAAGCATTGTATGGGGTGGTCGGGTGACCGACTGCTCCTAGTACTGTAGCAAAATGACTAGTCCTTATTAGGGACTTGAAAAGGAAAATTGTGGTGGCGTGTATGCTGCTTTACGAGCAATTGGTGAAAACTTGGACTCGCTAACCGATGTGTCCTAGACATATCATCTTAGTGCTGGTGGTAAGCGGGTTTGTTGTAGCGATACGGCTTTCCCGTGGACATCGCACACCCATACCGTTTGTGGGCGACGTAGTAGCGCATAGCGATGTGTCGTCTATCTTTCGGATTGGGATGATGAGTGTGTTTGGTAGCACTTTGAAGTGTAACAGGCATACTCAACTTCATGTCTTAGTGCATTAGCGCTATGATACGTGGAGTTTTGTTCATTGGCGTCTTAGTAGCGTGCTACTATGATACGTTAGTGATATTTTTTATATAACAACAATAAAAAACTTTGTTACCAGAGTCGATAGGCATCATGTGGGTGTGTTGTGAGGGGGCGCCACCCGTATGATAGTTGCATTGATGCTTACTGCTACTTGCGGTATTGCGTCTTGTGATGGATCTGCGGGTGTGCTGCGCCTGATTTGACGCATTCTTGTGGTTCTGGTCGATGGAGGTATACAATTAACATCTTAGTGCCGGTGGTAAGCGGGTTTGTTGTAGCAATACGGCTTTCCCGTGGACATCGCACACCCATACTGTTTGTGGGCGACGTCGTTGCGCATAGCGATGTGTCGTCTATCTTTCGGATTGGGATGATGCGTGTGTTTGGTAGCACTTTTAAGTGTAACAGGCATACTCAACTTCATGTCTTAGTGCATTAGCGCTATGATACGTGGAGTTTTGTTCATTGGCGTCTTAGCAGCGTGCTACTATGTTACGTTGGTGATATTTTTTATATAACAACAATGCCAACTTTGTTACCAAAGTCGAAAGGGATCATGTGGGTGTGTTGTGAGGGGGCGCCATCCGTATGATAGTTGCATTGATGCTTACTGCTACTTGCGGTATTGCGTCTTGTGATGGATCTGCGGGTGTGCTGCGCCTGATTCGAGGCACTCTTGTGGTTCTGGTCGATGGAGGTATGCGGGTGGTGATGTCTGCTGGGATGTATGGGGGACCTTGGAATGGTGTAAGCCCGACGATAGTCGTATTGATGCTTGTTGCGTTCTGCAGCATTGCGTCTCTGCGATGGTTGTTTGGTGGGACGCTATTCTCAATGGCGCTCACTGCGTCTTGGATTGACTCACGCCTGAGTAGCTTTGCCCAAGTCGGGTCCCTTCATTACGGTGCTGCAGACTGTCTGCCCTCCACGATGTTTTATATAACAACATAATATTATATCTCTGTAACTTTCCCACCTTTGAATGATTGAAGGCAACTTGTCGGTGGGTGAGACAAACATGATCGAAAATGCATTTACTCAACGTCAGTGACACAAACCCTTTCTGATGGCGAATTATTACTCTTATCATATAACTGCCTTTTGGCTATATCTGTCGTTGTATTGGTTGGTGGAGCATATGTGTTGACCTCATGCGGGTGGTAGCTGGCGGGAGGATCTGAGGAGACTCTCAAGGCTGCGGCCGAAAGCCGCACAACGTGGGACCCCATTCCCTTGAGGTGAGCAGTAGACTCATGACACGCTCTGCGGCTAGTAGCCGTGCTGATCATGCAATTGGTGGTGATGCCATACACTTACATCACGTCTGCAGGAGCGGCGGTCTGGCAGGTGGTGGCGCTCACGGAGGGTTTACGGCTAGTGTGCCTATTTGCCTAAACCGTGTGACGTACATTCACTGTGGCTGGATTCGTTCGTATTCTGTATGGCGTTTACACGCATTGACATGCGCGACTTCGGTCGATGTTTGTGCTTACGCACTAACAAGGGGCCAAGCCTCTTTTACTGGTTCGCCAGTTATTTTGCTGTGGACTACGGTCCAGTTCCCGAATTAGCTTTCCCTTCGGTGGGGAGTGCATCAAAATGGTTGGCACTCACCGTGCGCGGCGTGTGTGGGTGGGGCCGTGTACCTCCCCCTACATTTTTTTAAATAAATGTAGGAGAGCGAAGCCCTTGTATCGGGTATGTTGTATAAATATATTTTGAGCCTTTTCCGAGTGGGAAGGGATAATTAATAATGTAAACCTGATGCAAGTGGAATAGGGATGTTTTATGTTCTTAACCTTTTTCGAGCCCTGTCTTCGTGAACGGGGCTCACTTAGCTTATAAGGCACTACCAACAGCTTTCAATTGCTCTAGTGAATATTCATTTTTCCAAAAGACACCTAAAAGAACTAAGTTACTAAACAAACACAACGTAAATAAGGGTCCTAACTAAGACGATCACGCCAAAATATTAAAACCGGCCTATTAATAAACCTTTTGAAAGATCATTTAGAAAGATCAAAACATATTTTATTTATCCTGGTCACATATATATAAGTTTTATTATAAAGGGGAACTAATTATATTCAATATCATACATATTTTTATTTTCATATAGAGGGGGGGAGATCGTTACAATAGCTTTTGTTTTATATAAGTTTATTATTATACTATTATCATGAGCCCATTTAATTATACTTTCAAAGTCCTCTTGTATCCACTTTTGTACATCACTCATATTATTGGGTGAGTACATTAGACACATTTCTTCTGCATACATAACCGTCTTACAATGTTTTATCACATTAATGACACTATCAACATGCATAATATACCCAATCGGCCCGAAAACAGATCCGGTCGGTACTCTAAGACTCACACTTACATCGTCTCTTGTAACTCTGTCTATCCGTGTATATAAGGATCTATTTCGCAAATAGCATTTAACCCATCGGTTAGGGGGATCGCTGATACAACATTCATTCATCGCACGCAGTAGTAACTCGTGTTCCATGGTGTCATATCAATAAAAAGCGAAGCGACACAAAGTGACAAACTTACCCTCATTGAGCAATTTCATCAACAATTTGTTGATATAGTCGGTGAATTACGCAAGCCCAGTTTCCGTGCTCTGCCTGCAAAGGAACCCGTGCTTCGCATCAGATACCATGTTATATTGCTCTAAGTAACATCTTATCTGATTCACTATTACTTTAGCAATTATTTTATTTATCACCGATAATATAGCGACAGGTCCATAGTTACTATAGTCCACGTGGCTCCCATGTTTATATATTGGTCGTATTATTGCTTTTTTAATATATTTGGGTAAACTCCTCCACCCATACTCATATTTATAAATTTAGATAATACTGGACTTATTTGTTTCTTTACCTGCTTTATAACTTGTACTCTAATTTTATCTAATTCCGGTGCTTTGTTAAAATCTAAATTATTTATATATTTTTCTATTGTTCATGCGTGCACCTTCTTACAGTGAAAAGACTTATCACTTGGTTTTACACATGAAATTCTATCTAAAAAATATTATTACATTAATGCTTTATTTTGTACCTCTCCTTTAAACATTTCAGAGAACTTATTGCAAAACAAACTAGCAGTATGTATAATACATACTGCTAGTTTGTTTTTAACCTATCGCATACCATTTTTTCGTCTAATATGGGTTTTATTTTACAATTATTATTCATGTTAGTAACAAAAGAACTAGGTACCACGATGCAATCACGGTGGTTTGTGACACGGTCTAAACTGAAAAACCTTATAGCTTGTACTTTATGCATTTGAATTGCCATTCATTATATGGTTTAAGATATTTATTTCTCAAAAGAATTAAATTTACTTACATGATAAATGTACAATACTAACATAATTTTATATTAAACGGCACGACACACAAACTAACTGATAACAAAATAAAAATACATAATTTTTTTATAGTCTAAACAAATAATGTTAAAAAGTTATGAGTACATATTAAAATAATAAAAGAAGGCTACCAAAGATTAAGATAAACATTCATGACGGTTACTTGTCGGTTATTTGTTTCGATCGTGGAGTTCAAAATTATTCACATACCGACTTTTAGCTTCATTTAATCGAATTCACGTTGAACAATAGAGACTGGAAGTGATATTATGTATTTTTGATCAAGCGCAATTATTACTTAGTTGGATAATTAAATGACCTAATGAAATTTAATAACTATATCTGTATTTAAGAAGTCCTTTTTAATGTTTTTTTTTTATTTGCTTTTTTTATTAGTTAGTAGTACATACATACATATATATATTATTATATTTTTATATACACACATATATACATACATATAGACACATATTTATATTACTATAAAAGTAAGGCTTATTAATCATAATTTTATTAGATCAAAGCTGATATTATGCTAATTTATTAACATTTTAGCATTTTAATTTACCTACTAATATTATAAGCACCCAATCAAATTAAGCACAATTTCAAGAAGAAGTAAACCTTGATCATGTATTTAGAAAATAAGGTTTTAGTAATCCTTTAAAGGTTGTCATAGATTTGGCATCCCCTATTCTCTTTTGGTAGTTTGTTGTAGATTAAGGCATCTTCATTTAAAATACATTTTTCACCGTAGTTAGTACGTGCTGTGCGTAGTTTTAATTCCGCAAAACGAGCTTATAGTTGCGTAAATCGAACCAAAAATTAAAAAAAAAATTAAAAAAATTAAAAAAATAAAATAAAATAAATATTCAAAAACTGAAAGTAGCCGGACTAACTATGACATTGGGACGTCAAACATCTCAGTCCCCCCCCCCGTGACCATGGGTGCTGTAAAGCCCCCGAAACGTCGGGAATTAAAAATAAGTAAAATTAATGAAATAAACGCGATAAAATCCGTAAATTTAGTTTTATTCAATGTGTAGTGTTCGCGTCAATTAAAGAAATCATTAAATGGAGAGTGCTCTGAGAAATTGTCCGGATTAATCCCAGCCGCCAAATTTCGTGAACGCACTACGCGGCAAACATCCCGATACCAACCACATCATCTGGATGCTTGGCGGTCCACCACAGTATGTTTCAAAAGAAGTTTTCTTCCGCGTGTAACCTCTTTGTGGAATAGTTTACACCGGCGATTTTTCCGGACCGATACGACCTGGGAACCTTCAAGAACAGAGCTTACTCCTTTCTAAAGGGCCGGCAACGCACCTGCAATTCCCCTGGTATTGCGGTTGATCATGGGTGGCGGTAATCACTTAACATCAGGTGAGCCGCATGCTCGTTTGCCCCCTCTTCTATAAAAAAAGACGATTATATAACACACGCTCGAAAATTTTGGATAGTACTGGTAATATTGAGATTAGTCTGTAATTTCCGGGATCTGATCTAGTTCCTGTTTATATATCGGAGTTACTTTTGCTACTTTTAAACTGTCTGGAAATACGCCTTGTACAAAGCAGTTATTGATGCAGTTTACAAGCTCATCAGCAATTATGTTCTCGATACATTTTATAGATTTCGTACTTACCCCGTCTAATCCAGTGCTAGTGTTAGGATTTAAATCATCTATAATTTTGTCGATTTCGTGTAGAGTTACTGGTGGCCAATAGGATATAACATTACTTCCAGTTTCGATAATTATTGCGTCTAATACTGTTTGATTAAATTTAGGTATTTGATTTGCCAGGATTGAACCAATACTCGAGAAAAAATAATTAAAACATTCACAGTGCCGTGTAGTGGCGGTTGAGAATATCCACTACTCCATATCTTCCCGTGGGTGTCGTAAAAGGCGACAGAGGGAGACAGGCAGGAGATGGGCAGCAGCATCTTCCTGATAACAACTGTGACGTAATAAAAAACTGCGGTTGCCAACCCGCTCGCCAAGCGTGGCAACTATGGCAAATACCCCCCAATGAATAAATACACAAACAGACGGCCCCCAGTCCCCGGCGGCCCCGCTATTCCTGGCTACGGTGGCGACCATGGTAACGGCGGGGCAGGGGGTGCTAAGAATCTCCGGTGGAGGTTCGGTTGCCACCTACGACGACTCGACCTGGCAACATATAACGCACGCACCCTGAGGACTGACGAGAAGATACTAGAGCTGGAAGAAGAGGTAGACAAGTTGCGCTGGCATATTATTGGATTATCCGAGGTCCGAAGAGAGGGGGGAGGACACGGCAATCCTCGAGTCCGGCAACTTGTTCTATCACCGGGAGGGCGACCATCTGTCCCAAGGAGGTGTCGGATTTATCGTCCACAAGTCTCTCGTCAACAACGTTGTAAAGATTGGGAGTGTGTCGACGAGGGTCGCGTACCTGATACTCAGAATCACCAAACGGTATTCGCTGAAGGTCATTCAGGTTTACGCACCAACCTCGGCACATCCCGATGAGGAGGTGGAGGAAATGTATGAGGATATATCCAGAGCCATACATTCCTCCAAAACCCACTACACGGTGTTGATGGGAGACTTCAACGCAAAACTAGGCACACACGACAAAAGGTAGGGAAATTTGGAGTAGGGCAACGGAACCGAAGGGGCCAGCAGCTGTCCGACTTTATGGAGAAAGAGGGACTCTTTATGATGAACTCTTTCTTCCAGAAGCGGCCCCACAGGAAGTGGACCTGGTCGAGCCCCGACGGTTCGACAAAAAATGAGATTGACTTCATTATGACGACCAGACGCCAACTGTTCAGTGATGTCTCAGTGATCGCAAGGGTGAAAACTGGCAGCGATCACCGAATGGTTAGAGGCACACTGAACCTAAACGTTAAGTTTGAGAGGTCTCGTCTAATGAAGTCAACGCTCCGTCCCCCTCGTGCTCTAATCCAGAATCCCGAAACCTTTCAGCTCGAGTTACGTAACCGCTTCCAGTGCCTAGAAGATTGCAATGCAGTGGACGATATGAACGACAAGCTCGTGGAAACTGTCCATGCGGTCGGAGCTAAGTTCTACAAGACCCGCCGCAGAAGAACACAAAAACTCTCCGATCACACTCTTAATCTCATGGCTGTTAGACGGGAGATGAGGCTGCAATCGTCAACAGATTTGACAGCATACAGGCAACTGAACAGACAGATCTCCAAATGCATGCGGCGAGACTTACGTAACTTTAATACTTCTCGTTTTAAAGAAGCGATCGAGCGGAACCAGGGCTCCAAAGTCTTTGCCAGAGATCTGTCTGCCAGAAAGAGCCAACTGTCAAAAGACTGAAGACTGAGTGTGGCAACATCGTTTCCGGGACACCTGAGATTTTGAGTGAGATTGAGAGGTTCTATGGGCAGCTGTACACGTCATCGTTGGAGCCACACGTAAGTGTGAGTAACGATCCAAGAGCAAGTCTTATCCGACACTATTCCAATGATATCCCGGACGTCAGTCTGAGCGAGATTAGAATGGCTCTCCACCACCTTAAAAACGGCAAGGCCCCGGGCGAGGATGAAATTACAGCAGAGCTTCTGAAAGCGGGTGGAAAACCGGTACTTGAAGTCCTTCGGAAGCTCTTCAATTTCGTCCTCCATGGTGGCACTACTCCGGAGGCGTGGAGCAGAAGCGCGGTGGTTTTGTTCTTTAAGAAAGGCGACAACGCTCTCTTGAAGAACTATAGACCGATTTCCCCTTCTGAGCCGCGTCTACATGCTATTTTCGAGAGTCATTACGAATCGTCTCGCACGCAGACTCGACGACTTCCAGCCTCCCGAACAAGCCGGTTTCCGAAAAGGCTTCAGTACCATAGACCACATACATACCCTGCGGCAGATTGTACAGAAGACCGAAGAGTACAATCTGCCACTTTGCCTGGCATATGTGGACTATGAGAAAGCCTTTGATTCCGTCGAAATTTGGGCGGTGCTACAGTCCCTTCAGCGGTGCCAAGTTGACTGTCGGTACATCGAAGTGCTGAAGTGTTTGTACAGTAGGGCTACGATGGCTATCCGAGTACAGAACCAGAGTTCGAAACCTATCCAACTGCAGAGAGGTGTAAGACAGGGTGATGTTATATCCCCGAAACTCTTCACCGCTGCGTTGGAAGACGTTTTCAAGCTACTGGACTGGAAAAGATACGGTATTAACATCAATGGCGAGTACATCACTCACCTTCGATTTGCCGACGATATAGTCATTATGGCAGAATCGCTGGAGAACTTAAGCATTATGCTCAATGACCTCAATAGTGCCTCCCAACGGATAGGTCTTAAGATGAACATGGACAAAACAAAGATCATGTTTAATGTCCATGTCACACCTATGCCGGTAGTTGTTGGGAGCACTATGCTCGAAGTTGTTGACGAGTACGTTTACCTGGGACAAATAGTCCGACTAGGTAAGTCCAACTTCGACCGAGAGGTCAATCGACGGATTCAACTCAGCTGGGCAGCGTTCGGGAAATTACGACATATCTTTTCGTCAGGTATACCTCAATCTCTAAAAAACTAGATTGTACAACCAGTGCGTGTTGCCAGTGATGACTTACGGATCTGAGACGTGGTCCTTCACTGCTGGCCGTATGAGGACGCTTAAGGTCGCTCAGCGAGCTATGGAGAGGGCTATGCTTGGAGTTTCTCTGCGTGATAGACTCAGAAATGAGGATATCCGCAGTAAAACCAGAGTGATCGACATAGCCCAACGGATTAGTAAGCTGAAGTGGCAATGGGCCGGCCATATAGCTCGAAGAACCGATAACCGATGGGGAAGAAAGGTTCTCGAGTGGCAGCCTCGTACCGGTAGGCGTAGTGTAGGGCGACCCCCCACTAGATGGAGTGACGACCTGGTAAGACATGCAGGAAGTCGATGGATGCAGGTGGCTCAGGACCGTGCTTTGTGGCATTACTTGGGGGAGGCCTATGTTCAGCAGTGGACTTGTGAAGGGCTGTAATGATGATGATGATGATGATTCACAGATAGCTTTACCCTCACTAACGACAGATCCCACTTGCGTGATCAGTTTACTTGGAGCGGTAGTTTCTTTGATCTTGTTATTTGATAGATCGTTGATCAGTTTCCACATTTTTTCTGGTTTGTGTTTACAGTCTTTAAACGCCTTATAGTAGTATTCACTTTTAGTTTTTTGTATTATATTGCTTACTTCATTTCTTTTCTTCACGAAGTTATCTCTTATACTTTCAGTGTCTGGATTAGTTTTATATTTGTGCCATAATTAGTTTCTTGCGTTTATTTCGTTTAAGATATATTTTTTAATCCAATCTCTTCTTGGTAGGTTGAGGAATTTGATCTTAGTGTCTTTGCTTACATTTATACTAGATAAGATTTTTTCTTCCAGTTTTACATATTCACAATTACTACTGTTTCCAGTTATTGTATTATACAATTTGGTGTAGTTTATTGATTTATATTCATATTTTGATACCGCATCTTGCTTATACTTCTTAATTTCAAAATAGATCTGTTTATGATCAGACATAGTTGATTCTATTATAGCAAGGTGAAATTTTTTTTCTTTGAGACTCGTGCTGACATGGTCTATAATAGTATTCGAAGAAGAAGTTACACGGGTAGAGTATTCGGGGTCAATTTTATTTAATAATTTGTAACCACACTGTTCCAATATTTCCATATAAATCGAAGTTGTACGTTCTTGGGATGATAGGTCTACATTGTAGTCACCAAATACCACTGCCCTTCTGCGCGATTCTTATTTGGTTGAATATGTTTCTATGAATTTATTAATAATGCTGTTATCGGGTTTTCTATAGATGAAACCCACATCCAGCGAATACTTGTCAACACGTATTCATAGATAATCATTGTTATTAAGAAATTGTTCTTCTATAAGATTATGTTTAATGATATTGTGTGCGAAGATTGATACTACACTACCTCTGCTACTAGGTCTAAAGTTATAGTTATGGGTATAACCACATATCTGAAATTGTTTAGCATCCTCTTCACACTTTATCCAGGTTTCCGTTATCAAAATTAAGTGAATCGTAAATTTAAAACATTTTAAAATAAATATTAGTTCGTCAAATTTGCCTGCTGTCGTTATGATATTTTCATACTGAGAAGCTAGTTGGTAAGAAATATTTTTGGAGATTGTAATTTGATTATCATAGAATTTTGTTAGTTTTTGGCTTAATTTTAACTATTTTAGGTATACCTTTGTTATATTTGATAGTTAGGTTCATCTCTCCATTGTCCTTACGATGTTTCAGCTCTTCTTTAAGTTTTTTGTAGAAAGATCGTTGTTGAGGCGTTTGATCAGGGAAAATTTTAATGGGATTCAGTTTTTCATAACTTTTAGAACGTAATACAAAAATAGCTTCTTCTGGTGTTGAGAAACATACTTTAAGTAGGCGTTGCTTGTGTGGCGCATACTTTCCCAGGCGTGTAATATTTTTGGTTCTGTACAATCTTTTGAGATATTTTTAAATAAACCAAGCACTTCTCTCTTCTCAGCCTCTTTTCTTTCTTTATAATCAGATATTTTTTTTCCATTAATCCAGTTATTATGATATTCTTGCTTCTAACCAATCGATCAGAAAGTTCTGCCATCACAGTTTCTTCTATTGTGCTACTAACGGTTGTTGTGATAAGTGGATCTATTAGTTTTGTACTTTGAAGGTTTTTTATTTCAGAGTCTAACGTTCCTATTTGTTTATCTTTTTTATTATATTTACGGATCAAGTTCTCTATATTATGCTTTATTTTCTCATTTTCGAATCGGAGATTATCTATCTCGGTCTTAAGATCTTTTACATGTTCTTTCAATGAACTTACATCTTCCGATATCCTGTTTATGGCTTCCGTTTGATTCGCGTTAATTGGCGTTATAACTTGCACCATTTCTGCCATTCCCTTTCGTATTTCGCGTAATTCTTCTTTAATATCTTAATCACCAGTGTATTTCCGCTTACTACGAAATGTAACTTGTGGCGCTGTAGAAACGTCTGTGGCTGACTCTCCCGTCGACAAATTGGGCTGTGAACCACTAAGTCCGGCACCTGTGCCACTTCTAGTAAGTGAGCGTATTGGCATAATGTTGATCTGTGGAGCATGTATTCAGAACAGCGTAGAGGAGTGTATGCCGAAATATTATATGCACCTTAATAACTTAAGAATTAAGCTCGTTTAAGCGTATTTTAAGCTATTGCATAGCTTCTATCGCGTGCCTTGAGCGCGGGGACCAAATCCAGAAATTCCGTAACGAAAAAAAACCTCACGCTCCCCACTCCGACGGGCACGGAGGTGTGGCGTTGAAAGCCGTGCATCGTCTTACGTCGTTTCAGTTCGGCAGACTTCGGCACTCGACAGACTTCGGCAAGGTGTTTGTGTGCGTGCGACTAGACGTATGCGTGTACACTAGCTGCTAACTCAATGATAAAAATTCCTGAATAACCTACATGTATTGTAAGATATTAAAAATATTTTAAACAATATTAACTTCTCATTTATTCAATAAGAGAAAAAAAATTGTTTTCTTATCGGTCACCACGCTCAAAAAGTGTAACTTGATTTAATATCAAAGACTTAACTGCATAAATAAAATAAATAAATAATTATAATTGCATAAGTTGATAAAAAATGCTATGCAATAGCTTTACCGCGGCAGTCACCGAGTGCCACACGTATTTTTTTTATTATTTTTGTAATTACAACCGATAACACGTCCACTTTGTTCAGTGTCGCGCACAATATCACGATATACGATTATCACCACGATAATATCGTATATATATATTTTTTACGAAATAGTAACAGCCCACCTGATTACCGGCGACACTAGTAGTGTCCTGCTGAAGAAAGAATATTATAAACCTAGCCCTTTTCATCATCGGCTCACAAAAGTCCTCTGCTATTTTTTATAGAATAAGGGAGATAAACTAGCAGACAGTCGACAACAACCTTTGTGAGCTACATGGGCCAACATTAGAACTTATGCTTAATTGTACTTGAAGATGCGGACCGCAAACTCAAAAAGACAAGCATATTTTCCTGGATTATATTCCTAGATTATCATTTTTCTAGAATATGCTTTGTTTGCCAAATTATCTGTTTTTATTGTAAGTTTAATATTTGAATAATATGAAAAACTGACTTTTATGTTAATAAGTAAATTATACAAAGCCATCAGGAATATTTGCAATTTGAATTAAGTAGCATGACTGCGAAAAGTGCAAGCTTCAAATTAAAGAAAAAACATTGCAAACAAATGTAAAAAAAAAAACATTAAAACATTGAGGATGTAGAGTATTCAATTTTAGTATCCTTTTATTTAAAATTTATTTTTTTATAAAAAGTCCAAACCGACTTTACAGAACTAAAAAGATAAAACTATTTCCACACAATAGCTGAAGTCGGTAATAATTTCTTATGTTTAAGCGAACATTACACATTTAAATAAAACTAATTTTACGGACGTAAATTAAAATTGTAATCTGAAGGTAGCCGTTCAGCAGGTGTAACGAGCCTCGTTGAAGTGCGCAATGAGTACATCAGAGGCTCCTTTAAAGTTACGCCTATTGTAGACAAGATGGTCGAGAGTCATGTGCGATGGTATTGGCATGTAATGAGGTCGTAAGTAGAACACCCGGTGAGAAAGGCTTTAGCAATTCCAGAGAAAAAAAAAGGTAGAGGACGCCCGTTAGCCACGTTTTGAACAATCGTTACCAAGGATCTGGAGCGAGCACAGCTTGAAACACAGACAACTCCAGATAGAATATCTTGGCGCATAAAAACGAGGAGAACTGACTCCAAATAAAGGGAAAAAGCATGGAAGAAGAAGAAGAAGAATCTGAAGGTAGCAATGGTTAATGCCGTTGGGACGTTGAACACCATGAGTACAGTACTCGAAATGTCGGGAATGTAAAATAATTTAATATGCGCGACAAAATCTGTAAAAACTAGTTTTATTTAAATACTGAAACGAGTGTTAAGACTCTAAAATGAAGAAGCAAACATTTAAACTCCACGATTTCAAAATTTGAGTCTAACTCCAAAAATATTTTGACATTGTTAAGTTTAAATTAATATTAGACTAGCGAACCACCTTGGATTTGCCTTGGTAAAATATATTAATGTGGTGTAGTCTATATTAAAGATAATGATTGAAGACCATTTTTTTAAAAAAAATTTCAATGTCTCAAAAATATATCTAAGTTTTCAGGCTAAAATATAGACTAAGTCACTCCTGATATTACTTTATATTTGTTCGTGAAGTTTCATCCATATTATATGAAGAACTGACAATCGATGGAAAAAAAGGTCCTCGATTGGCAGTCTGGTACCGGTAAGTGTAGTGTAGGACGACCGCCCACTAGATTGAGTGAAAACCTGGTAAGACATGCAGGAAATCGATGAATGCAGGTGGCTCAGGACCGTGCTTTGTTTTATTCCTTGGGGGAGGCCAATGTTCGGCAGTAGACTTGTGAAGGGCTGCAATGATGATAATGAAGTCCAAAACTGACAAATGATGAGAAACATAGGATAGACTTAACGACACCATCAGTGTTCAAAAAGTATTCTGGACCCTAAATCATAACACATCTGTCAGCACGTCTAAATATACTGGTTAGATCGCGGGTAAAAAGATTTTTGAAAAAAACATCATCGAGAAGAGTACCATATATTTGCGATGAATTGCTAACGATCTGCTTATTGTATTTTCTTGTATTGTTCATCGTGCGTGTAATAAAAGACGTTAAATACATTTCACACATAGTTTAAAGATCTCCTACACTCCGAGAGTGTGATGGGTGCTCTTAAAACTAGGTAAAACATATAATTTTATTTTGTTACATGAGAAAAATGTAGATGCATGTATGTCATAGCATCCGATTACCAATAGATGATCTGTGGACTCAGAGCAAACGCTGGCAGGACATTCCTCTCTTTTACTGTGCGCATTATAAAAGATGACTTATAACGCTTAGCACGAGTATTTGGAATATCATAAAAGTGTGGATGTTAAGTAACAGTACGTTTGTTACTTTGATAAGAGAATGAAGATGACTGTATGTGCTTATAAAGCTCATGGGCACACTATCTGAGATAAAAACTTAAATAATATTTGTTGCACTGTATTATATTTTTTATAAAATCCTAAGTTTTTGTATAATATTTAATTCAAGCTTTTTGCTGTTAAAAGCTTTTAGTGTTTCTACAAAACAATCCCAATTTTAACGCTTTATCATCGTGGTTTCATCGTCAGCATCCATTGTCTACAAGCGGAACGGTCCTTAAAAATATAATGCCGGTTGCTATTGACAAATGAATACTCCGTAGGCATTATCGCTGAGTTTTATACCAGTAACCTAGATAAAATCTGTTTGAGTAAAATGGGATTCAACATCTATCATTTATTAATACCTTTCAAAAATCCACTGTTAAAAATGCCACCCTCATAAACTACCCTATACACTTTTTTATTATTTGGAGCAGGAAGATGAGCTTCCCATTTCCTGTTTCAGTTGCCCTTTAGCTTACCACAACCACGGGATGATAATATGGGGTAGTGAATTTATGACTTTACTTCATCAACGACAAATACCTACATTTCAGATATATTTTCATATAAGAGATTTTTTATACAATTTGGTAGGCTCAACTGAAGTAGGGCCACGCTTTCACAGAATACCAGCGTAAAAAGCTTAATACTGTTGTGTTTTATATCGTGAGTGTAGAGAACCTGAGACGCTTTTTACTGGAAACGAGGTGTAGTGTAGTGCTCCCACGTTAATATAATTTAGTGTTAAGGTAGAATAATGAAGCAGTATAATTAAAGTA
The DNA here is from genome assembly GCA_907164705.1 of Parnassius apollo. Lineage (NCBI taxonomy): Eukaryota > Metazoa > Arthropoda > Insecta > Lepidoptera > Papilionidae > Parnassius > Parnassius apollo. The sequence continues at coordinate 1,630,827 of CAJQZP010000631.1, read as the reverse complement.
ATAGTACCAACAACACGTCTCTCTTCATTGACACCTTTCATACATTACATGGCGACCCTGAAGGCGGTGCGCTGCGACAATGCATGCACACCGGTGGACCTAGTTAAAAGGTGGAAAGTAATATACAAATACTAGTAAATTACATAATGAATCGATTGATTAGTGAAACGATTGACAAACAAATATAACGGAATGGACGCAATACCGGACAAGACAACAAAATTATAATATGACAAAAACGAGAAGAGGCCACAATAATATTTTTTTTAGAAGCTGACCGAAAAATTTAAACTGGCAGATTAATTGAAAAGGGAAAGACTAGTAATATATAAGTCAATGGGAAAGAAGCAGTTGTATTCTAGCGAACATCACCCAGAAAAATGTGAAAATTGAGCTGAAGAGTACAAAGAAGAAATTGAGAGGTAACCGCGTACCATTGTAATTGTAATTTAATTTATAACTTTATTTATTAATTTGAGATCGTTTTTATATTCCTTTCGCTATTATATTTTTTTAAATTAAGTATTAAATATTCTGTATTTAATATACCTATGTTTAAATTTAAAGTATTTATCAGATAAGTCACGATGTAATTGTTTTTTTTTTAATAATTTATTACCGAAAAAATAAGCATAATGCAATAATTATAAATTAAGCTACATTTTAATCACACATCTATTTGATCATAGTCCTCAGAAGGGAAAACTTATCTGCATTTTGATTCTTAATCGAGGATAAATGTAGATGTGCATCCACTTATCATCCATCGAGTGGACTTTGTGCTCATTTGTCAACCTTATTTTATATTAAAACAAATCTAAATAACTTTCAAAACAATGGCAAAAAAGAGAAGAGCTACGGAGTTTTTTTCGTCGTTTCTTCTCCAGACAGAGGAATCTCATTTTGAAGCGGTAGCAAATTAAGCATTTAATAAACGAAATAACATCTTAGAAATAAAGATATTTAATTTTATTTCATTTCACAATTTTTATTCAGCGCCGATCACATGGTAAATCATCAATTAGAATTGCAATAAGCAAGTTGTTTGGAAACAGTGGGAATCAAACCCAGGTTGCTCGCGTACTGTAAAATTTACGTCCCTTACGTTACGTTACGTCGTTTAATTTAGTCCCTTTAGCAACCTTGGCTCTTGTACATGTGCACTAGCAGAAATTATTCACGTCCTTAATTACCCGTGCGCGATGTACTTTTGACGAGACAAAGGTATTTCTTATCTTGAATGCAGTTTTAGATTTTCTCCGTGCAAGCAGTCGTGTCGGCGATGCGGCGAAAATTAAGCGTGGTGAACCATAATGGTGGAGAAAATGCTGCTGAGCGTGATCGGGTGAGGATAGATCTTGGTCTGAGACGTTAAAAACGCTTTTGCCACGCCCTTGATGGGAGTACTCCTCTATCGTCGGTCGGGGACCTCTCTTTTCTCATCTATATTGGTTTTTCAATAAATGGAATGAACGCACAGTAAAGTAATGTTACCTTCCAAAGAAAAAGATGACTCGAATATGGACTGTAGACATCAATATAGTACAGCGAGTGTGCTTTATATATAGTAAATGTTACGACAGGTCTTACTTCTAGGTAAATAAAGCAATAAAGGGCTTCCGGCTGCTTTCTGTATGGAGTTCTTGGGACTAATCATATACGCTAATGGTAACCGACGTAACAATACCATTAACGTCCACCTTAAGCAGAAGGTATACATGCATTATTCTTCACGAAAAAAACCTTGTCAATCACTAACGAACCAAAATTAACGAACCAACTAAACATTATTTGAACAAATGTTTACCGCAGTTGTGATACGAACCCTGGACTAGCATCGTAGTAAGTACTTTGAGCAAAAGACCATGCAGTCGCAAACTTCACGTAATGCGTAACTCTAAGTCCTGTACCACGCGGCTCATTACAAAATTAAAACTCGAGCTACGAGAAAATCACTACGACAGCAAGAATTCCCTTGAGCCATTTATTAAATGGGATTGTCAGCTGTCGGCTTTTAGTCGGATTGCTACCTTCTGTACCTTCGCTGCGTTACATTTAGTTGCTGTATTATTTGTGTGGTCATTACGCTGGGTTCTAAAATACTGATTAATATTTATAAATACCTGCGATCCACCCCGCCTTTACCTGGGTGGGATCTATTAATGTGCCGATATTTAGATTAAGGATGGTCAATGACCGTTCATTTTATAAATCCAAGTATATCAGATAAATTATAGCCTAGATCCCTCCTGACGTTGCTCTCTATCTGTTGTTGGGTACGAACTATTAATGTGGTGATATTTGGATTTAGGATAATCAAAGATCATTTACTATTCAAGGTGGCAAATCCCCCTATCAGGCAACCTATGGGAGAGGCTTATGACTAGCAGTGAACTTTTGTAAACTGTAATGGATGGATGTATGGATGGATGTATGGTTGGATGTATGGATGGATGTATGGATGGATGTATGGATGGATGTATGGATGGATGTATGGATGGATGTATGGATGGATGTATGGATGGATGTATGGATGGATGTATGGACGGAAGGACCATTTTTTGTATCGTTTTTCGAATGAAATATTGCGTAGATCACTCTTGGCATTGTTCTCTATTTATTCGTGAAGTTTCATCACATTCGGTTCAGACATTTTAAATATTAACTCAGACAGGCTTGTATAAAAACAGCTGCGTTCCATAAAAGGCAGTAACTTCAATAGTACAGACAGACACTTTAATTCAATTTATATGTGTAGATTTATGTCTACTTAAATTTTACCTCATCAAATTGATAAATGTTGTGCATTTCTTTTATAGGTCAACATAATATCTGCAATTTTGTACCGGCTGATAATGTTTATTACATTATTATTTGCCGCATTTACAGGCCAATGGACTGGTTACATCTGTCGCAGAAGCGATAAGTGATGGAGTAGGCGTGTCATAGAGTGAAGACTTTGTTTAGGTAAACATAGTGTGGGACACCTTCGGGCTGGATGGAGCTACGATCGCCTTGAGAAAGTCCATTAGTAGACTGCCGCAGGCTGATGATGAAGATAATGATGATTATTATTTGTAATAATGTTCGAACTAGTATACATACTGTTGTATCTAATAAGTGTGGTAGTCTTTTGTTGATAAGCGAAGGGCGGCCTCCAATTTGATAGAGTGACGACCTGGTAAAATATGCAGGAAGTCCGTGGATGCAAGTGGCTCAGGACCGTGCTTTAGGGTTTCCTTCGGGGATACCTACACTCAACAGTGTAACTTGTGAATAAACAGACAACCACCGTCTAAATCTACTATAGCTTACTATGTGGATTCAAACCTGTATTGAGGTAGACAACGTAAGACGGGTTGAGAGGTATTTAGTAGACTTATTTCACTGTGTTATTTTTACTCGATGCTATTGAAAAACAGTCAAGAAATGTTACCATTTTTTAATATTTCGCGTCATCTATACATACAAATAAAGTTAAGGTGTCTGTAATGTCAAAATAACTTATATTTGATCTACCATTTTATAGAGCTCATGGAGTTACTTTTGTACCATTAAGACATGAATATGAATAGCCATTTATACATTATTTGTGTGTCTGTCTGTCGGTCACCTGTCTGGGCTAATCTTCAAAGTGCCTGAACCGATTGTGATAAAACTTCACGAGCAGACAGGGAGCAATGCTAAAAGTGATCTAGGTTTTATTTTATCCAAAAAGCTTAGAGTTCTTGGAGTGGGTTCACCACGCCCTTCATTGCTGAGTCACTGCGCCGCAGGGTTATCATATTTCCCCGTTAAGTATTTTACCACACAGTAATACTCCTATAGACTCTATAGACCTCTCCATTGATAGCTAAGTGACTTTGTGCTTCCTCATATGACTAGCAGTGACTAGCAGTAAATGACCACTAAAGTTATTCTTTTTTATTTCCCTTTACTTTAAACAAAAAATTGCTACTAGTAGCTAAGACTCCTTTCCTGCATCGAAGTGGGTTTCCTATGACGGACGTGTTTTCCGAACCATGGGTTAATTAAAGAGTGATTCAATCAGAATTATGTATAAACTATATTGATTGAAAATTATTTCTAAAAAATTGCAGTAGCCTCTTGCCATCACCACGCGTTTTTAACACCATAATTAATTTTCACTGCTGGTGTATGTTTCGTATTTTCATAATAACTTTAATGAAATTATTGTTTCATTTATCTGTACTAACATGATGGATGATCTGGATAACATGAATATATATATATAGTATACGTTGTAAAGGATTTTACCAGGATCGATTTTCTTCTCGTCCCGTCATCAAAATTTTCCTTAGTACTATCGTCTGTCTTTAAAAATATCACAATAAGTCCTAAATATAATCATAAATATTGTTACTAAGTAAAGCATCCAGCATTGAGAGTATATGCATACTGAAAAACACACACACATCATTTAGTATAACCATTTTATTTCGGAATACGACTCTCAGCAGATTCAAGCCCTTTTCTGAACAACAGTGGTTAAACAAATTATTTATTTAGATATATTTATTTTCGGTTTACACTTTCACAGATAATAAAATAAAATTTACTTTAGTATTATCAAAAACATTGTATTATCAAAAATCTTGACTACCATATTGTTTTTTAATAAATAGATATTTCTCCCATACTACGGGTAGTTTACATACATAAATTACACAAAGACATACATTTAAACCCTGAACAAATATTTGAAGGCCTTACAAATACGTATTGTTCCGTGTGGGATATAAGCCTACAGCCGCACCACCCTAACGATCCGTCTTAAGTTATTCATTGAGATTATATGTGTGTGAATTTTTACCTAAGGGTAGATGTAGGTATATAATGAGAATAAAATAATTACGAGATATTAAAATTATTACGAAGTAAAATTACAATGATTAGAAAACCGCGGCTAAGTTGGATTTGGGTCACACTTTTTAAAGTGTGCACTTATAGAAACGAGGCACCATCCATGACTGGCGTGGTAGTGAAAAAAATAAAACCAGTAGATTTTGTAACCCATAGACGTAGGTCTAAGCTAAATTGTCTCGTTACAAATACAAAGGGTCTCCGGTTTTCTATTAACATACAACGTAACAGCATTAAGCTGTTTTACGCTGGTAATCTCCCTGATTTAGCCGATCTATTTGTGCTGCAACCATAATATAGCTGCAGCGTGGCTCTTCACTGGAGATGCTGCAGGCATTCCTTGACTCCTTCAATGTTCAGCGGCTTATGTTCAGCAGTGGACTTGTAATGGGCTGTATTGACGATGATAATATTCGATTATTTGTTACAAAGTCTACTAGTTTTTATTTCACTATACAATTACAAAAAAAATGTTTGTTTATAAATCTCAACTCGGATTAGCAAACGTTAGATTAAAAACTAAAAATAAACGGCATAGCTTTAATCAACATCGATTTGCAACTTTTGCTCCCAGTGGCGTTCGGTATAATCCTGGATACGTTTATCAATTAGATTTTATAATATGTTTTGTGAAAGTCCACGAAATAAATAAAATAAATAAATAAAAAAGTGACTCCGCACAAGCGCAGTACGTCGTTACAATTATTCCAACAAGTCCTTTTACAGAATCTCTGCTTAATAATTATTTGCTGAAGACAGATGTTCATTACCATTGGTCAAAAATAATTAATAATCAAAAGTAATCACTATTTATTTACGCTTTCTCGCATGCACTCACGCAAGCATGCGCACATTTAGTAGTAGGTTTGTGGTAGTGGTAGGTTCCGCAGGTTAGTGGTGACCGTGACGATGCATGAAATTGTAAGAGGGAGGGAGTTGCTCTGTAAACAAGGTAAAATACACCATTTGATTTTTACGCCGATTAACTTATTAATTTTACATCTTTTATTGGTAAAGTGAATCTAAAAAAAATCGGCCAAATCTTCCAAATGAACACCAATAGAACCGCCCCTGACGTCGACAAGATATACGACATCAATTCGTATCGAATAACAATCCGGAATATCGACGTTGAGAGTTGTACGGAGGGTCGCAGAACCGCTGCCTACATTAAACGCTTTTATACAAAGACCTACTAAAATAAAACGAAGGTATATTAAGAAAGTTATTTTAATGCAGTTTCTATAAAAATGTATGTCATTTAAGTGTGTAACGGTACTTATGACCACACTCGGTGTAATATTATGAAAAAAGAACATCTTCCCAATAACAACTTTAAAAACTAAAAACGACAGTTGACAAGCTACCTCATAAGCACATTAAGTAATTTATGGGGTGGTTCAATGTTCAGCAGTGTATTGTTGATAAGCTATAATGAAACAACGGGATGTATTGTCTGAATCCTAGTTCTCTACCAATATACCTTATATCTTCTTATAAAAGAAAATCTTTATAGACGTCATTTAAGTAATGGCTAGAAATGGCCCCTTTATTTCTATTTTATATGATATACAGTTCCATAATTATCCATGCAGTTGATATCTTTCGATATTTTAAAAAAGGTTTATGGCAGTTGAAAGTGACCAGAAGAATGTCCTTTCTATTATTAACAAATTTACACTCAAAATGAATAACTAAATCCCGGAATTCACTAGATGGACTTGCGCACGGGCATGTCTGCACACATGCCTGCCGGACTTCGACTCTATAGGTCTGTGCAAAGTTTGTTAGTGTAGGACCGCTGCAGTCGATCTGGCAGATTTGTCTGTTGAACGACTGCGTGATCTCATTTTGTCTGCGCGGGCACAGACATGATCGAACGTGAATGTTAACTGTGGGCTTGCCTGTTCTCAGACACAAGAGCGACAGCAACCAGTGCAGATCTTTTATTATTTTGTTATTATTTAACAAACTTTCGAGATTTTTAATTTGCAATGCGTTTAATGATAATAAAATATTCTGCGAATAGTTTATACGACGCTATATCCATGTGCAAGTAATTGTACAGGTCTCCTGGTTAATCAATATTCTAATTCTTTATGTAAATTGATATGGCCTAACTTATTTCTATTTTTGTACCATTCTTTGCACCAAATTCTTCTTTTTTATCATCGCACAGTATTAATGTAGCACTAGGTATTATAACAATTTTTCATTGGTTCGGTGTCGTCTTAATATGCACGCAAAACTATTCTCGTAGCCGGTCTAAAACAAACTAATGAGTCTGCGTAGTGTATTGCTGCAAAAAACATGCCCGGACAAACAGCCCGTGGGCATGTCCGTCTAGTGAATTCTCCGTTTTATATACTGTAACTACTATTGCCAAATGTATGTTATTCAAAATAGTATTTTACAAACAAATGTCCTCACTGCAATGAAGCATTTTTCAAGGGAATTCAAGTGGAGGAGCACTTTAAGCATTGAAATTGTTTCAATCAAAACTTGATCCCGCTCAAAATGGACCGTTATTATGGCGCTACGACAAAAGTAATGACGCTTCTTCTTTTCTGTTTGTCCCGTTGGTATTTTTCTGCCGGTATATTTACATAAAGTAATCTCAAAGCCTTTTAAGCTATTGCATAGCTTCTATCGCGGGCCTTGAGCGTGGGGACCGAATCCAGAAATTCCGTAACGAAAAAAAAACCTCACGCTCCCCACTCCGACGGGCACGGAGGTGTGGCGTTGAAAGCCGTGCATCGTCTAACGTCGTTTCAGTTCGGCAGACTTCGGCACTCGGCAGACTTCGGCACGGTGTTTGTGTGCGTGCGACTAAACGTATGCGTGTACACTAGCTGCTAACTCAATGATAAAAATTCCTGAATAACCTACATGTATTGTAAGATATTAAAAATATTTTAAACAATATTAACTTCTCATTTATTCAATAAGAGAAAAAAATTGTTTTCTTATCAGTCACCACGCTCAAAAAGTGTAACTTGATTTAATATCAAAGACTTAACTGCACAAATAAAATAAATAAATAATTATAATTGCTTTACCGCGGCAGTCACCGAGTGCCACTTTTTTTAAGAGGGATTTAGAGCAAGAAAAGGTCCGACGCCATGCTCCAATGAGTGTTGACGGACTTCACACGTCTTTACAAATTTTTTTGCAAACCTCTAACGTGACGCTTAGAAGGTTGGGCTTTCCTGTTGACTTGACAAGATCACGATACACGCTCTTATTAAATTACATTGTTTTAAGCCGCACTAATACGCGAAGAAAAGCTCATTTATATTTAGAAGAAACACTATTGAATAAAACTGATAACACGTGAACATTCATTTATGTTTAGTAATACGTATTATTATAGAAACCGTTTATTTATTTTTTTATTTTTCAGGAATACAGGTAGCCTCATAATCTTTGCTTTATCCGCCAATCAGGTAGCGGACCCCTTCGATTCAAATACACGGAAGCCATGAGGCTAGGAAAAATAAGTACTCGGAAGTACTAGCTTCCGACCTCACAGGCGAACGTGGTCTATGGCTCCACAGTCATCGAAGTTTTGGCCGCGGAGTATAGGAAAAGTGACACATCCTAATACTCGCGTTCCTCTCCTCCTTCGGTCCCATCGCCACCGCTGCAACCGTGCGGTGGATACTTAGCCCATAGACAACCACATCTGTAAGAATTAAAATGCTTATGCGTTCTTGCCCTTGGGGATTAAATGGAATACCTCGTTGCCAGTAAAAAGTGTCTCCGACTCTCAACACTCACCATACAATACATAGAAGCATTAAGATGTTATTTTACGATAGTATTCTGTGAGAGCGTGTTCCTCTCTCGGTTCAGCGGACTTATTCGTGCTACAATCATAATTTAGCTGTAGTATGGCTGTATAACGTACCGAAAAGTAAAGTAGTAAATAATAACAGATAGTTACACAAAAACATTATAACAGTGGTAGAGCCACGCGGCAGTTTTGCTGTTGCACGTATGGGCCGGCTCAAACCGGGTTGGTACCACGACCTCACAGAATACCGGCGTGAAGTGGAAGTTCTGCTTCCGCGTTTCGTCTGGTGAGTGCAGGTGGCCGGAGGCTCCAAATCCCCCCCCCCATCAACATGGTAGCGGAATTAAATAATGATCGACTACCCCAGGAGGGTACCAGCACCCCTGGAGAATCCCTCGCTGAGCATCCACGACCATGTTTCTCCACTTCTGAGCGTAGGTGCTCAGGCTGCCCCGCGTATTCTGAGGGGGGGGGGCAAAAGAATTCCGCTCAAGACTACAACTGCTCGGGGCAAACGGAGCAACAAGACCAAGGCGACCCCTGCCACGCTGTCCGTGAATTTCTGCAATATCAGGGGACTTCACTCTAACCTAAACGCCGTCCACTACCATCTCGAGACGGCGAGGCCGGCTCTGCTCTTTCTGACCGAGACGCAGGTGTCCTCTCCGGCTGATGTCTCGTATCTCTCCTACCCGGGGGTACAAACTGGAACACTCCTTTGTGCCTCGGGCTGGAGTTTGCATTTACGTCAGAGAGGACATCTGCTCTCGACGCCTCGGCAGACTTGAAGGTTCGGACCTGTCCATCCTTTGGCTACGCGTAGACAGCGACGATCATCCGCGCGTCTACGGGTGCCTCTATAGGTCCCATAGCGGTAATGCCGAAACAGACCGACTATTCGACCACGTCCAAATGGCTACAGATTCGTTGCAACAGCAGATCCCCTCCGCAGAGATCGTGATCCTCGGCGACTTTAACGCCTATCACGCCGAATGCTTAGTTCACGTTTAACCGATCATGCGGGGAGATCTGTTCATGATTTTGCCTTGGCATGTGGTCTGACACAACTGGTTACTACGCCTACGCGGATTCCAGATGTGGAGGATCATGCACCTTCCCTGTTGGACCTTCTGCTGACCTCTCACCCGGACGGTTATCAGATTTCCGTCGACGCCCCATTAGGCTCCTCGGACCATTGTCTGGTCCGGAGTGTGGTGCCACTCACGCTGAAATCGCGGTTGCATTCTGCAGGCTGCCGCCGTGTTTGACACTATAGGTCAGCCGATTGGGATGGGATGCGGTCTTTCTTTGCATCCTACCCTTGGGGGCGGGTTTGCTTCTCGCCGGATGATCCCAACGTGGTGGCGGATTCGGTTGCTCATGTGGTACTTCAGGGTATGGAACTTTTATTCCTTCCTCTGTGGTGCCCATTGGAGGCAAGTCTCAGCCATGGTTTGGTCGCTCCTGTAAAATATCATCATGCTATAAGCAGGAGTGCTACCAAGCCTGGGCTGATACATCAGCGTCCCGGGATGTAAACACCAGCGCTCTAAAAAGAAGTATAATTCCGCCTCTAGGTCCTTCAAAAGAGTCATTGCCAAGGCAAAGTCAGAGCACATAGGCAGAATTGGCGAAAAACTAGTACGCCTTCCTTCTGGAACCCGTGCATTCTGGTCTCTCGCCAAGGCTGTCCAGGGGGAATTTCTGTCAGCCATCTCTTCTATCTCTTCACAGGGAGGACGACTCACTGGCCCATACCGCAAAGGAGAAAGCCGATCTTCTAGGCTCTTTCTTTGCGTCTAACTCGACTCTCGATGACGGGGGAGTACTCCGCCGACCATCCCGCGGTGAGAGTGCTCCATGCCGGAAGTGCACTTCACACAGCGCTCGGTTCGCAAAGCACTCCTCTCCCTGGACATCCACAAGTCGAGTGGGCCTGACTGCATCCTACCAATTGCGCTGAGGACGTGTGCTCCACAGTTGGCACTGGTCTTAACGCGTCTCTTCCGGTACTTCTACTCTCTAGGCGTAGTCCCAAAATCATGGAAGACGGCTTACGTCCACCCGATCCCTAAAAAAGGCGACCGCTCCGACCCGTCCAACTACCGGCCAATCGCCATCAGCTCCTTGTTCTCCAAAACAATGGAGTCCATTGTAAACTGCCAGCTCATGAGGGTACCTTGAAGATCACCAGCTGATTAGTGACCGCCAGTACGGTTTTCGCCGTGGTCGGTCAGCTGGTGATCTTCTGATCTACCTAACTCACAGATGGGCGGAGGCAGTAGAGTTCAAGGGGGAGGCATTGGCCGTTAGTTTGGACATTGCGAAGGCCTTCGATCGGGTTTGGCACAAAGCGCTTCTTTCGAAGCTCCCTTCCTATGGGCTTCCCGAGAAATTGTGCGATTGGATCACCAGCTTTCTTGCAGATCGGAGCATCAAGGTCGTTGTAGACGGTGCAAGCTCCGATTGCAAGCCTATTAATGCTGGTGTTCCACAGGGCTGCGTGCTATCGCCAACGCTGTTTCTTCTGCATATCAAAGACATGTTGCATACCCGTAGCATTCATTGCTATGCTAAGATGACAGCACTGGTGATGCTCTTTACACCGGCCGAGCCAATATTTCTCGGGAAAACGTCTCCGAGTGTCGGGACAAACTTGTGTCTAAGTCGAGTCTCTGCTGGACAGAGTCTCGGATTGGGGGGCGACTAAATCTAGTCCAGTTTAACCCCCAGAAGACACAAGTTTGCGCGTTAACCGCTAAAAAGAACCCCTTTGTTGTATCCTCTCAGTTTCAAGGCACTCCCCTTGTTGCCTCAGCCAGTATCGGAATCCTCGGCGTCGACATATCGAGTGACGTGCAGTTTCATGGTCACTTGGAAGGGAAGGCCAAATTGGCCTCTAAAAAAGCTTGGCGTGCTCAGCAGAGCGGGACAATATTACATGCCGGCACACCGCCTGCAACTTTACAAGGCGCAGGTTCGGCCGCACATGGAATACTGTTCCCATCTCTGGGCTGGGGCTCCCCAGTACCAGCTTCTTCCACTTGACCGCATCCAGCGCAGAGCGGCTCGAATTGTCGACGACCGAGTGCTTTCCGATCGGCTCGATTCACTGGCACTACGAAGAGATGTTGCATCTCTTTGCATTTTCTTTCGCATATACCATGGAGAGTGCTCTGAGGAATTGTTCGGATTAATCCCAGCCGCCAAATTTTGTGAACGCACTACACGTCAAACGTCCCGATACCATCCACACCATCTGGATGCTTGGCGGTCCACCACTGTACGTTTCACAAGGAGTTTTCTTCCACGTACAACCTCTCTGTGGAATAGTTTACCACCAGCGATTTTTCCGGACCGATACGACCTGGGGGCCTTCAAGAAAAAGAGCTTACTCCTTTTTAAAGGGCCGGCAACGCACCCGCAATTCTCCTGGTGTTGCGGTTGATCATGGGCGGCGGTAGTCACTTAACATCAGGTGAGCTGCATGCTCGTTTGCCCCTTCTTTTATAAAAAAAACATAAAAGGTAGTTAAATACAATGATTCATGTCTTCATGACTTTAATACGAGTAACCACCTCAATTTTTCAAACAGATAATAAAAATAGGAAAATTAAAACCAATGCCATCTGCGTTCTTCGTTATAACAAGAGTACTGATTTGGGGGAGAAAATCTTCGCTAAAGTCACCCATTTATTTCAATTTTTAAACTCAACCGCGAGGGTGTGGGATCAGGTGCTGCACGAAACTGAACAATAGGAACATCAATACAATCATCTCCCTGATTAAAATAATGGAAGACTATGGCAAATATTTGTTAAAAAAATATATATTCTAAAACTCTACTGTGGCATGTATAGGGCTGGATTTAATTTCATTAAAATTAATTTTGTTATCGCGATATCGCGTAAATATAGGTAATCATTATACTTAAATATCTAAAACCAGCGCAAAATTTAAATTTCGATGCTTACATAAAAATAAACTTTTAATGATATTATTAAATATTCATTTATTACCGTTGTTCAATTTTACTTCTCTAAAGAATGTTCCAATGATGAAAGACAGAGCCTCTGGGTAATTGAAATTTAGAAACTTTTTATTTCATCTCAAAAATAAAGAAGCTTTTCTTGCGCTCTTCATTTTGCTTTGGAAACAGTTTGTAATTTTTTATTAAGTTATATCAAAGATCTTTTTTTTTTTTTAAATATATTTTATTTAAATAACTATGTCAGTGTTTGCCACTTACACAATTCTTACATGTCTTAAATTATGTGAAATTTTAGCGAAAAAGCTAATTGTTTAAAACAGTAATTAAAAAAAAACCTGAATGCGTTTTAAAGTACTTTTACTTGTACTTTTATTTTGTATTTGCAGATGCAATATACAAATATTTTATAGTCTATGTTACTTCCACAATTAAGACGAATCTAATGACATGATATTTGTTAAAATCCATCGAGTCGCATAGGCTACAGAGCAAGGCAAACAAAAATAATATATACTCTCGAAAAACATTACTTTCCTTCTAGGCCAGACTGTTAAAAAAAATGTCTCAACTGGGTTACTTGCCTAGTATGTTGCAAAAGGTGACTAATGGGATATTTGGGTTTAGGATTGTGTAGGCGATGAGTTAGCAACCTTTTACTATTTATTATTATATCTGTGCCTATAATTTTAGGCTAAACGTGGTCCGAGCGGATTGCTGGTTTCTGAATTATATCTACTCCCTGTCCGCGGATTACAGACTTGACTTATACAAATTGTTTGTGATATACAATTCTTATACAAACCAAACTTCTTCCTCGCACGACTGATGTGTGGAATCTTATTCACCAGCGATGTTTCCGAACCAATACTTACTTAAAAGTCCAGTAATACACCTGCAGTTTTTATAATGTTTCTGATCTTTACTAATCATTGCGAAAATTATTAATTTCTTTTAATATCTTGTCTTTTCTTTATTAGGTCTTCAGTTCCAATACATCACTAAATTGAGTCAAAATTATGTACAGGTTCAGCTTAATTCAAGGTCTTGCGATCGACAAAAAAAATGAGTTTTATTTTCGCTAACCGTGTTCAAAAAACGAAGAGTTTTTATATTCGATGCGTAATTTTTTATGTATATTTTAAAAGATTTCTTGGAAACCGCTGAAATAATTTTCATGATCCCTTAATAGTGTATAAATTGGTGGTCATACATGCAACATCTAAGTATAGTCTGTCAAAGGCTTATTTAATTTTTTGTATTCGTGTAAAGAATTATTAATTAAAATGGACCGATATTGTTTTGTTTAAGACAATTCTTTACATTATCCTCAGACGTATAGAATTCAATAAAAGGAATAACTTTTGTGAAACTGGTAAAATACATAAACCGCTTTGATAAATGCGCTAACTTCCATTTGTGGAAATGTTCGATTGCAAGAAGTGTAAGATGAATGAAGTTGGATTGAACGATATATTTAAAAGTTCTATCAATAGTTGCTACATTTTTCATAGAATAAGGTGACAAAAGAGCACATCACTTACCGGATGCTAAATGGTGTAAGATATGATCAGCTGCAGCTGCTCGTATGCTATGGTTTTAGCACGAATGGCACAGCTTTACTGGGAGAGGACTATGCGGACACAATACCATGTGGTAGTTCATGGGCGGCGGTGGTCACTTACCATCAGGTAAGCTGCATGCTCGTTTGCCCCCTCTTCTATAAAAAAATACCACCGTTAAATAGCAGCCTAACGCTCCTTTATTTCGTATGGTAATTGTAGCGACCTGGAGGCACATTTCACTGACAACAAGGCATTGCAAGTGGTTGCTGTGGGCCCATAGACATCTACATCTATTCTCGATTACGAATCAAAATGCAGATGCGTTGTCACCCGTGAGGACTAAGATGGAATGCCTCGTTTCCAGTAAAAAGGGTCTCCAGTTCTCTACACTCATCATATGAAACAAACATACATTTGACGCTGGTATTCTGTGAGAGCGTTGTCCTTCTCCGGTCGGCCGACCCATTCGTGCTACAACTATACCACTAATATAACTGCAGCATGGCTCTACCACGTATAAATGACACATTTCTTCTTAGTCGTCATGGGTGACAACATAATCGAAGATAAATGTAGATGTCTAGGGACCATTTTTATTTTATTCTTTTTTTGTTTATTTTTATTACTGTCAAAAGGGGTTTTGGTTCTCTACTCTCACCATACGAAACACGAAAGCATTTAACTGATATTTTAGGCATTATTTAATAAAATAACAAAGCGTGAAAATGATTAAACACTAATACCTACATCTTTTATAGATCATATCGTGAATGAATGTTAACAATGCGCACCGAACTGAAAACAAAGACATCTTTTATCATGACCGTTTTTACAAAATATATACAAGAATAGATAAATTCTTTCTTTATGGTAAGGTTCATTGAAGTAGCCTGAAGGGAAAGTGTCGCAAAAAACTAACGGTGTTTTGACGAGGGCTCCCTCTCGGGATACCTTTTGTAAGCCCTTGCGCTATGTGACAATGTAATCAAAGTTTTTTTTTAAATAAAATCGGACCCTGAGTTTTCAGTTGGAAAGTCTCAAAGCCTGTTATTATACTAACCTCTATATTCTATACCCTTCAGATCAAAACACTGAACTGTACGGACTGTTGTTTCGCGCAGAAATAGATAAGCTAGTGATATATACCTAGATGAAATCCTAGGAAGATGAGGCGACCTACGATCTAGTAAATATGATTGCATAGATTGAAAAAATGCTATAGACAGATATTATTACTTCCATGCCTTTATTGACTTTTGAAGTGCGTTGGCGGAGTAAGAAAATCAATTAATTTATTTCATCCATCAGACACGTCTACGTAAAACGCCAATGGTCTTTACAGAGGAGGGGTAAACGAGCATGAGGCTCACCTGATGTTAAGTGACTACCGCCGCCCATGATCAACCGCAACACCATGGGAATTGCAGGTGCGTTGCCGGCCCTTTAGAAAGGAGTACGCTCTTTTCTTGAAGGTCCCCAGGTCGTATCGTTCCGGAAAAATCGCCGGTGGTAAACTATTCCACAGAGAGGTTGTACGCGGAAGAAAACTCCTCTTGAAATGTACAGTGGTGGACCGCCAAGCATCCAGATGATGTGGATAGTATCGCGACGTTTGCCGCGTAGTGAGTTCACGAAATTTGGCGGCTGGGATTAATCCGAACAATTCCTCAGAGCACTCTCCATGGTATATGCGAAAGAAAATGTAAAGAGATGCAACATCTCTTCGTAGTGCCAGTGAATCGAGCCGATCGGAAAACACTCGGTCGTCGACGATTCGAGCCGCTCTGCGCTGGATACGGTCAAGTGGAAGGAGCTGGTACTGGGGAGCTCCAGCCCAGAGATGAGAACAGTATTCCATGTGCGGCCGAACCTGCGCCTTGTAAAGTTGCAGGCGGTGTGCCGGCATGAAATACTGTCCCGCTCTGCTGAGCACGCCAAGCTTTTTAGCCAATTTGGCCTTCTCTTTCAAGTGACCACGAAACTGCTCGTCACTCGATATGTCGACACCGAGGATTCCGATACTGGCTGAGGCAACAAGGGGAGTGCCTTGAAACTAAGGAGATACGACAAAGGGGTTCTTTTTAGCGGTTAACGCGCAAACTTGTGTCTTTTGGGGGTTAAACTGGACTAGATTTAGTCGCCCCCAATCCGAGACTCTGTTCAGCAAAGACTCGACTTCAGACATTTGTTTGTCCCGGCACTCGGAGACGTTTTCCCGAGAAATATTGGCTCGGCCGGTGTAAAGAGCATCACCACTGTTGTCATCTGCATAGCAATGAATGTTACAAGTTTGGAACATATCATTGATATGCAGAAGAAACAGCGTTGGCGATAGCACGCAGCCTTGTGGTACACCAGCATTAATAGGCTTGCAATTGGAGCTTGCACCGTCTACAACGACTTTGATGCCCCGATCTGCAAGAAAGCTGGTGATCCAATTGCACAATTTCTCGGGAAGCCCATAGGAAGGGAGCTTCGAAAAGAAGCGCTTTGTGCCAAACCCGATCGAAGGCCTTCGCAATGTCCAAACTAACGGCCAATGTCTCCCCCCTTGGACTCTACTACCTCCGCCCATCTGTGAGTTAGGTAGACCAGACGATCACCAGCTGACCGACCACGGCGAAAACCGTATTGGCGGTCACTAATCAGCTGGTGATCCTCAAGGTACTTCATGAGCTGGCAGTTTACAATGGACTCCATTGTTTTGGAGAACAAGGAGGTGATGGCGATAGGGCGGTAGTTGGACGGGTCTGAGCGGTCGCCTTTTTTAGGGATCGGGTGGACGAAAGCCGTCTTCCATGATTTTGGAACTACGCCTAGGGAGTAGGAGTACCGGATAAGACGCGTTAAAACTGGTGCCAACTCTGGAGCACACGTCCTCAGCACAATTGGGGGGATTCCGTCAGGCCCACTCGACTTGTGGATGTCCAGGGAGAGGAGTGCTTTGCGAACCGAGCGCTGTGTGAACTGCACTTCCGGCATGGAGCACTCACACCGCGGGATGGTCGGCGGCGTACTCCCCCGTCATCGAGAGTCGAGTTGGACGTAAAGAAAGAGCCTAGAAGATCAGCTTTCTCCTTTGCGGTATGGGCCAGTGAGTCGTCCTCCATGTACAGAGATGGAAAAGATGGCTGACAGAAATTCCCCTGGACAGCCTTGGCTTGAGACCAGAATGCACGGGTTCCAGAAGGAAGGCGGACTAGTTTCTCGCCAATTCTGCCTATGTGCTCTGACTTTGCCTTGGCAATGACTCTTTTGAAGGACCTAGAGGCGATATTATACTTCTTTTTTAGAGAGAGATTCTTGTTTACATCCCGGGACGCTGATGCGTCAGCCCAGGCTTGGTAGCACTCCTGCTATGCATGATGCTATTTTACAGGAGCGACCAAACCATGGCCGAGATTTGCCTTCAATGGACGCCACAGAGGAAGGAATAAGAAGTTCCATACCCTGAAGTACCATATGAGTGACAGAATCCGCAACAACGTTGGGATCGTCCGGCGAGAAGCAAACCCGCCCCCAAGGGTAGGATGCAAAGAAAGACCGCATCCCATCCCAATCGGCTGACCTATAGTGCCAAACACGGCGGCAGCCTGCAGATTGCAACTGCGATTTCAGCGTGAGTTTTCCTCTACATCTGAAATCCGCGTAGGCGAAGTAATCAGTTGTGTCAGACCATATGCCAAGGCAAAATCATGAACAGATCTCCCCGCATGATCGGTTAAACGTGAACTAAGCCATTCGGCGTGATGGGCGTTAAAGTCGCCGAGGATCACGAACTCTGCGGAGGGGATCTGCTGTAGCAACGAATCTGTAGCCATTTGGACGTGGTCGAATAGTCGGTCTGTTTTGGCATTACCGCTATGGGCATTATAGAGGCACCCGTAGACGCGCGGACATATTATTTAAGCTAGAAAAAATAATTCAGACTGAAGACTGGCAGCAGCGTTAAAGATGAGAGACTTCTGGTACTGCGATCGTCACACTGTCAACAAAACGCAACGATTAAGACTAATTTTTCCTATATCAAGAGATGTCCATGTCCATCAGTGAAATTTTATAAAAAGTGATGAAGATGAATATCTAAATAATACTACTATTTAATGTAAATGTGCATTCAGTAAAAAAGTAAAAATTAGAATGTAATATGTTTTAGTTAAATAATTATTGACTTGCTTGCTTGGACGTGTAAACCAAGTCTAATTTAGTATTCAGACGATAATGGACAGTATCTTCAAGTAAGTACTTTGTAGTAAGCATTGATTATTTACGCGTTCCCACGACCAGATTGCGGAAATAAAGCTGTAGTTAATTAATGTTCGAGCTGTTTTATAGTGAGGGCGTAAGTGAATATTTTGCGGGGTAGAAGTTTGACCGGGAAAGGACGACTGTATTAAATATGTATGGTTGTAACGGATCAGTTATCCAAAGTCACAACCGATGAGGAAGAAAGGTTTTCGAGTAGCCGATATTAAGCAAAATGTAGGGCGGTTTTCACTAGATAGAATAAAGACCTGATTAAACGTACAGTGATTAAATATGTATTGCCGTGTAGTGGCGGTTGAAAATATCCACTACCCCATATCTTCCCGTGGGTGTCGTAAGAGGCGACAGAGGGAGACAGGCAGGAGATGGGCAGCAGCATCTTCCTAATAACAACAATAATATAATAAAAAAACTGCAGTTGCCAACCCGCTTGCCAAGCGTGGCAACTATGGCAAATATCCCCCCCATGAATAACGACGCAAACAAACAGCCCCCAGTTCCCGGCGGCCCCGCTATTCCTGGCTACGGTGGCGATCATGGTAATGGCGGGGCAGGGGGTGCTAAGAATCTCCGGTGGAGGTTCGGTTGCCACCTACAACGACGCGACCTGGCAACATATAACGCACGCACCCTGAGGACTGACGAGAAGATACTGAAGCTGGAAGGAGAGGTAGGCAAGTTGCACTATCATATTATTGGAGTATCCGAGGTCCGAAGAGAGAGGGAGGACACAGTAATCCTCGAGTCCGGCAACTTGTTCTATCACCGGGAGAGAGACCATCTGTCCCAAGTAGGTGTCAGTTTTATCGTCCACAAGTCTCTCGTCAACAACGTTGTAAAGATTGAGAGTGTGTCGATGAGGGTCGCGTACCTGATACTCGGAACCACCAAACGGTATTCGCTGAAGGTCATACAGGTTTACACACCAACCTCGACACATTCCAATGAGGAGGTGAAGGAAATGTATGAGGATATTTCCAGAGCCATCCATTCCCCCAAAACCCACTACACGGTGTTGATGGGAGACTTCAACGCAAAACTAGGCACTAGAGAAAGCGGTGAGCTGAAGTTAGGGAAATTTGGAGAAGGGCAACGGAACCGCAGGGGCCAGCAGCTGGCCGAATTTATGGAGAAAGAGGGACTCTTTATGATGAACTCTTCCAAAAGCGGCCCCACAGGAAGTGGATCTGGTCGAGACCCGACGGTTCGACAAAAAATGAGATTGACTTCATTATGACGACCAGACGCCAACTGTTCTGTGATGTCTCAGTGATCGCAAGGGTGAAAACTGGCAGTGATCACCGAATGGTTAGGGGCAAACCGAACCTAAACGTTAAGTTGGAGAGGTCTCGTCTAATGAAGTCAAATCTCCGTCTCCCTCGTGCTCTGATCTAGAATCCCGAAAATTTTCAGCTCGAGTTACGTAACCGCTTTCAGTGCCTAGAAGATTGCAATGCAGTGGACGATATGAATGACTAACTATCCATGCGGTCGGTGCTAAGTTCTGCAAGATCGGCCGCAGAAGAACACAAAAACTATCCGATCACACTCTTAGTCTCAGGGCTGTTAGACGGGAGATGAGGCTGCAATCTTCAACAGATTTGACAGCATACGGGCAACTTAACAGACAGATCGCCAAATGCGTGCAGCGAGACTTGCGCTACTTCAATTCTGCTCGTATTGAAGAAGCGATCGAGTGGAACCAGGGCTCCAAAGTCTTTGCCAGAGATCTGTCTGCCGGTAAGAGCCAACTGCCAAAGCTGAAGACTGAGTGTGGCAGCATCGTTTCCGGGACACCTGAGATTGTGAGTGAGATTGAGAGGTTCCATGGGCAGCTGTACACATCATCATTGGAGCCATACGCAAGTGTGAGTAACGATCCAAGAGCAAGTCATATCCGACACTATTCCGATGATATCTCGGGCGTCATTCTGAGCGAGATTAGAATGACTCTCCAGCACCTTAAAAACGGCCAGTCCCCATACGATTATGGATTAACAGCTGAGTTTCTGAAAGAGAGTGGAAAACCTGTACTTGAAGTCCTTCAGAGGCTCTTTAATTCCGTCCTCCATGGTGGCACTACTCCGAAGGCGTGAATCAGAAGGGCGGTGGTCTCTGATGGCCTCTTGGAGAACTACAGACCAATATCTGAGCCGCGTTCTAAGTGCTGTTTTCTAGAGACATTACGAATGGTCTCGTACGCAGACTCGACGACTTCCAGCCTCCCGAACAAGCCAGTTTCTGAAAAGGCTTTAGTACCATAGACCACATACATACCCTTCGGCAAATTGTACAGAATTCCGAAGAGTACAATCTGCCACTTTGCCT